>VXBW01005894.1:914853-975593 GCA_013400375.1 Thinocorus orbignyianus | reverse complement strand
CTTGTGAGACACCACCTGGAGTACTGTGTCCAGCTCTGGAGTCCTCAACATAGAAAGGACATGGAACTTTTGGAACAGGCCCAGCAGAAGGCCACAAAGATGATTAGAGGGCCAGAACAGGTCCAACGGAGGGCCACAAGGTTGATGATTAGAGGGATGGAGCACCTCTCCTATGAAGACAGGCTGAGAGAGCTGGGGCTTTTCAGCCTGCAAAAGAGAAGGCACCAGGGAGACCTTATAGCAGCCTTCCAGTATCTGAAGGGAGCCTACAGGAGAGCTGGAAAGGGACTCTGTCAGAAAGTCTAGTGATAAGACAAGGGGTAATGGTTTTAAATTGGAAAAAGGGAGATTTAGATTAGATATTAGGAAGAAATTCTTTCCTGTGAGGGTGGTGAGGCACTGGAACAGGTTCCCAGCGAAGCTGTGGATGCCTTGTCCCTGGAAGTGTTTAAGACCAGGCTGGATGGGGCAGGGAGGTTGGAACTCAATGATCTTTAAGGTCCCTTCCAACTCTAACCATTCTATGATTCTATGACTATCTTCAAGGCCCTCTGCTGGACTCATTCCAGTAGGTCCATGTCCTTCCTGTGCTGAAGACTCCAAAGCTGGACAGAGTATTCCAGGTTGGGTCTCAGAAAAGCAGAGCAGAGAGGCAGAATTACCTCCCTTGGCCTGTTGGCTACACTTCTTTTGATGCAGCCCAGGATGCGGTTGTCTTTTTGGGCTGCACGCACACATTGCCGGCTCCTGTTGAGTTTCTCACCAAGCAATACCGTCAAGTCCTTCTCATGGCTGCTCTCAGTCCGTTATAATTCTCTTATTCAAAACTCACAAATTTAAGTAGGCAAAGGATGTATTCTTTAGTATGAAATATATAACAAATGCTAAATTTAGTAGACTTTCATTCAGTAGACTTCCCTAAATAACATTTGTTCATCCACCATCTCAAGCAATGAATTGCTCCTCTTCTTTCTGGTCTCAAAAATAATCTCTTTAAAACTGCTTCATTTCTCATGAACCCCAAGGTAGGTAAAGCTCACAATATGTTTACATTTCATTCTGTTAGTGTAATTAAAATGTCAATAAAATCTCACTCAAAACAATCTGTCAGAGAAAGAAACTCTGATTTAATTTTCATGGAGCACTCTGTAGGCTGCTAATCTTCCTTTCTAGCAATAAAGTAAAGGATATGCATTAGGAGGCTGAAATGTTGGTGGATTTATCCACCCACAAAAACCTCAAACACCCCCTGATGTGCATTTTAATAAGCTTTTCTATATGTCCTTTCATTTTGCTTCTTCTATTATAGTATCGCATTTTTAAGGTACAGCTACTTAGTAGCAATGTTATTGATAACAGAAATACACGGAGAAAACAAATATCAAACATGAGGCATTGTGATCTGTCACTTTTCCTTAACAAAACAATAGAATGCAGAATTTACTAGATTGCTTATATTTTTATCTCTTTGGTTGATTGCTTGGTTTTGGGGTTGCTTTTTTTTGGTTTTGTTTCAGGTCTTTTTGTCTTCTGGATTCAAGGTGACTAGAAGCTAAGTTCTTGACCTCCCAATGCAGGATTTGTATCTTCTGGTGTCTTTAAAGCTGACCACATGAACACATAAAAAAGGACAGGAAGTTAAAGAAAGAACAGAGTTTGCTTTTAACACGAAGTTTACCAGGCAAAACAGAGGGCATTATTGAAGAAGGAGAAAAGAAGAGAGACAAAATCAACATTCAGAGAGGGTGACTTCGTAACTCTCACAGAAGTTTCCAGTCTTAAAGTTATGAACGTTAATTTTCAGTTCATGAAAACTGAACAAGTCACTAAAGGAAGAAAATTTTAAAAGTCTTGAAAAAGTAAGGCAATATTTTTTCCATGCAGTTGTATACTTCTTGGGTTTGATCTGTATCTGGTTTTGATAGTGCTCCTATTCTCACAATAAACAACCACCAGTTTGTTATTTGATTGAATTATCTTACGTCTACAGAAGGTAAATTGTAATCATGAATATTTAAATGTAAGAAGTTAGCTTAACATCTGGGTTGAAGACCTCAGGATAGTTTGTGCCCAGAAGTACTACCAAATAAAGAGTCTAGCGTTAGTAGCTGAATACTGTGAAGAATCAATATTGGGGTTTTGTTTTGATTTTCTTTTTGAATCAACATTTAAGATCAAGAGATTTAAGTCAAATCCGGTATGAATCCAGCAAAAGGCTGTGACAAATTCTTAAATGTCCTCAAAAAAGGAAAAGTCAAAAACCAATTTAACTACCACATTCTTTTTTCCTTGATTTTTTTTTTTTCCCTGAGAAAACCCTATCTATCTTCTTTTCCTTTTGTGTTTTGTCATTTGTGTGGTGAAAAATTTGTCTGGTTTCAGTTGCCTGGGTTCAGAGGTGGGAATATCATCTTTGTTAGGATTGTCTTTCAACATTTCTAGGAACCATACTGAAAACCAAAAGATATTTCCTTATAAGTTTTGTTTTACTGATAGCTTTAGCCTATCACAGCTGAAAAAATAAACCCCAAAAACAAACCCCAGCACAAACTGGAGGACTCTTATGACAGAAATATGGCTTTTAAGTAACGCATTTTTAACATAACTTCTGAAAGAAAGCCAGGTTTGTGTCTCCTGATTCTGGTGCTTGAGCAGTCAGTATCTGTGGTAATAATAAAATAATTTAGACTATTGTAAAAAGATGGTCTCTTGACCCTGTATCATGCTTTGTAGTTGAACTGTATGATCCAGTGCCTGCTCATTTTACATTGTGAAACTTGGATACCTAGAAGAAAACAAATACTGTCTTTGTAAGCACACATAATCCTCTCTATGTAAATGTTATGCAGTACTCCTACTACTCTTAGCTTCTTTCTTCAGGGAAGTGTGGTGAGGCCCAATAAAATGTAGACTGCTTTAACAGCATGGATTTGAAGGGCTAAATTATTCTGACTTTATGTGTATAATTAAGATGACACTTCAGAAAGAAAAAACAAAAAAATCCAACTTTCTTCTACTTTGTCATTTTTTTCATATATATAGTCCAACATTATACAATATTTCTTCAATCTGAGAATGGCAAAAAATAAACCAAAGTTTTTTCCACCAATGGTTGTCATCAGAAATTTTCCAAAGGAGTTTAAGTGAGAATTTTTATTTTTTTTTCTAGACATACCAACCAAATTTGCAAGGAAGTCCTTTACAAGAATTGTCTCTTCGGCAGAAAAAGACTGATACATTTTAGAGTTGTTGGAAAGTTACATGCTGGGCCCAGCATCTCCATATTTACTGTTCCTTCAGCTCTGCCAGCTATCTTGCCACACCCAAAACAAATTTTCCTTAGAAGTATGGCAGAATTCATTTATCAAGCAGTTGTGCTTTTTTCCTTTAAGCTTTTAAACAGAAGTTTCTTAGGACCTGCCATCTTATTTAAAATTTATTTAGTACCTCTTTCTGAACAATAGAGATGATTCAAAAATATTTAACCCCTATTCAAAGGAAAATGGAAGTAGAAATGGAAATGGAAAACCCCCTTCACATTCTATTTTCCTTCCCTGTGACTGAATACTGAAATTCCTTGGCCAAGAAGCCTGAATTCCAAATCACAGAATAAGGTGTGTTGGAAGGGATCAAGCACTTTCCCTGATTGCCATGATTGCCAACCCTCAAAGATGAGAGATGGAAGCTTTCCTTGTCATTATCCAGACCACGCAGAATCTCTAGTGTCACAATTCAGGTCCCATGAAGTTGCATACGGCTTATGGCTTGTGATGTATGACTTGTAATTGCTTAAGTACTCCTTATCCACATCTTCTTCCACAGGGGATTGTTATATTTTTATTTTCTTCATTGTTCAGAGGAGGACCACGAGATGATTAGAGGGATGGAGCACTTCTCCTATGAGGGCAGGCTGAGAGAGTTGGGGTTATTCAACCTGCAGAAGGGTCTAGGAAGACCTTATTGCAGTCTTCCAGTACTTAAAGGAAGCCTATAGGAGAGATGGGGAGGGACTCTTTATCAGGGAGTGTAGTGATAGGATGATGAGTAATGGTTTTGATCTGAAAGAGGGGAAGTTGAGATTAGATATTAGGAAGAAAATCTTTACTGTGAGGGTGGTGAGGCACTGGAGAGAAACTGTGTATGTCCTGTCCCTGGAGATGTTCAAGACAAGACTGGATGGGGCTTGGAGCAACCTGGACTAGTGAGTGGCGTCCTTGCCCTTGGGAAGGTGCTTGAAACTAGATATTCTTTAAAGAACCCTTCCAACACAAAACATTATTTTATTTGATGATTCTATGTACACATATATAGTTCATATATCCATATGGGAGAAATTTCTGTGAATGACTACAATTCAATTTTCAGCATCATGTTTGCTGAGTCAGGTATTATTAACTCCTTTTCATTAGGGTGACAGAAGAAAACTGAATATTGCCAGTAACCTGCTAAAGCATTTGTTAGTAGATCATTAATTTTTGGTTTGCTTGTTCTTGCAATGAGGGCATCATGTTTTGTCTTGAAATACAGATTTTGTCCTTCTCACCCTTCTTTATATGCTTTAGAATCTTATGAAGGTTTGGTGATTAAGTATTTATAAAGTGACAGATGCTCATTCTCTAACAGTAGATGCCTTTGTTTTAGGAATTATACCTTCATTATTAAACCTTAACATATTGCCTACCCTTACTACATTCAGCGGGTTCTGCATCTTAAAAAACGGTATTGCATGCTATTAACACATTTTTACAACAAAATGCTTACTTATTAATGTAATAAATGGAGAATGCCAAAATACATGAAAGGATAACTAAACTGTTTTGCTCATATTGCTCTGTTTATTTTTAGCAAGATTAGGATTGGTTTTGGTCATATTTTCAGTTCAGAAAAT
Source organism: Thinocorus orbignyianus (assembly GCA_013400375.1). NCBI lineage: Eukaryota > Metazoa > Chordata > Aves > Ciconiiformes > Thinocoridae > Thinocorus > Thinocorus orbignyianus. The sequence goes on along the minus strand of VXBW01005894.1, from coordinate 970,705 downwards.
ATAAAGGCTTATCTGCTTATAGACAAAGTGGTTTGGACTTTCAGTTTTGATACTGAAAGAAATTTTTATTTGCTAGAGGATATTTTGATCAAGTAAACATGTCCAGTAATTAACAACTAGTCTCTAAAGGGCTAACTTTGAGAATATTCATTATCCATTGCTGCCAATCTTTTCTTTTAACTGTCTTAGCATCTGCAATCACATCCTTCAACTTTAGCTTCCCTACATTTTCCCCGAAAGTCCTTCTGTAGTTATGTGTTCCTTTCCTTCAGCTGTTCTATTCTTCATCTATCCTTGTTCATTTAGGAACAAATGGTTCTATAGGCTTGGGCTGGGTTCTCTGGAGATAAGTCTCCAGATCTCCACAGCTGTTTCTCTGTAAATACACAGCGTTTCATCAAATCATAGAGGGGTTTGGGTTGGAAGGGACCTTAAAGATCATGGAGTTCCAACCGCACTGCCATGGGCAAGTGTTGTGGGCAGAGTGATTGACTTCACTCATAAGAGAGAAGTGAAATATTTATTAAGGTGAAACAGAGATGTAACAAAATTAGTAGTAAAAGCAACAGTATTTTATGAGATTCGATGCCAAGGTACACTTGTGTATTTACTGCATAGAGGACAGGGTCAGACAAGCTGTCAGGGAGACCTTCCTGTTGAGTCACGAGGTTCCCCCTTGCTTCCTAAACTCCTTCTCAGAGAGGAGTCTAGGTGCAGTTGGATCGAATCCTAGTCCCAGACTTGGTCAGCGATTTATGTCTAAAGGATTATATATGCACAATCGGTCCTTTCTGTCACTTAGCTAAGATTTCAAAGTTTTAGCATGCTATTAGTCACTTACCAAGAATCTGTTGCAGCAAGGGATCTCTCAACCTCAAGGAGTAGAACCTTAAGTGAGTGTCCTCACAAAAAGGGAGATCCTGGCATGCAGCCTGCTGCCATACTGGAGAGCTCAAAGGGCTCTTGGATTGTCCACTATTTATATAGTAAGATAATTGAGCTATGATTATATTAGTGTGGGAACAAAGTGTCTAGGTCCCCACTCCAGGCAGTGTTTTGACTATGTTACCAGCCATCCCCCAAAGTTCAGGTGCAGCTTATCCCAACTGATGTTATGATGGCCATGGCCGGAGCAGGAGCTAATGGCGGGGAAAGAGGGGGAAAAATAGGGAGAGCACACCACCATATTAGGGACACATTCCACTGGACCAGATTGGTCAGAGCACCATCCAACCTGTGCTCCATCCACCAGTGTAAAAGGTGGGAGGGTTTTGATTCTGTTTGGGGTAAATTTTTTTTTGGGGGAGGAGTGTTTGTTTTGTTTTTTTCCCTCAGAAATAAACATTTTGTATAGGTTTTTTTTTTGAAAAATATTCTTTCATCATGTCTATTACACTAGTGGCATCCCTGTTTTTTAAAAAAGTTTTTTTTTGTTTTGTTTTACTTTGTTTTGTTTTTAAATATTTACCAGCTGGGTAAAGGAGCTTCAAATATGTTAAAGTGTTTAAATTGCTTTTGAATCTACTTATGCCTGCAATATTTTTTTTCTCTTGTCTTTGGTGATTACCTGCAGATTCATTATTCAACTGGGATCATTTGCTTAGGAAGATGTCATTTTACTTTTCCTTTATGTGGCTTACCACACAAATGATTTATACTTCACTTGCTCTCATGATAGAAAGAAAGCCTTCAAATTATCAATATTTCTTGGAAAAAGAGATGTCATGACTATCAGCATACCCCCAGGAAACAGACTAACTTTTATGCCTCTCTTAAGGTCAGCAATACTGTAGATCTGGAAGGATTATTAATAAACTTGCAATTGGCTTTAAACCTACAAGGTGCTGTATATATCATAGCTCACCATCCCTGTGCCCATGGGAACGGGTTGATGATCTGGAGAAAATGGCTGCTCATCTCAAAAAATAATAATCGGGGAAAAAAGAAAAGTCTTCCAGTAAAAATTAATGAAATTGCTGTTTGAAGAAACTAATTTATTTTATCCACTGTATATTTCTATAGCAAGTGTTTATTGAAAATCTAAAAAGAACAAGAAAAATTTCAGAAGATAACGGTTGCATGTATTTTTCACTCTTCCATCTATCAGATCGTCTTGGGCTGAATTGGGCTGAAGCTGGGTGATATAAACAGATCACATGTTGAGAAACCCTGTACGGAATGGATTTGAATTCAGGAGACATTTTTGTTTAGTTAAAACACCGGGACCCATGCTTAAGAATTCATGTCCTTAGCTGAAATGGCCTAAGAATTTGCCCAGTGGTTTCTTAATCTATATTCCAGTAAATTTCACTTTCCAAATGGTAATAAATTGCAGCTTCCTGGTATTACATATTGGTTAAGGTGCTAAGATGCTTGTTCTTTTGGTATATATATAGATATCTTCAGTGTATATGTATATATGTATATACTGAAAGATAATTAGTCTGCTTATGTTCAGGAAATAAATATTGGTGTGGAACTCTCTAGTTTCATATCTGAGTAAGTCTTGTATGACAAAGCCTAAATATTCCATGCAACAAAGAATAGCAAAAGAAAAAAAAACAGATGACCCTATGCTCCCCAAAGACTGAGATTTAGAAATGTTGTTGATATCTAACTCTTCTTACAGCATAAAAATACCTAATGTTATCAGCATGCTTTTCTTTTCTTGAACATCTATGAAGCATTGTCCAACACCATCAACATTTTATAGACTCCTAGGAGCAAATTTTGTGTTTTTTTTCTGTAATACATACCTACATACACACACACACACACATATATATATATATATATATATATGTATTTAAAAGAATGAATTAATTGAAGTAAAACCCTCAACAATTTTATCCTGGCAGAGCTATTTTATGAAGATCAATATGCTGCTCTTCCTTGATAATTTTGAAGCAGGATGGATTCAGACTTGAAATACAGTGAAGATCTTAAAAAATGACAGCTATTTACCATGGCAAGTATACATTGCTGGTGCTGCATTTTCAGATTTTGTGGTTCATCCTCTACCAATGGTAAATTTCATATCACGAATAAATATTTTTCTGACATATTCTCAATGAAGGGAGATTTAATTCAGAGAAGTCTTTTTCCCTCTGTTATATAAATCAGACGATCCCAGTAAACACAGGTGAATTACGTATCAACAGACAAGAAAATGCATGCATTTGTATCCCAGAATATAGTGCCTATTTCATTGTAAAGAGTCAATGAAAGGCTTGTTTCAAGATATATGTAGTAAATAAACATGTTTTTTTAAAATAGGTTTTGGTTGTAGTCATCATACTAATTTAGGTGAGTCAAAAGGTAAGTGAATGAAAAAGAAAAAATCACAAGCCGCATTCTTTGGTAAAAATACATTTTCTATCTCCAATCCTTTATACAAACATCTGTGTGTTATATCTACTGAAAATGGCATTAAATAAAATAAAAGGAATGATAAAAATGGGGTAAGTGCACCCATATCAAAGTGGAAATCTTCATATCATGACTACAGAAATACATCATTATAACTTCAGGCCTAGAGTATTCAGAGTTCCCCAAAGTAATTAGAAATTATAGTATAATTGACTACTTAATATCTTTAGAAAGATATTAGTCTGACTCTTTAATAAAATCTGCATAAATCATATTGCAAGAACATTATACATTACACGTTATGATTTTTAAAATACAATCATAATTTATATAACAAAACTTATGACCACTAATTATTCTTGTAAAAAAATTTCAGTACACAAAAATTGTGTATTGTTTGAACTAGAAAAGAAATAATTCTGTATCTGGAAAAGCTGTGTTATTCAGGTGTTTATTTTCTTGTTTTAAACACAAGTAATCAATAGGATTTGCCTTTTTTCAGAACTCCTTACAGAATTTATTTTATAAATTACCTCTGACAAAAAGGATAATATAAAAGTCTATTACTTGCCACAGTTCACTGGCAAATATTCTGCNTAAGAATTTGCCCAGTGGTTTCTTAATCTATATTCCAGTAAATTTCACTTTCCAAATGGTAATAAATTGCAGCTTCCTGGTATTACATATTGGTTAAGGTGCTAAGATGCTTGTTCTTTTGGTATATATATAGATATCTTCAGTGTATATGTATATATGTATATACTGAAAGATAATTAGTCTGCTTATGTTCAGGAAATAAATATTGGTGTGGAACTCTCTAGTTTCATATCTGAGTAAGTCTTGTATGACAAAGCCTAAATATTCCATGCAACAAAGAATAGCAAAAGAAAAAAAAACAGATGACCCTATGCTCCCCAAAGACTGAGATTTAGAAATGTTGTTGATATCTAACTCTTCTTACAGCATAAAAATACCTAATGTTATCAGCATGCTTTTCTTTTCTTGAACATCTATGAAGCATTGTCCAACACCATCAACATTTTATAGACTCCTAGGAGCAAATTTTGTGTTTTTTTTCTGTAATACATACCTACATACACACACACACACACATATATATATATATATATATATATGTATTTAAAAGAATGAATTAATTGAAGTAAAACCCTCAACAATTTTATCCTGGCAGAGCTATTTTATGAAGATCAATATGCTGCTCTTCCTTGATAATTTTGAAGCAGGATGGATTCAGACTTGAAATACAGTGAAGATCTTAAAAAATGACAGCTATTTACCATGGCAAGTATACATTGCTGGTGCTGCATTTTCAGATTTTGTGGTTCATCCTCTACCAATGGTAAATTTCATATCACGAATAAATATTTTTCTGACATATTCTCAATGAAGGGAGATTTAATTCAGAGAAGTCTTTTTCCCTCTGTTATATAAATCAGACGATCCCAGTAAACACAGGTGAATTACGTATCAACAGACAAGAAAATGCATGCATTTGTATCCCAGAATATAGTGCCTATTTCATTGTAAAGAGTCAATGAAAGGCTTGTTTCAAGATATATGTAGTAAATAAACATGTTTTTTTAAAATAGGTTTTGGTTGTAGTCATCATACTAATTTAGGTGAGTCAAAAGGTAAGTGAATGAAAAAGAAAAAATCACAAGCCGCATTCTTTGGTAAAAATACATTTTCTATCTCCAATCCTTTATACAAACATCTGTGTGTTATATCTACTGAAAATGGCATTAAATAAAATAAAAGGAATGATAAAAATGGGGTAAGTGCACCCATATCAAAGTGGAAATCTTCATATCATGACTACAGAAATACATCATTATAACTTCAGGCCTAGAGTATTCAGAGTTCCCCAAAGTAATTAGAAATTATAGTATAATTGACTACTTAATATCTTTAGAAAGATATTAGTCTGACTCTTTAATAAAATCTGCATAAATCATATTGCAAGAACATTATACATTACACGTTATGATTTTTAAAATACAATCATAATTTATATAACAAAACTTATGACCACTAATTATTCTTGTAAAAAAATTTCAGTACACAAAAATTGTGTATTGTTTGAACTAGAAAAGAAATAATTCTGTATCTGGAAAAGCTGTGTTATTCAGGTGTTTATTTTCTTGTTTTAAACACAAGTAATCAATAGGATTTGCCTTTTTTCAGAACTCCTTACAGAATTTATTTTATAAATTACCTCTGACAAAAAGGATAATATAAAAGTCTATTACTTGCCACAGTTCACTGGCAAATATTCTGCTAACAGGACATAACTTAGCAGTATGTATTGAGTTTGTGTGGCAAGCTTTTGGTAGTGGGGGAGCTACACAGGTGGCTTCTGTGAGAAGATGCCAAAAGCTTCACCCATGTCCTATAGAACCAGTGTCAGTTGGTTCCAAGACAGACCCACTGCTGGCCAGGGCTAAGCCCATCACCAATAGGGGTATCGCCTCTGTGATAACATTTAAGGAGGGGGAATAAAATGGCACAGCAGCAGCAAGAAGAGAGGAATGAGAATATGTAAAGCAGCAACTCTGCAGACACCAAGGTCAGTGAAGAAAGAGGAGGAGGAGGTGCTTCAGTGGCCAGAGAAGAGATTCCTCATCATCATGGCGAGTCAGGCAGTACTCCTACACCCATGAAACTTAATGGTGGAGCACGTATCCACCTGTAGCCCATGGAGGACCCAAAACTGGAGCAGGTAGATGCCCAAAGGAGGCTGTGACCTCCTTGGAAGGCCTTGCGGGAGCAGGCTCCTGACAGGACCCATGGCCCTGTGAGAAGAACAGTCCATGCTGGAGCGGGTTTGCTGGCAGAACTTATGACCACATGGGGGATCCATGGTGCAGCAGTATGTTCTGAAAGGACTGCAACCCATAGAAGTGGAGAAGTTCATGGAGAACTGTCTCCTGTGGGAGGGATATCATGCTGGAACAGGAAAAGAGTGTGAGGAGTCCTTCCACTGAGGAGGAAGGAGCAGCAGAGACAACATGTTATGAACCGACCATAACTGCCATTCCTTACCCTGCCCTGTGCTGCTCTCAGATAGGAGGTAGCGAAAACTGGGAGTTATGTGGAGTCTTGGAAGAAAGGAGGGCTGTGGGAAAGGTGCTTTAAGATTTAGGTTTTTATTTCTCATTACTCTACTCTTACTGGATTGATAAAAAAATAAATTAATCTTCCACAAATCAAGTCTGTTTTGCTTAACCACCAAGACGGTTGTTGCTGAGTGATCTCCCTGTCCATATCTTGTCCCACAAGCCTTTTGTTATATTTTATCTCCCCCTGTCCAGTTGAGGAGATGGAGTGACAGCATGGCTTGTTGGGCACCTGGCATTGAGGCAGAGTCAACTCACCACAGAGTATAAAAAGAAATAATAGGCAAAGTTTTATCAGATGCAAGTGACAGTAACTAGCTCCCACTTCCACATTTGAAAAATTTCTCTCAGTCAATTTTCCACTTAAGTCAATGATTCATCTATGTTTTTACTATTTCTGATACTAAGGATAAAATTTCATGTGAGATAGACATGTGCTCTAATGGCACTAATCACACAGTGTCTCATCAGTGACTGAGGTAAGGAGCCATCTCACTGTAGTTGTATCTGATTCAGAACTATGGGGAGGATTTGGTTCTGGCTGCAGCTCAGAAATGTCATATAACAGCTGTTTTTCTGAGATTTTTTTTTTTTTTTCTAACAGGTTGTCAGAGATCTGTTGTCAGAGATTGATCTCATTTTCTTCTTTTCTGTATCCTGAGAAGGTTTCTACCTTCCTTTCCGTTTATCTGTTCCCTAGGAACTGGGTTGTGTTCCCTGTATTTCTGTCTTGCCTTACCCAGTATGTTGGTCCTCCTCTGTACAATATATACTCGTAAGAGTACAAAATAAAGAAGTCATCTCTACCTGGGTTTGACCAGAATCTCTGTCTTTGTCTCAATGGGGATCAATAGATTGGCAGTTAGGAGACATATTTTTAATGGACTTTGTGCAGGCATTTCTTTTCACAAGAAAAGTACCCCAAATCTTACCAGCTTGCATGAATAAGAAAGCTGAACATAAATATCATATCAAATAGATACATAGTGTAGTGTAGCATAGTATGGTATCACAAAATCACAGAATCATAGTGGTTGGAAGAGACCTCTGGAGATCATCTAGTTCAATCCCCCCTGCCAGAGCAGGTTCACCTAGAGCAGGCTGCACAGGAACACATTCAGACTGGTTTTGAATATCTCCTGAGATGGAGACTCCACCACCTCTCTGGGAAGCCTGTTCCATTGCATTGCTACCTTCAAAGTAAAGAGGTTCCTCTTCATGTTCAGATGGAACTTCCTATGTTCAAGTTTGTGCCCATTACATTTTGTCCTCTCACTGGGCACCACTAAAAAGAAACTGGCCCCATCTTCCTGACACCCACTCTTTAAGTGTTTATAGGAATTGATAAATCCTCCATCTTCTTTTCTCCAGACTAAAAAGACAGACCTTCAGCCTTTTTTCATAAGAGAGATATTTTAGTCCCCTAATCATCTTCATAGCCCTTTGCTGTGCCCTCTCCAGCAGTTCTCTATCCTTCTTGAACTGGGGAACCCAGAACTGGACACTGTACTCCAGATGTAGCCTCATCAGGGCAGAGTAGAGGGGGAGGATAACCTCTCTCAATCTGCTGTCACACTCTTTTTGATGCACCCTAAGATGTCATTGGCTTTCTTGGCCACAAGGGCACATTGCAACCAGGACTCCCAGGTCTTTTTCCTCAGAGCTGCTCTCCAGCAGGTCAGCCCCAAACCTGCACTGGCACAGGGGGTTATTCTTCCCCAGATGCAGCACCCTGCACTTGCCCTTGTTGATTTTCGTAAGGTTTCTCTCCGCCCAACTGTCCAGCCTATCCTGATCTTGCTGTATGGTGGCACAGCCTTCTGGTGTGTCATTCATCCTTCCCACTTTTGTGTCATCAGCAAACTTGCTGAGGGTACACTCTCTCTATCCCTTCATCCAGGTCATTGATGAATATATTGAACAGGACTAGACCCAGCGCTGACCCTTGGGGCACACCACTTGTTACAGACCTCCAACTAGATTCTGTGCCACTAATCACAGTCTTCTGCACTCTGTCTTTCAGCCAGTTTTCAATCCACTTCACTGTCCATTCATCTAACCCATACTTCCTAAGCTTACCTATGAGGATGCTGTGTCAAAAACTTTGCTGAAGTCAAGGTAGACAACATCCACTGCCCACCCCTCATCTATCCAACCAGTCATGCCATCATGGAAGACAATCAGATTAGTTAGACATGATTTCACCTTTGTGAATATGTGTTGACTACTTCTCATAGCTTTATTTTCTTCCCCATGCTCTGAGATAATGCCCAGAACAAGCTGTTCTATCATCTTTTTAGGGATGGAGGTGAGGATGACTGACCTTTAATTCTGCNTCATTGATGAATATATTGAACAGGACTAGACCCAGCGCTGACCCTTGGGGCACACCACTTGTTACAGACCTCCAACTAGATTCTGTGCCACTAATCACAGTCTTCTGCACTCTGTCTTTCAGCCAGTTTTCAATCCACTTCACTGTCCATTCATCTAACCCATACTTCCTAAGCTTACCTATGAGGATGCTGTGTCAAAAACTTTGCTGAAGTCAAGGTAGACAACATCCACTGCCCACCCCTCATCTATCCAACCAGTCATGCCATCATGGAAGACAATCAGATTAGTTAGACATGATTTCACCTTTGTGAATATGTGTTGACTACTTCTCATAGCTTTATTTTCTTCCCCATGCTCTGAGATAATGCCCAGAACAAGCTGTTCTATCATCTTTTTAGGGATGGAGGTGAGGATGACTGACCTTTAATTCTGCAGTCTTCCTTCTTGCCCTTTTTGAAGACTGGAGTCACACTGGCTTTCCTCCACTCCTTGGGCACCTTGTCTGTTCTCCAGGACCTTTCAAAGATGATGGAGAACAGCCCAACAATGACTTCCGCTAGCTCCCTCAGCACTTGTGAGTGTATCCTATCAGGACCCATGGACTGGTATGGCATGGAATAGTGTTATGTGTACAAATCCTGAATGCCATTAGATTCCTAAAGTGCTAGTGGCAGGTCAAGTGGAAAACAAGGAAATTTGAGATGCTGAGGAAAATTAAAGACCAAATCAGACTCAGCTTACCAGAACTTCATCTCAGCCTAGTCCAAAACTAAATCTGGTTTAGAAAAAGAGTTATAGTTACGGATTACCCTCAGATGGCAACAAAGAACCATGGAGCTGCTCTCTCATCCCCCTCCTGGGTCTCCTCCTGTGTTCCCCTGTCCCCCATTCTCCTGTTCCCCTCCTGCCCCTTCAGCTGTGAGGGGAGAATTGGAAGTAAAAGGCAAAATTTGTGGGTTGGGACAAAGGCAGTTTAACAGAACATTAAAGGGAACAAGAAAACAACAGCAGTAACTTAGATACAAACACGATTATGATAACACCACTCACTTAGATGCCCCAGTCCACTCCCAAGCTTCATCTTCCTGCTTCCTCTCCCAGCAGCTATAGACTATATGAGGAATACCTGTGTCCCTGCTAGATCCTGGGTAGAATTAACGTTATCCCGACTGGAACCAGCATAGTTATCCTCAAAAATAGAGTTACTGAACTATGACCAGCACAACTGTGATCTAGAAGTGAAGTACACTATAAACATAGGGAAATTATATTAACTCCAAGTGTTTATGCACTGATCTAAAATCAGTACCTCATGGTCTGGGCCCAACTTACCAATGAGAATAACAGATGTTCTCCCCCACTTCTCCACTCCAAGATGTGGAACAGATGTGGAACAGATGTTCTCCCCCACTTCTCCACTCCAAGGAGTGGAGAAAGAGAGATAAGAAGCTTTATGAGTTCATAAGGAACTAAAATACTACAATGAAAATATTAATAATAAATAAAATGTAATGAAAATTAAGAAATATATACAATGTATACAAAATTCAGATTGTTAAAAACTATCTGCCTATTTCCTGGAGAAAATCGTGCAAATGTTTTTTGGAAAACAGTCACAAAATATCATTTTGTCAGGACCAAGTCTCAAGTTTTCCAACACAAAAGGCTATTACCATGACAATAGCAACAGAAACTGCATTATTCAGAAATATATTCCTTGTGGTTAGTAGAAGAAAACTGTAACGTATTTGGCTTCTTCCGACAGAAATTGTGAAGACATTTTGTAGAATAGCTTCTAGTAAATTACAGTCATTTTGAAATCACTTACCAAACTGACTAGAGCCTCTGAAAGTAGCTAATATCCAACCTTTCTTCAAGAAAATAAATAATAGAAAGTAATTGTTAAGCTACCTGTTTGGGTTTTGTTTTGTTTTGTTTTGTTTTGTTTTGTTTTGTTTTGTTTTGTTTGTTTGTTTGTTTGTTGTTGTTTGTTTTTTGTTGGTTTTTGGGGGGGTGTGTGTGTGGTGGGGTGTCCTTCCCGCATGAGCTATATGACTCCTAAGGAAGCAACTGTTTGTGTCAGAGAAAGTTGGGAGTATTATTGACATCAGATAGTGATCTTGTTAAAATAATCAACAGGATAAGGATGTTAGTATTTCTGTAGCAGTCAACACTAGCTGGTATCATGAACAAATTACTTCCTAAGTAAAGCTTACTGTTTAATTAATGTGTTGAATGAGTATCATATCTGACTGTTTTGCAATGGCAGTAGGGATGAGTTACTTCCATTTCAATGTAATTTCTTCTCCTTATAGTGAAGATTCATCAGCTTCTGCTGCAGCATACTCTCTTCGCAAGTAAGCAACAAGCACTGGATAGTTCTGTAGCCAGGATATCACTATCAACTACTAATCTTCACTGGAGCCTGAAGTCAAGAAATGGAAAACAAGTAATGAGAAAGTTTTAATCCAAAGAAGGGGCAGCAATGATTGATTCTAGTGATACCTTGAAAAAAACTTGAAATCTGTTGTTAATGATTAATCTACAGTACTTTTTGAGGGACATTGGTAATCGAAGAGACCTACTGAAGTTTTTTGCTTTTGGGCAGTATGGGGTATCAAAATTACCTTCTTTCACTGGTGTTTGCTATTTATCCTTTTGTTGTTTAAGGACTGAGTGTTTGCTTGTTAGTGATTTCCTTGCTAAGCTATTGCAAGCCTTTGTACTTAGGTAAGAGCACAAATTTACTTAAATGTCTCTATTTATTAGTGGCCCTTATTTCCTTCAAGAGGTGCATTTTACAAAAATAAAATAATTAACTGTAATAGTTCAGTGAAAACAGGACAAGTCCAGATGTCACAATTGTTGGAAGAGAATCGAAGATACAATTATTAATTCTTTCCTGAATACAGCAACAGCAGCAAAAGAAGAAGCTCAAAATACAAATGCACACTAAAAGAAAAAAAAAAAAAAAGAAGGAAAAGTGCATCTCAATAACATTTTGGAGAGTAGGGATAAATACAGTTCCCTTAAATTAAAGATCCTTTTTTATAAGGCACTCAAATATGATAGTGGTGTTCACTTGAATAGAACTCACGTAGACAGATCTGAACTTTTCTTGAAGTGGAAATGATTGATGATGTCTGCTGTTACGTGAAGAATGGGTAAGTGGCTGTGAATGATATTTTATTGACAGCGCTTGAACCTTGACTGATCTCAGAGGAAAAACAATGGATATATAATGTCACTTCATCACACAAGCTTTCAAGACACTTCATAAATAATTTGAAACAACATTTTACCACATGAATTTCAGATGCTACTATTATTTATCTGTTGTATTCAAATGCAGATAAATGTAATTAAGCATTGATTAACTATTCATGTTTGCTGTTTAGAAAAATAATGCCTTCTGAGGACAAATGCCATATATTATTATTATTTTAATATGTACTTCAGAGGCTGAGCTTCTGATCTGAGTTTTGCAGCAATGACCGCTATCAGGACTCCATTGCTCTTTACATGAAAATACTTTGGTACAACTGTGACAACATAAAAAATGGATTAAAGTGAAAATTACTTTAACAAGTTCTTAGATTAAGGTATTACTTCATTGTTGGTACAAATGTTACTACAATCAAGATAATTGATTTTTAAGGTGGCTGTGTTGGTTTTTGCAGCAGTATTTCAGCTATTAATTATGACTGAAAAAAATATTATTAGACAGTCACAGGAGCTCTTTTTAGGTAAGAATTAGGCTGTACAAAATTAAGTGGTATATATTATGGTTTCTGGCAAAGTCATGCTGTAAGTTTTTGCCCTCTACCCAGGCTAAGTTTCATTTGAATCAAATGCTAATCTGTTTAAATTTATCTTACAACTTTTCAAACATCAGTTTGATTTTGATTTGTCTTTGCATTTCTTTTTTGTCTTAATTTGTCTTTAGTCTATGCAATGAACTCCGTTGTCAGGAGCCTACTATACGCAGCTAACTCAGTTGTCCATGAACCAGAGGATAGAGCAGACGACTGCTAGAGGAAGTAACCTTCTCAATGTTCTTGAGCTAAATAATCTTCACTCACCAGCCAGACTCTAAGTGCATGTACAAACACCGGATATACAAAGTCAGCTTCTACTCCACACTATAAGCACAATATCTTGTACTTCTGAAGTCCGAAAGTGCTATTCCTAATATAGTCATTGCACTTAAATGTTCATCCTTGGAATGAAAACTTGCTTCAGATAGTTATTTTAATTTTTTGATGTTGTTGGTTAGGATTTTTCCTTTAGCCATTTGGAGTAAATTTTGATGAGACTATGCTTAAAATTTTGTCAGAAAGTCTTTCTTTTTCCTTGTTTCCTAGTTCCTTTCACTTTTGAACATCGATCCTAATACTTTCAGTTTTCTGGAGGAAATTTTTAATTGAATAAGAGGGTTTGCTTCAACTTTATATAAAATTTTCAGAATATTTTAATCTTCTGATGTCACTAAGATTTAGTCTGCAGACAAAAATACTTCAGTTTAATTTAACATCTGATAAAGTTGGAGATATAAATCCCCACCTCACTCCTCCAAATCAAACCTCTGGCACAGTTTCGGCTCATACCAATAAGCTCTCTCCCAGACTCTACCTGAACAATGACACCAACCTCAGTGGTGCAGTCAGCACACTGGAGGGAAGGGATGCCATCCAGAGGAACCTGGACAGGCTTGAGAAGTGGGCTAGTGCAATTTGCATGAAGTTCAAGCAAGCCAAGTGCAGGGTGCTGCACCTGGGATGTGGCAATCCCAGGCACAAATAGAGGTTGGGAGGAGAATGGCTGGAGGGTAGCCCTGAGGAGAAAGACTTAGGAGTGTTCGTGGATGAGAAGCTCAGCATGAGCCGGCAGTGCACACTGGAAGCCCAGAAAGCCAGCCATATCCTGGGATGCATCAAACAGAGCGTGACTAGCAGGTTGCAGGAGGTGATTCTCAGCTTCTACTCTGCGCTCATGAGACCCACCTGGAATACTGTGTCCAGCTCTGGAGTCCTCAACATAGAAAGGACATGGCACTGTTGGAACAGGTCCAACGCAGGGCCACAAGGTTGATGATTAGAGGGATGGAGCACCTCTCCTATGGAGACACGATGAGAGAGCTGGGGCCATTCAGCCTGCAGAACAGAAGGCTCCAGGGAGACCTTACAGTAGCCTTCCAGTATCTGAAGGGAGCCTACAGGAGAGCAGGAGAGAGACTCTTTGTCAGGAAGTCTACTGATAGCATGAAGGGTAATGGTTTTAAATTGGAAGAGGGAAGATTTAGATTAGATAGGAGGAAGAAATTCTTTCCTGTGAGGGTGGTGAGGCACTGGAACAGGTTGCCCAGAGAAGCTGTGGATGTCCCATCCCTGGAAGCGTTTGCAGCCAGGCTGGATGGGGTTTTGAGCAACCTGGTCTAGTGGGAGGTGTCCCTGGCCATGGCAGGGGGGTTGGAACTCAGTGATCTTTGGGGTCCCTTCCAACTCCAACCATTCTATGATTCTATGATTCTATGACATAGTTTTGGCATCCTTGATCTATTAGCCCAGACTTAGAGCGAAGACAATGGAAGAAATGCACTACCATATCACATAATTTGAGGCAGGGTACATGGTGGTTACCACAGCTGGATAGTTCAACAGACAAGTCCTGTACTTGAGCAACAGGTAGAATTACATCTTCTCCATTGTGCCCCATATTCTGTGAAACCTATTACTGTTCTAAGTTGAATATCCACTGAGGGCCGTGAGAGTGCTGTTTAAAATTCATTGTATAATAAGAAGTTTACAGTGCTCTCAGCTTCCTTAAACAGTGTCATTTCAAAAGGAATAATTCAGTGTTCTAAATGTTTTTATGCCTCATTTTATGTGTACAGAGTGTTGCTAGAGTGCCAACCTGAAATATGGGGTTTTTTTTAAGTTTCTGTCTTAAAGTGTTGTGCTGTATAAGTCCTGACAATTAGTACTGAAGAATTACTTTTTTAATATTGACCTCAAATAAGATAGGAGTTTCTAATGATGATCTTAAATGAACAGCTTTCAAATCCCAATTTATAGATCTATCATTTGTATCTTAAGTGAAAGGAAGATTTGTAAATCTTTTTCATTTAGGATTTATTGGTATAATTTCAAAATGTGCAGCAGAAATGTACTTTATTACTTACAGTGCTAGGTTTTAACTAGAGGCTATGTTTAAAATAATAATTTCTAGATCAAATTCTACTGTGGGCTTTACAAGAATTTTTTATAAAACCTAGGGAAAATGTATTATTCAAACTTTAAAGTGTTCATCTTGGGTATAAAACCAAAAAATCAACAGCAAAAAAAAAATTGCAAATGTCTATGGTGTCCATTTCTGGGAGTATTTTTCTGTATCTCTTAAAAACTTTGTTATGAGATCTAATTAGTTCTATGAACACTGGGCAAGTTACAGCTGTCTGAATCAGGGCGTTTAAGGGCAATCTTAAAAAAGCTAGATTTTAAAGACACCCACATGGTTACCAGTTTTGTTGGTCAGCGACATAACAAACTAAAATAATCCCTAAATAATATTAAAAAATCAAATTCTGTTTTGAAATGTTATGCCTTCTGATCCCAATTAAATAATAAAGTTAACAAAGTATTATGAAGTTACTTTTTTAATTACAGCCTTCAGTTTATCTTAATTGAAGAATACAGGAATGTTACACTTCTGTTAATCTTTCTGACACCGATGACAAAGGACTGATGAAACTATGTTTTTTCTAAGAAGATTACACAACAATTTGAATGGCACTTTAAGAATTCACATTTCCTAAATACATGTAGCAAAACCCCCACATATACAGAAGAGCAGCACAAATCCATGTCCTACTTAAATCTCCTTCTAATATATTTGCATAGGACTGTATAATTACATGGTTGTTAAATCTCTGTAGTATCAGAATGAATTTATGAAATATATATTGTCTTTTACTAAAAAAAAAAAAAAAGGTAAAATAAATTATCTTTGTAGTCAATGACTAAGTATTCCCAGATCAAATCAGTAGTCTTCGCTTTCTGTATCATATCTGAACAACAGCATTGAAAGAGATTCCTTCCTGACTAGAACTATATCTAGTATATAGTAAAATCTGCAACATTATAATGGAATCATAGAATGATAGAAATATAGAATGGTTTGGATAGGAAAGGATCTTAAAGGTCATTGAGTTCCAAGCCCTCTGACATGGGCAGGGACACCACCCACTAAATCTATCACTACACTCGCTGATAAAGAGTCCCTCCCTACCTTTCCTGTAGGCACGTTTTAGGTGCTGGAAGGGTGCTATAAGGTCTCCCCAGGGCTTTCTCTTCTCCAGGCTGAACAATCCCAACTCTTTCAGTCTGTCTTCATAGGAGAGGTTATCCATCCCTTCAATCATCTTTGAGGCCCTCCACTGGACTCATTCCAACAGATCCATGTCCTTCCTGTGCTGAGGACTCTAAAGCTGGATGCAGGACTCCAGGTGGGGTCTCACGAGAATGGAGTAGAGCAGCAGAATCACAGAATTGCTAGAGTTGGAAGCGACCTTAAAGATCACTGAGTTCCAACCCCCTTGCCATGGCCAGGGACACCTACAACTAGACCAGGTTGCTCAAAGCCCTATCCAGCCTGGCTGCAAGCACTCAGAGGTGGGGCATCCACAGCTTCGCTGGGCAACCTGTTCCAGTGCCTCACCACCCTCACAGGAAAGAACTTCTTCCTAATATCTAATCTAAATCTCCCCTCTTCCAATTTAAAACCATTACCCCTCGTCCTATCACTAGACTTCCTGACCAAGAGTCCCTCTTCAGCTCTCCTGTAGGCTCCTTTCAGACACTGAAAGGCTGCTATCAGATCTCCCCAGAGCCTTCTATTCTCCAGGCTGAACAGCCCCAGCTCTGTCAGTCTGTCTTCATAGGAGAGGTGCTCCATCCCTCTAATCATCAACCTTGTGGCCCTCCATTGGACCTGTTCCAACAGTGCCATGTTCTTTCTATGTTGAGGACTCCAGAGCTGGCCACACTTCTTTTGATGCAGCCCAGTATGCTGTTGGTTTTCTGGGCTGCAAGCTTGCATTGCTGGCTCATATTTTTCATCCATCAGTATTGGGCACACCAAGTCCTTCTCTGCAACCCTGCTTTCAATTTATTCATCCCCAAGTCTGTACTGGCATTGGGGATTGCCATGCCTTGGATGCAGGACATTACACATTGCCTAGTTGAACTTCATGACAGGCCCACCTGTCAAGCTTGCCCAGGTCCCTCTGGATGGCATCCATTCCCTCTAGTGTGTCGACTCAGCTTCCTGTTATCCACAATTTTACTGCAGGTGCACTCAATCCCACTATCTCATTGAAGATGATATTAAATTATTTTGGTTCCAGCATCAATGTTTGAGGGACACCACTGTTTACAGGTTTCCACCTGGGCATTGTAACATTGACTGCAACTCTTTGAGTGTGACCATTCAGACAGTTTCTTATCCATCAAACAGTGCATTTGTCAAATCCATATCTCTCTAATTCAGCAGCAAGAATGTTGTGGAGGTCCATACCAAAGGCCTTAAAAATGTCTAGGTTGATACCATCAATTGTTCTTTCCCTCTCTACTGAGGTAGTTACTTAATCATAGAAAGCCACCAGGCTAGTCAAGCATGATTTGCCCTTGGTGAAGCCATGTTGGCAATACCTAATCACCTTTCTGTGCTTCAATATAACCTCCATGAGGACCTGTTCCATGACCTTACCAGCCACCGAGGTGACGTTGACTGATCGATAGTTCCTAGGGTCTTTTTATCCTTTCCAAAAATTGATGTGTTGCCTTTTTTTCAGTCACAGAGTACTTTGCCTGACTGTTGTGACATTTCAAATATGAAGGAGAGTGTCTTAGCAACTACATCAGCAAATTTCCTTAGGACTCTGTTCAGCCTGGAGAAGAGCAGGCTCTGGGAGACCTTGTAACTTTCTTTAAGTACTTAAAGGGGACCTACAGAAAAGGTGGGAAGTGACTCTATCAGAGAGTGTAGCAGTAGGAAGAGGAGTAATGGTTTTAAATTGAGAGAAGGTAGATTTAGGTTAGATATTGGGAAGAAATTATTTTCTTCGAGGGTGCTGAGACACTGGATCAGGTTGCCCAGAGAAGTTGTGGATGCTCCACCCCTGGATATGTTCAAGGTCAGGCTGGATGGGTCTTTGAGTAACCTGCTCTAGTGGGAGGTGTCCCTGTCCATGGCAGGGGGATTGGAACTCAATGATCTTTAAGGTCTCTTCCAACTCCAGTCATTCTACGTTTTTATGATTTTTCTCTCCCCTCCCTTGATCTTTTGACTATCAATCATACCTTCAGTGGAAGAAAGTACTCCTGACTAAATTTCTGTAAGAGAAGTTTTGACTTAGATTGATCCATACATCCTTTTTAAAAATATTATGTTAGAAAATTCCTGACCATTTCTGTCTATAGACTTATCAAATCAGCTTCTGCTGTTTAATTTTTGCAGGAAAATTTTTGTTGTTCACTTTCCTGAAGGAAAAAATGCATAGAAAAAGAAAGAAAAATACCCTGTCTATAACAAATGTCTACTAAACATCTTTCATCTTCAACAATATCTGAATTATTTAAAAAATGTGGCACTAGTCTTGAAATTATTAATGTATTTCCCAAGCCTTGCACTCTTTGTGTTTAATGAGGCTAACCGTACATGTAATGCTAGAGCTTTGTAAAGATTTATGGAACTGAGATCTACCTGTACAGTTTTATCTCTATAATTAATTGCTCGAGATTTCTTACTTACATGACACTGTAATTTCAGTGGAGAGCTTGAATTTCTTACCTACGCTTACATCAGGGTTTTCTTTAAGTATATTTGGAGAACAAAACGTAGACTGATCTGTCTGACTGTAGGCATCACACAGGTTCTTTTTAAATTTTTTTCTTCCTTTAAAATATTCCACAGATGGAGTGCTAGTGTTGCAGATCATAATACAATTATGACATCGCAAAGCTTAAAAAGGCACATATTCCCTCTTAAAAATGGTCAAAGAAAATATAAAATCATATACCCTGCATGGGGTAAGATGTTTTCATGATGAAATACCACAAGTGTCAGATTTCTGTCCTGAATTATCTATAGATAATACGCTTTTTGTTACAGCTGTGATTTTTGTTAGATGAAAAAAAAAAAAACAAAAAAAGCTTCAATATCTCTAAGTCTTAAAAATCTGTTTTTCAATCTGTTTGGTAAATAACAAAAATCATTCCTAATTTGTGAAAATAAACACATAAATTTAACAGTGTTTTGTTTCAACACTTGTTATAATTTTATACTCAAATGCCAGAATTCGTATTTACGAAAATATTGTAAACCAAGTGATAGCAGCAATATTATTTTACTTTGAAAACTGCTTACTTGGTCTGTTCTTGTCCTTTATACCACTGTCAAAGTAGAGTGCTAGTCGCTCTTTCCCTGCAGATATTTTCAGTATATTTTTAAAATTTCCCTTTGTAATTCAGTATCTACTGAGAAGGTGATAAGAAAAAACAACTTTCTTCTATCAATCTGCAAAACAAATGCTTCTAGTTAAGTTGCCGTATTCTGAGAAAAAAAAACCCACCTTATAGCTTCCCACTTAGTTCTTGGATATTGGAAAGATGAACTGTAGAACCATAAGGGCTTATAAAATTTTAAGTTGCCTCAAAATCTTTAACTTCTCAGCAGTGACTTAAAAAAAAAAATCTGTTTTATTGGAAAAGATACTATTAACCTTTCAAAACACAAATAGTACCATGTTCATTTTTATTTTTTTTAGGTGGGAAATCAGTTTAGCTGTTAACAAGACTTTCCAGAAAGGAAAAGATGCTAACAGTTAAAAAGTCTTAATACTTTAAGTTTTTCTAGACAAAAAAAAATCCCCAACCAGTTATATAAAAAAGATGGTATTTTTTTAATGTCTAAATATTGCATTAATCAATACCATCCTTCAGATAGGAAAATTACAGTTAATTTATATTTACAATTAAATGAATCTAATATATAAATCAATTTACCAGTTCAATTAACAAAGTAAGGCAGTTCACAATCTGGTATTGCATTTACTTCTCATGTTAAAAGTTATATATTATTTTAGGAAATTCAGGTTAAGGCAACAATCATAAAATATTCAGGATAGTCTAACAACACATGTGGAATGAATTTATTTTCCTTTTTTATGACTGTAGTTGTAATTCAGTTGTACTTTTCTTTCAAAAAAAAACCCAGAAATTTCTACCATTTATTATAATTTTTTAACAGATACTCTGATTTTACCCCCAAAATAGATAACATTTGTCAGAATCTTCACATTGTAATTGCAGGAACCTTTGTTACTGTCCATACAAACTGAATTTTGAACATCATAGGCTTCTCAGTGGGAGTGGGACAGAGTGAGAAGAAAGTATCCAAATGACCTTTCATTCAGCTGACACAGCACAAATTCAGGATGGTTTTGTTCCAGACATTGCAAAAGAAATCTGTTACAATTTTAGGTATTCCCACATATTGACGAATCCAGTGTGACCATGGCAGAAGCAGGCCAGCCAATACTGTTTTCTCCAAACAAAGATACTATGTAGTTAATATGTTCTGAAACCAAGAAGGTAAAAGCCCATCTCAAAAAACGTGGTTAATTCCATTTACTGAAGGTGTACCTTTAGCCAAAATGGATGTGGCTGTGCTTTTAGAAATAGTTTACTCCTTTATCCATCTCTTTGAAACAGAGAAACCTCGCTATTAATAACTGTACCTTGAAATTTGAAAAGCAGGAGCACAGAAAACTCAAAGGGATTGTCCCAAATTGCTTCAGGATTCTCTGTTATACCCAGGAATTAAATCAGAAATCTTACTTCCATAACTACAGATGCGGTCTTCTGTTTTTGCACTAAAGAAGGAAAGATATTTCTCTGTTACCCTACTGTTATATTCTATGAATGCCTTTGAATACCTCGTCAGCTTTTCCATAGAGGATTTATATATATGCATATATGTATTTATATTTATATTACCTATTCTTTTATATCTAGGAGAAAAGACCATATCTATGGCCCTGATGGCCATTTTGTCTTAAGGAGTCACAGGTGGAACTGTCTCTCTCTCTCTCCTCTTGCTGGTGAATATTTTAACCAGTGCTGAATTTTCTGTTTTTTCTCTTCCGGAAGAAAAGCAGCATATCCTTAACAAGGTATCCTTGATATAATGTGAACACATTATTCACAGCTTTAATTTTGTGCACATAGTAAATGCATCATTTTGGAAATCACCCAATAGCACAATAAAAATGCTTAATTTTAATGGCTACCTATCTGTAGGTATCTGCTTACCCTCTGTAAAGTATAGGTAAAACACACAGGGCATATGACAGTTATAAACACTCAGTAATTGCTGCAAATGAATTTGCTCTATTTTAAGGGTTAGGGATTTTATTAAATATGGCTTAGATAAGCCCTGGAAAATTATTTATTGGGCAATAATTCTTAAAATGAATTTGCTTTTGCTGGTGGTTGACCAGTTATAGCTGTTTAACAAAGCATTCATAATAAAATAAATACAGACGTAAATGTTACATAAGCATCAACCAAGCCATTTCAAATTAATGTAATCATCTGTTTATAATACTTGGTTTGATCCAGTGATTATAGCAGCCCTTTACAAGAAAAAAAAAAGCCAGCCAGGGTTATTTTGTTTGATTTTATTTTGTTTGATCTTATTTTGTATACGTACTTCTTGCAGGTTTGTGGGGAAAACAATGAGATAGTAATAAGATAATGCAATGAACTTGTATGTCACAGATTTGATGGCTGAATAGTTTTGTCTAAGACAGGTATATGTTACAGCTGTTATCGGCTACTCTTTTGAAAAATGTCTTTTCAAGGAGAACCTTTTCTTAGTTTTCTTAGTTTCACATCATCACTGTGGACAGTAAATTCCCACCATCTCTGGTGATTCACTTAACTAATATAAATCTTAAGAGGTAGAGTAGTACTATATTAACTATTTTCGTTGCAGTCTATTAGAATGTCCATTGAATTTTCAATTTGTGTTAGAAAATGTCAGATGACAAAATCATGTTCCACAACACTCTTTGAAATTCTGAATTTTAACCATTTTGATCAATACTTCCCATAGCAAACCTCTGTCTAATGTTGAAATTTTCTTTTGAACAATCCTACTAAAAATAATATAGTTCATGAATGTTGCTGGTGTTAACTGCTTTCTCTAAATTGCCCTTGAATTTTGGAACCAGAATTTGGATATTTCAATGGATTTTTCCCTTCAGAACTTTGGGGTGTTTTGTCTCTTAGTATCTTACCACAATAAAATTCTCAAAAACTTTGTGCTTGTTCACATAATTACCCTTTGTGTTAAGGAAAAGACTAGCTGGAGCAACTGACTTCAAAATTAGAGCAGGGCAAAAGGAAGAGACAAAGTTTTAATACAAGAAAGACTGATGTTGACTTAAAGATGAAATAAAATTACAGGTTTTAACTTCTCCATCGCTTCCTGTTTCTTTGATTTTCTTCAGCCGTTACTGTAAGAAGATTCAATCCACAGGTTTCTAAGATCATGACCTCTGAATGAAGCTTAAGTTACATGGGTTTTTTTGTTGGTGTTTTTTTTTTTTTTTATTATTTTATTTTTTTTATTTTTTTTCTGCAGACAGGCTCTTGCTTTATTAGGGACAAGTTGCTCTGGCGTACAACAAAGACTTTTCTTTGGGACAAGGTGCATTTGACATGCAACAAATACTTTTAAGAACCATTGACTACATCAGTCAGGGTCAGATGTAAAATAATAGTTCAGTCAGTCTTCTACAATATATAGAAGATACTAATTTTCTAATGGTAGGCTGCGAAATTATGTGAATATTCATTTTGTCTGGCAGGTTAGTTTTCCCTAAGTCTTCCCACTGCACGTTTAATAATGTTATTGTTCTATATACACTGACATTCATTTAATGCATAAGATAGTAATGCATAGAGGAGACAAAAGGACAGTTTAGAGTCTTACAGCTTTCAAAATGAATAAAAATAAACAATAATAAGATCTTCAGCAATTAAGGTAAAAAAAAAAAATGAAATGGAATGGTCATGGCATTATGAAACGAGAAAGAAAATCTAGGAATAATTCCAAAATAATATAATAGGCTGTTGTTAACTTTTGGCCTTATCTACAAACACTGTGGATAAGGCCAAAAAATACAGGGGAAAAAAAAAAAAAGATTGATGAGCTAGTACTTGAACACACAGATTATTCTGAGCCTGAGCCTGGTAACATTACTGACTTTAGAATATTTTTTTCAGAAAGAATTACAGATGCAAATAGATACATATAAATATTCTACCATCCAAATGTTTTACCAATTTTATCACTGTAACATTACATCTTTCTTTAAAATGAGTGGTTTTCTAGATGAAATTAACACAGAGATATTAATCCTGAATTAGGATATATGGTATGGAGGCACATAGAATTTACTAGTTCATCATGAAAGCAGTGGTTTATCAAGTAGTAGGAATTTTTTATTCATAGATTCAGTGACTAGAGGAGAAGATTCAAATTCAAATAGGTTTAGAGTGATAAAGGCTTGTGATCAATCTTGTGTTGGAAAGAAGTTCCTCAAAGGTCACTCTAGAGTTGAACACATTTAAATTTTTTACCTAACACAATAGTTAGAAAAAAGTTGGTGAAATTTGCTAATGTCATAATTGTGAAGGAATTAATGGGTAATATAATCTGGGTAATTGTGAGGGAAGAAGGAATCGGCTTTATGAGACAACTTTGGCATACGTAGCTTAATATAATGGAGTCTGAAAAATAATATCTTAATTTTCTGTGATAATAGTGAATCAGGAAACTTAGATCATGGAATGCATGGAGTTCAGATGGAGGCAGGTCAGAGCCCTCCCTTGTTATTTCTGATTTATAAAGATGTTGGGAGAAAATATAGGGGAATAGCAAATAAATTACCAGTGATTTTCCTTTTTGCTGACACCCCACCCCACGGTCATTGTAATGTAATTACAATTGTAATTAAAATTTATGTTATAATAAGTATTGAATAGTCTTGTCTTGTTTTTTTCTTATGAGTTATTGTGCTGAAATTCAGAAGAGCTTCACAATACCTTTAATTTTGTCTCACGTGTTATAGGTGTTGTTAGGTAAGGCTGCACACAGATAAGAAGGAACTGAAACAAAGGTATGTGGATACCATTCTCAATGGTGGCTGCTCTCACAGCAGGGGTAGCAGCCACACCACATATTATAACTAGATACATCCATCATCTACCCCTGCTCCTTAGTACCTCCTGACATTCCTCTTTCAAGAATTCAAGTCTCTGTAGTTTCCAATTATATGCCCATTTACGAACCAACATAAAACTACAGGAATCACATGTCACTTGATTGATGTTAGGTCAAGTATTAAGATTGCTTGCACCTTCTGGCACATGCCAGAGGATATGTTTAGTTTGGTCCTGTGATTCTGTCCGTGTTAGTTTTACTACTGGCTGCAACATATTGCTGTTACCAGTATTCAAAAAACTTTTGGGTCTTCAGTTTCATGGGGATTTCTCATATCCTTATATACATATTCAAATACTTTCTGAAACAGAACTCTTTAGGATGATTATCCAGAAATGCTTATATCACTCTTCAGTTTCAAAAGTAATGTTTTAGTGAGTCTGTTCATCTGGGATTTAAGGGCCTTTTGGACTATATATTTTTAAAAAAGAAAACTTGAGGAAAAAAATATACTTTGAAGGAAGAAAAGGGGCTCATTCTTCTGCTATTGAATGAAGTGAAAAGTATTAGAACTTGGTTTAGTTAATCTGATATCTCTATGATGAAAATGAATAGAAACATTTTCACATCAATAGCAAGTGGCACTTCACAGACTTGACTGAGGTAAAGACTTAAAAACAACAATAAGGCAGCATTAAGTGAATTTATTTAAATGGAGATGGGAATAGTCAGATTTCTCTCACAGATCTAACTTGTGATTAAAATTATATTAGTGAAGCACCTTAAAACTCACTGTATTCACTGCTTTCTGACATTTAACCCAAATGTTTCTCAGTATTTTCACTTTGCCTTAAAGAAATATTCATGATCATACTACGCATTGTTTTCTTCCAAGAAAGCTGTGTAGAGGGAAAAGATATGATTCTTCTTTGGCTTATCATAGAATCATAGAATGCTTAGAGTTGGAAGGGACCTTAAAGATCACTGAAGTTCCAACTCCCCTGCTATGACCAGTGACACCTTCCACTAGAACAAATTGCTGAAAAGTCCCATCCAGCAGACACCTCCAAGGTTCTGTCTTGAATAATCATTTGTCTCTCTAATAAAGTGAAGTAAAACTTTAAAAATGTCTGTTCTTACCAGTTTTACAATGTTTTTTTGTGCATGTATTTATTTTAAAGCAAATAATTACGTCTTTCCATGTGGATAGCCTGTGAGTATATTATTAAGAAAACCCCTGGAATGCTGTGGAATTAAATATCTAAATCTTATGGTTAATTTCATTTAATTAATTCATTTACATGCATTAAATGAGTGTCCTGGTTTCCAGTAGGGACGGGGTTGATTCTCCCCTGTCTCTAGCAGGCACAGTTATCCCACCCATGTGCGCCAGACCCAGGGGGCAGCAGGGAGCTGGCCGGGAAGGGGAGAGGCGACAACCGGAAGTGGGTGTGGTGACTGAGCACAGTCGGCCTGTATCTGGGCGGGCAGTGCCTGGGTGTGGCTGGGCAGCGGCAGCAGTGGCTGGGGCGGTGCGGGCGGCGGTCAGAATCGTGCTGGTGTTTGTCTACTCCATCTGTGTTACTGTTTCCCTGTAATACCTGTTGTTCTGTTAAACAGTGTTTGTCCCAACCCATGAGTCTGCCTTTTTCTTCCCATCCTCTCCCCACCACTGTGGGGCGTCAGAGCAAGCGGGCTGCCACCTGGATCTTGTGTTGCCGCTGAGATCAAACCACGACAGTGAGTTTTCAGTCTCTCCTAAGTTTTTTCTGGATCTTGCAGCACTTTTCACAGTGAGAAAAATAGCCAAACCAAGCAGGAAATGACCATGCCTACTAGAACTGGAAAAGATTCTTATAGCAAATGATTCTGTGCTTCATTTCATTTACTTCCACCACTAGTTTAGAAGCATCTGTAAGGAAGTCAAGAGAGTTTTGCTAATGTAAGTCAGAGCACAACTGGGTAGAAGTTATTTTTTTTTCCAGTTGTTAGCAATGTGTGTAGAGTGCAGAGTACATTTAGTTCATTGTCTTTGTAATAA
This sequence comes from Thinocorus orbignyianus, assembly GCA_013400375.1. Classification (NCBI taxonomy): domain Eukaryota; kingdom Metazoa; phylum Chordata; class Aves; order Ciconiiformes; family Thinocoridae; genus Thinocorus; species Thinocorus orbignyianus. Next base: position 944,530 of record VXBW01005894.1, on the reverse strand, counting down.
CCTCTGAAGTTAAAAAGGAAACTGTTGCTGTAATGTGTAAGTATAATATATTGTCTTTCTTTGTTATATTAAAAAGTTATGTTTAATATATTTTAATATTTATTTACTATTGTTTATATTTTTATATATTATATAATATATACATTGATACTCTTTATATAAAATTAGCTTTATACTTCCTTTTAAACCAAAGAAGATTCCATGAAAATATATATCAAAGGATGAAATTTAAAGTTAAATTTTCTAAAATAATTCTATAGTTCCTCTGATAGTAATGAATATACAAGCTATTGCTTTCTTTCTTACATGGAAGTTTGGCAAATCTTCCAGCCTGCCTACCGTGTTGAGACAAAGTTGCTATAATCTCATGCTTGTTCTAAAACCGCTAGAGGGGAAGATAATGCAGAATTCTGAGCTGGCCCTACCTTAGGTCTGTATGCAGAACAGACGCATTCAGGCAGTGTTTGACTTGATCTAACAAGTGCTACGTTGAGAGATTATGAAGAGGTTTAGAACAATTTGGTGGAATTATGGGTATATTGGATTAGGTCAGAAAAAGCTCATGGACACTTACAAGTGTGATCCAAAGTATTAACAAATCTATATGTATGTGTGTAAGTGTATATTCAGCTCTAAATAAAAAGGTGTCATGTCAGTAAAGTAATACTAGAAGTACATTCAGTGTATAAAGTTCTAAGACCAATCCTGTTACTACTAGAATAATGAGATTTTTTGTTGAATGAAGTACAATCATGTTTAGAAACTTTATAAAAAAACTGCATTGAAGTTAACTTACATGTTCACCATTATCAGACACCCAAGTTTAAGAGCGTGGGGGGAGCCCAGTGGGAAAACAGAACAAGATTAAATTTCTTGCAGTGTGGAACTGGATGAATGTAAATAATTTAGAAGAAATATTGATATTTCAAGGGGAAAAAAATAAAGAAGATATCCTAAGTTATTATAAATGTAAGTAATTTAAAATAGCTATGCTCTGGACATGCTTCAAACACTAATCAAAGACCAAGGATGTATAAAATATAGCAGAAATCTTCCTTGACTGTCACGAAAGTTATCCAGTGGCAACCACCCAGAGGGAACATTTGATTAAATGATAAAGAAGCTATACAGTTTGAAATTTGTAATGTTTTATTAAATATGGGTAATTTTGAGTCCTGTATATTAGCATGCAACATTAATTATACAACAGCAACTGGGGGGAAAAAAAAAAAAAAAAGGAAAGAAGCAATTTTTCTGTGAGATCAGTCTTCGCAGAAAATTACAGTGAACAATTACTATAATACAGACTTCTTGCAAATTCCTCACAGCAGGGAGTTACTTTCTGAAATACCAAAGTGGATAATGGAATCAAGACTGTGGAGAAAGAATTTCATTGTATAGTTTTACAGTTATCCCTTTTTGTTTCTGGCATTTTTTCTAGCACCTAACTAAATATAGACAGGGTTAGCTTGTGACAATTTTTTCCCTACTGCTCTTGTCTGGTTGATCACAGTATTACATTTGCTTTCCTGAAGATAAATTTTTCATCTATCTGAGGCAAGAACTTTAAAATGAGGTGAATCCATTCTATATTTCTATATTTAATTTCTATTTGACATGTAGCAACCTTACAGTAGACAACCGTGAAATCCATCCATCCTTCACCATGGTTAGTATGCCCCTCTTCTATCCACTAAAATTTTCCCCTGATGTTAATGATTGTTTCAGCTTGTGTTCATTTGCCTGATGGTGAACAAAGATAGATGTCCATTTCAGTTGTTTCCACAGAGTAACTAAACTGTCCACATCGAAAGGGAAAATCACACTAAATTGGTGTCTTCACTATAAATTGTCTGCAGGCAGTCAAAAGAGCAAGAATGTGCCCTCAGAATTTGGAGCAGGGGGAATTAGGAGGGGGGGGAGGCCTTCAATTTGCCTATGATTTTCAGTAAAACCCTATTCTATTTATAGCTTCATATTCTGGAATTTAAAAGAGCTTAAGAGTATTCTGTGTTTGCTTTTGTGTATAAGCCATCAGCTTCTGCTGCCGAATATACTAAAGAAACGTTCTAACAGCTGCTGGTATCAGTCCTAGTGTTTCCTCAAATTCTATCAAAAAGTGTAGGACTGTGTTTACACTTTCTATCAGTGCTATTCACACACCCCTGAAAACTTGTGGGCTGGTGTTTTATTTCTTGAAGAACAAGTTTTCAATATGAGCAACTGAGGAACTTCTCAGTTTTTGAAAATTCTTGTTATAAGGACAGTATTCTGTTCTGTGGAGAACAGAATGTTCTATAATTTCGTCCTTCACATTTTGTTTTTCTAGCTCAGATTTCTCAGGAAGATTACTATAGGTGGTGAATAGAAGTTGACCTCCCTCCCCCTATATCATACAGTAATTTTGGTATGCATATGTATATACATAAAAAAAACCATTATATTTATATTATACTAATACACGCTTCTATTTTCTTGATATGTACACATAAGAATAAAAATAAAAAGATATAGAGTTATTCACTTTTATGATGCTGTTGTTTATACTTGCTTATCTCTTGGTTCTCTACCATGGTTTAGTTGTGTTTTTGGTTTAACACCCCAAAAGAGAATATTCCCTAGTTGCTTGACATCAAATTTGTGTTTGCATAACATTTTAGTTTAAGTTACTGTTTAAGCATATAATGAGCTTTTAATGTGATAAGACAAAAAATATAACACTGTGCCTGTTTTGAATACTTTGCCTAAGAAAGGAAGGTATGTAACTAGAGTTAATTTCCACAAGATATACAGAGTATAAGACTTAGTGAAACGACCTCATTGGTCTATTTGAAAAAAGACTGGTTTCTTGAAAGTGCTGCAACCACAACCATGTCTCCAAACTATCTGGGAATCTCTTATAGCGTTTAGGCATGAAGAAATTGTATTTATATTGCATGTTCAAGGCTATCTTTGCTGCAAAACAATTGCGAATGGGTGAGTTGTTTTATTTCTAAATTGAAAGAGCAATTTTAGCTCCTTTTATGTATTGAAACAACTGGAGACAATAACAAATAAGAATAGTAGTGGCTAACATCCATAACTACACTGCACAACAAGGCATGATCAGAAGAAAAATCATGAAGGCTGTGAAGTATGCTCATTGCATAAAAAAGGAGTTTGGTGCTGTTTGGTTAACTGGACGAAAAAGGTGAGCAGCAGAATTGCTTGCATGCAGAATATTCTGGAGACTCAAAAGTGTGAATAAAGGAAGTGCCTGCTTTTGATAATTGCATATCGTGGGAAACAGGATTTAAATGCATGGTCTTTGCATGATACACTTTATCAGTTTCCTGTATTACAACAATCTTGCTAGATGCCAAATATTGCTAATCATTATGGTCAAAGGAACGGTCATATGCAAAGTTAAAACTAGCATTGAGAGTGGATGCCTTTTATTGCCCACTTTGCCATGCTGGCAATGCCATTAATCATTAATCCAAGGTTCTTCTCGCATTTTCAAATTTTGGTTTAGGTAACAGTTTAATCTTCTCAATTGACTTTATCTATTTTTTGTAGTATTTAGGAAAGAAAGGAAAATACTTAAACCGCTGTATTTCAGGATATGTATGTTGACACACAGGCAGATTTAAGGGCTCCTGGGTATGCTTGGGGGGATATAAGTTGTACCATTGCCTCTATGTTCTCCTATTGACAGCCTTTAAAACTAGGGCTGCTGGTACATCACGAGACATTCATTTAGAGCAAAGCCTCTTTATGTGTGGCTGATCAAAAATGTGCTACATGGCATTAATAATGAACTTGTATAGAAATATTATTCCTGAGCTTGTGAATCTGGTTATCTCCAGCAAAAAAAAAAAAAAAAAAAAAGGGAAAAATAATTTATGACTTCCTCTAAGCACAGTTTTCATCTGAGACTTAGGTCAGATAAACTAGATGATTTTTGCTGAAGAAAATCTAGTGGTTTCTTAGAGGATTTTATATCATGTAATATAGCTTGTAGGATAAAAGGAAACTCACATGCTGTATCACAGAGTGGCAAACTCTTTGAGTAATGCTTTGTAACTTACCAAATACTTTATAATAAGTTATAAATCTCTTCCTGAAATAGTAACAGGAAAGAATTAATAACTCTCTGCTTACCTCAGTGGATCACTGCACAAAGTTTAACGTACATGGCATTATTGCCAAGTATTCTGTTAGCTCTACACTATAGAAACATAAAAACGTTCAGAATTTAAGGTGTGGGCGGGGTGGGGGGTGGGGGTGGTGATGGCGTAGAAATTGAATCTGTAGAGCAAATACCTGAAAAAAGCCCAATGACTGAGAACGAACTTTCAGAAGAAGCTAACAAGCATGCAGACTTCTCTTTGGTACGATTTACAGATGAGCACCGAACGGGAAGACAAAATCAATCTGATTCCCAAAGAAAGCTCTACATAAAATTTATCATTTATTCAAAAAGGAAATGGAAGAGAGTGTGAGAGAGAGGTGAGGGGGACGCACTCTGCTACTGCTATCAGTATCTCAAAAATAGGCTTTTATTTCTTGATTATACCTCATGCTGACGTGGATAAAGGAAGTAAAAAACATCAAGGCAAAGATTGCAAGAAACAGTCTACATCATTCAGCCTTCCTGTGAACAGGAACATGGGCAGAATATTAAGAAGAAAAAATGCTGTCATTAATAAGCTACGAGGAAGTACATGCATACAGAGTACTTCCACATTCACTCTCTGACTATGAGGATGTAAAGGCTTAAGTTACAATATTAAGGGCCAAAGAATCTGTCCATAGATGTTGCTCAGGAAGCATAACACTACGTGGGGGAGGAGAGGGAAGAGAAGAATTATTTCTCTTGCCTGGGGGAGGCAGTGGTGGGAGTGATAGAGAATGCAAGTTTTTGAAGCTGTTACAGCTAAATAACAGGGCTCAGTGCTTTGAAAACGTACCTGCTAATAACACAGCGTAATGCTGAGGTGGATCTATGGTGTCCCTAATATAATTGGTATGAAAAATAATATGCATTCTGAGCCTAGAAGAATGAAAAAGTAGTGAAATGGTATAAATCATGCCACAGCATGCCACTGAAATCACATACCGTGAACACAGTTTGGAGTTTATTAACTTGAATATGAGTTTCATTTTGTTGTTGTGTCTGACTCCAAACATTAAGGAAAAATAGTCTTAAAAATTAAAAAACACAACAGGTTTGGGGCAGAATTTGCCTAGAAGTACTTGATTTTACAGGTTTAGCACCAGGTGACAAGAGAGGAGCTACTTTGTAGCAGTAGGAACAGTTAAACAAAGTTTACAGTAGCGCTCCTCTGAGAGGAAGAAAATGGAGTTACATTGTTTTTTCTTCCAATTTCTTTTCCCTGTTTTGCTACATCTAGCAAAAAGATTACATAAAAGGTTTGTTATACCAAGGTAAATCATTGCGGTTGTAACAACATGGTCATCTTCAAAGATGTTTTTGAGATGAGTTATCAGAAATCAGTTCTTTCTTATTTTCCAAAGCAATATGAACAGTGTTAAGCATCCCGAGCACTTTAGATTTTGGCGTAGAAATTACATGACCTTAAATATGTTCCCCCACCATATTAAAAACCTGATAACCTTTTTCCAGGGGAGATTTTCTTCATTCACGTGCAATTACTTTTACATTTATTTGTGTTACAAACTTAAAATGTTTCACTGTGAAACTTTTATCATCAAGGAAACCGTTCTGGATTCAAGGACATCGAACTGCTGGAACAGGTCCAATGGAGGGCCACAAGGTTGATGATTAGAGGGATGGAGCACCTCTCCTATGAAGACAGACTGACAGAGCTGGGGCTGTTCAGCCTGGAAAATAGAAGGCTCTGGGGAGATCTGATAGCAGTCTTTCAGTGTCTGAAAGGAGCCTACAGGAGAGCTGGGGAGGGACTCTTGGTCAGGAAGTCTAGTGATAGGACGAGGGGTAATGGTTTTAAATTGGAAGAGGGGAGATTTAGATTAGATATTAGGAAGAAGTTCTTTCCTGTGAGGGTGGTGAGGCACTGGAACAGGTTGCCCAGAGAAGCAGTGGCTGCCCCATCCCTGGAAGTGTTCAAGGCCAGGCTATATGGGGTCCTGGTCTAGTGGTAGGTGTCCCTGGCCATGGCAGGGGGGTTGGAACTCAGTGATCTTTAAGGTCCCTTCCAACTCCAACCATTCTGTGATTCACTGAACAGACTCTAGTAATTCCACACTGATTGTAATATTGCCATATCGGGCCAAAAATATTTGTCCTGTCTAGATCAAATAATAGCATTTAGTCCAGACATAACGCAAGACTTTTTAAAGTAAGAAATTGCAATTGTGTTTTCTAGTAGAAAAATTCAGGTGTATTGTTAAAGAAAATGTATTTATAAAGAATACATTTCTTCAATAGAGACATTGATTGGTCTGAGTTTAAGCGTTTGTAAGAACTATTTTTTGTTCTATTGTTATATGTCATTTAATTTTCTTTGCACTCTTTTGATTCAGTTCTTATATGAGACAACTCTCCTGAAAGAGCTGAATGAACTGCCTTCATATGGCTCTCTGCTGATACTGATATTTTATTAGCCTAAAAGATGCTTTCCCACATCTAGTGAAAGGTCAGGGACTTGCCTTGCTTTTTGCTGCTTTCAGCAGAAGTCTCAGGCTATCTCCAATCTGTCTTTTCCACTTTCTTATGTTTCCTATATGTCTTACATTCCAGTAAGAACGCGGTTTATTTATTTACTTATTTATCTAATTATGTGTTTATTTTGCAAGAACCTCCCCTACATTCAGGATGAGCCTTGCATTTTGTGTTCTTACTGATAAGTGGAGGTGGGAGGAACAAGAGATAGTCATTGTGGAAAGAAAAGAAGTTTGTCCTTGAAGATCTTTCTTTTCCACACTTCTGTCATGAACACTCCTGAATGAAGAGCAATAGATCCACCAAACATTAATAGCTGTTTTTTTCATCCCAACCAACCATGGAAAGATTTGAAGTGGAAAGAACTCAGAGTTGTTATTTAGATGTTTATTTGTTGGGCTTTCATATGCAAGAGAAATGAGATACTGATGTAGGATCATAATGATATTTCCTATACCTGTTCATGAGTACAAGTCTCCTGGCAAAATACTTTATCCTCTCTCTTTCTAGTGGAAAAAAAATAATTGAGGTTTTGTGACTGCTAAAGGAAAAGTTTAGGTAGACATTTTCTATTGAAACAGAAGAAGTAAGTATAAAATGCTGACTGGTATGGGCATATTTTTAAACTTCAATTTATCAGCCTAAACAAGAGTAGAAAGGTAAAAAATAAATAATATTTATGTTATTTATTTCACATATTTAGGGGATAGCCTTTGCTTGAAACCAAAGAAGGAGTAGCATATGGTAAAAACTATTGATTTCCTTTGGCACAACTATATTGATATCCGATGCGTCTGTTTAAATAGCCATGCTCCGTGTACCTATATGGTTGTTGTAAAGAAATTCAGTAATGAAATTTTTTTAATCAATGTTCAGCATATCTTATGAAATAAAATGTGCATTAGTGAAAATTAATTTTATATTCCATGTAATAAGTTTCAACTATGGTTGGAGGACTTAAATGAAAATTCTTGTTGACTGTAGTTTTCTGAATTTGCTTTATCATGACATGGCCAGCTTTAGAAACAATTTAGAAAGCCCTGCCTGTAAGACATTGAGTTTTTTCTTGATTTTCTTTCTATTAACAGTCAGTGAATAGGAAACATGACTCTAAAGTAAAACAAATTATTTTAACAAATTACTTTACAAATGTCAGAGCATCCATTGTCACCATAACCTCTTAAATTTTAGGGTCTAGCAGTGAGTTGGGGAAAAAGTCTGGATTTAAACAGCACGAGTCATAAAAACATACTTTTCTAGACATTTACTACCATCTCTGGACTATGAAATGAAGTAGCAGAGGCCCTGTAATGTCTCACTTTATGTCCATTTGGATAAGGAAGCTGATGGTCTCAATCAGGAGAAAGTTAGTTCATTTTGCTGACTATAGGCAAAGGCAAAGACAAAGTGCTGTAAATCTAGAAGGAACAGAGAAAGAAAAAAGAATGGATATCAGAGATAGCTTCCCTTATTTATATATGGAAAATATCTCCATGTACATGTCTCCATGATTTGTCTCTTAACTGCTGCTTATAAGAGCAAAGAAGTGACACTGAACTTAAGGGAACCTGCAAATTATTTTTTTCTTCTCTTTCTTCAATTGTATTTCAAAGATTCATTACACTGTCCTAGATAAGGTGTAACAGAAAGGAGTATCTTCTTTCTTAATGCTACAACTAAAAAATTAAAACAATGCACTATGTGCATCATAATGCTGTTAGAATCAAACATGCAAAAGAAACTGTTGGGCCCATAAAGGTAACAGCAGAAACCTAAATGTAATCGTACCACAAATTTTTTGAAAGAAGAAAGAATGAGTGGTGAATGGCTTCGTCCAGAAAGTCTATCACTTAAGACTACAACAAATAAAAACAAAACCCCTAGTTCCCAAAACAACCAAACACAAATTGACACATCTTTTTTTTTGCTATGCCTGAAATTACTGACCAGGAGGCAGTGTGGTGACCTTTGCTCTCAGCCGTGATCATGGTGTTGAAAAGCGTCATTGTGAGAAATTGGAAAAGCACAGAAATTCCATCAATGACTGAGTGGACACACACAATACAGGATGTGCTTGTTATGGAAAAAATTGACACATTACTTGTAAGATAAATGCAACGACAAGGCTGCCACCTGGCACCCTGCTATTTGAGTTTTATCTTTTTTTTTCTTTATTTCTTTCTTTTTTTTTCTTTTGAGATGTTGTATACTTTCTAGTTACCAAATTTTTAACAGTTTTAAACACTGAAAGAATACAGACATATATATATATAAGCTAACACATATGCAGAAGCTGTACGTGCACTGCTAAGACAATGGCTTCTGGGCTGCACTGGGGCTGTCTAGCACTGTTGTTCATTTATTTTTTGATAGAGTGCTGAAAAATCAACTTAATTTACACAGAATAACATGTCAGAGACAGATAGTGGTGTTACTGATAGCAGCGCACAGTGATTTCATTTACAACATTAAGACACAGTATAAATTTTTTGCATATTCCAGGAAAAAAGGAGGGACATATTCTTGTTTAGAACCAATTAAGAAAACCCAAGGGTTTTGAAATGGCATTTTTAAGTACACATTATGCTAATATTTTTCTTTTATTTGTGTTATACGAATGCAACATTTTTAAGTGTTACCTGATATCCTATTAATTTCATTATTCATGTCCTGAATATTCTCTCAATAAAATGATAAATATGTTTGCAGTAGTGGTCTTTAATGGTAATTACATAACACAGACGTTAAGTTTTTGAGACAGGATTGTAAAATGTGCTTTTCTGAAGAATGAAAGTGTAACAGAACACTGAAATCACTCTAATCCTTATTAGAAATAATTTTCACTGCATCTCTACCTCTTATGGTCTGACACTTTGTTCTGTAACATTGTCAGATGTATCAGCTGATTTTCCTTTTTTACTAGTAGTGCAATTGAGGTGTTTAAGTACATTAAAAATATGTATATCTCAGAAGAGTGCAAGATGAACTCATTTGTCACTTACCGGTGAAACTCTTGTTCTGCATCTTAAACCAGTGCTTAACTAGCACTGCCAAGACTCTGTAGGTTGAAATTCTCCAGTCACATATAAAACAGGAGAAGGAAATACTGAAGTCTGCTTTTTGTAGATGTATCTCAAGGTGCTATCTTTCTGGTTCCCAGTAAATCCAAAGTGATTATAGCAGACTGAATAACAAACTCAAAGTTGTTCAAAACATTTTTCAGTTTCAAAAATGTATGAAAATGCATTTTCCAGTGGATGGAAAGTCCTTAAAGAAAGCATCAGAGCTACTGATATGTTGAATACTTATATTCATGAATATATTTATCTGCCTTATTTTATAGAACTGTATTATATGGAAATATTTGGAGAGCACTGTACCACAACACGTTCATGAGACAGAGTTGGGCGTTCAGTCATATTTGCAGGTCATCACATTACAAGTGTGACTCACAAGGTATAGAAACGGCTTTCATTGACAAAATGTTGTGACTATATTCACTGTGCTCAGATGAGCTGGACAGGTTTGCTTATATTTGATATGTTTAGTAGTTTGACAGAAATAGGAGTGCTTACCGAGGGAGGTACTATCCAGTCTGAGTAAGTGTATCATAACGTGTGCTCTGTATTTGGATTCAGGATATTCTGTCTGTAATAACTTAAAATACCAAAGTCATGTTCCTGTTCAATTTATTTCAACTTTCTATTGTCCTACACACGTGGGAGGGTCATGAAACTATCTTGGTGGAGAAGGTGCAATTTAAATTGTCATATTTCAGCCAGGATATTAGTTGGAGGGGCACCTCCTAGGAATTTTCTGCTCTCGTTAACTCTGGTCTTGTAGAAATATTATTTCATCTAAAGAGGGGAAAGGTTCTGACTGACTTCACTGATATTTTATTTCCAAATTTTTCATTCAAGAGAATATGATTACTAAAGATTACTTTCAGAGTAACATACAACTCATTGTAGATTACAGGATGGGAATTTGGCCTATATTCTCAGTATTTCTCCCTTTTGATGGGAGAGAAAGGCCGTAAAAATGGCAAAGCTGACCACACTGCTGTGGTATTTCTTACAGAAAATACTTTTACAGATACTAGTATCTAAATGGTGAATCTAAAAAATTTCTTTTTTCCTACCTAAACTTTTCAGCATTTGATAGACATATGATGTTGTTTGTCATATTTTTGTGCATAATGTGACTTATTACAATCTTCAATAAATACATAGTCTGCCTTCAGGACTGTATTTCACTCACATCAGGTGTTGTGTTAGGCGATTCCAGAAGCAGTGAAATAAAAAGTACTGGAAAAAAGCAAAAAGCTAGTCTCTTCTGTGTTTTTTGGTTTGGGTTTTTTTTTTTTTTTGTAATCATGCACTAAATCTTTGTTGTAGTCAGATATACAAGAGAGCTATTGGTTCCATAGGAAACCAGTGGAAGCTAAAGCACACACTAGAAGTGAGTACTAGTCATCCACTCATCACTCACTTGCTCTGTGCCCTGACCCTGTTCTGTACTTTTAATCTGCTGAATGAAAGCCCTTTAACAGCTGATGACAGCTGTTGTGCACTTCATGCTCGCACTTAACGAGGAATGCAACACTTTCATTGTGGTTGTATGTTCTGGATATAAGCACATTAAACAAGACAAAGAAAAGCAAAGTAAAACAAATTAGAGTTCAACAAACCTCTTGATGAACTGGCAAGAACTGAATATATTGTAAAATTGAAGTTTTCCTGCAAATCAAATTTAACTGTACTGGGAACTTCCATCAGAAGATTAAAGGATCCCTAAAAAAGTTAAAACTGGAATTAATCTGGGGTAAGCTAGTCAGATAGTTAAGTAGTAGCTTATTAAAATTATCCAATAACTAGAGATCAACCTGTTGTGATGTAACATAACATGCAGAATTGAAAGTAACAATTTATTCCCAAATTTGTTGATATTTGCCTTTAAATAACATCAGTTTATTGAGACAGTAGCTTCAGGACAGATGTAACATCGTTCCTCCTAGAGTTTCATATGTAAATCTGGACTGATAAATACTACACTGTGTGCCATCCCAAATGGAGGCACATTTTTTAATAACATTAAGTTGTTGCAAATGTAATTTTCTGGAGACTCTTCCACTGAAACTCCCCCCCAAAATGGGGTAAGAATATTCTCATGCATGAGCAAAGAAATTAATACATTGAAGTTTCTTGACTCTTGATGTTGACATTTGCTAGTATTGCCGGTGTAAACAGTTTGTCAAGCATTTTCTTGTGTTCTAAGTATGTCAAATATCTGACTAACAAATCTGAGTAGCAAACAAATTAGGAAGCTTCTAAGCAGGAAAGTACAGGCATCTGGGATAGGATAGGTCACCAGCATCCTTATAAGTGTGCAACTGCAATTCTCAACCTTTTCAAACTGTGATTAGTCATCTAATTGTGCGTCCAAATTTAGTTGGTGCATTTTGCATGCATAATTAATTGATTTCCTGAAGATCTCCTCTAATTTTTAATTACTGCTGAAGCTAGCGTTAAATATGGAGTGAGCCAGTCTGCACACCAATTTCCTTTAGAAACTGGATGCAGACAGCTTGTGACAAGCGTGAGCATTCGTGGAATACAGAAGCTGGCTGCTGTCTAGGCTGGGATATGTGAATTTGACCACAGGTTCAGGTTAATTCACTTACTGTCTGACTGAAGTGAAGCCACTCAGTCTTAATTGGTTACTGAGGCCTTGCTCAAATATTGGCATAGGAGGAAAACTTTATACATTTGAAGAAACTCCTCTGAGACTCTTGCCATTTACACCTGTAATTATACGAAAAAGTAAAACCATAATAAGATAGAGTGACAGAAACTCTTATCTAATCTGATTTTCATTGCTGAAATCAGAAACTGGATGACAGCATATCTGCCTTGTTCTGGTGTATATTTCCATACCTTATTAATCAGACAAAAATCTCTACACGCCACAGTTATCTGAGTAGCAATACCACTGAGACAAACAGGAGCTTTGACCAAGTAAAGACTTAATGATTTGGTCTAGCTCTTTCCTCTAATCCATGCTGCTTTGTGAATATGAGATTTTTTTTTCTTAGTTGTAATTTCCAAAGCTCCACAGTCCAGTCAACATACACTGAAAACAGTGGTAGCACTGTGCTGATGCACTATGTGAAAGAGCTTTGCATTTCGCTAACAAAAAGGTCACAAATTTGCTGACTATGTCCCTATTGGCAACACTATTTCATTCCCCCTTCTCCATCATCTAACAACAAATGGTTTTAATAATAGCTTTGCTGCTGTGTTCCAATTTTAATCTTAGTGTCTGCTCTGCCTCTGTAGAATAAATCTTAAACTAAACATGGAGGTCCTAGCTTCATTTTGTATTTATTCTTTCTTGCTTTGTTAAGTGAAAGTCTTAGTTTGCAAATTAACTTGAATACACTCCAATAGACTTCTCCAGAGCAGAGGTAGTGTTGGTCAAACAGGAGATTACAGGAAATAATACTTTACACTTGTATGGTTTCTTCCTTAGCATCCCAAAACACTTCACAAAGCTTGACTGCCTTAAGCCTTCTGCATTTTAGGGGTGGATACTAAAATCTCAAGAAAGTGAAATATGGAGTAAGAATAACTGATCCCATCATCTGCAGAAGAGTTGTAGGTAAGGTTTAATTCGTATAGATGATTTACATATCTTGTATATTGCCAATACTGAGATTTCACTACTGAGACATATTTAAACCAGACTTTTCTGTTATGCGTTTTCTCACTGTAACAGAACATGCATTTCATTTTATCAACATTATGGTGGTAGATGTTGTCAGTAGGTTAATAAAGGGGATAGACAAATTCACATGCAGCAGATCAATAAATGGACATTTAAAGGATCAGTCTGGGGTGTCCCGTCTAGCTTTTCTAATATAAAATGTACAGATGTGGGGTGAGTGCAAAAGGAATGAAACACAGAAAGTGACCAAGGTCATATGTCTAAATAGGGTTTCCTATTGCTACTTCCAGACACAGTATTTGGCCACAGGGACTATCAGGCTGACACAGACAGGCATTATGTCTGTTTTTATGTATAGTTCCTTCCTGTTGATATGCCCAACAACAGTCCTACTGCTCTAAATCAAAAATCTGACACAGATATTACAAAAAAAAAAATTAATGGAATTTTCCTTCATTCTCCTCTCAATAATGTACCACATGGGCTTGTCACTTAAATTTATCAAATATTCTAATTTAAATTTTGTTTTTAAAGAAACTGTGAGAAGTGTTGAAAGGAAAAATCAGTGAAGGGTTACAGGTTTTCTTTTGGGATTTTTTTTTGGTTGTTGTTGTTGGGTTTTGTTGTTCATTTGTTTATTTTTTAAACTAAAAACTTCTGAAGGATTTCAACTGAAAGAAAATTACAAGCTTAAAAGTGAAAGCTGATTATTCTTTTTAAATAAATGCCTCATCATGGCTCAAAATTATTTTTTGCTTATACAGACATGGTTAGTAAGTCTTTCCTTCCACTCATCTCTTGTGCTGGTTTAAGTTCTTTTCACTCTGCATTTCACTTTCAAATTTTTCTCTTTTTAAAGAAAATTATATCGATTCATAGTTAATAATAGTCTTCAAATACTGAGGAGAAGAAAACCTTTAAAAGAAGTGGAGACCTCCTTTGAGGCATTTTTCATTTGTTCTTCAAACTATAATATCCCATTTGTCCTCCCATAAAGTGTCAAAAATAGTGGTAACAAGTATTGGTTATTAACATACTCTTAGAATCATAGAATCATAGAACCTTAAAGGAAGACATCTTAAAGATCATCGGGTTCCAACCCACCCCCCACTAGAGCAGGTTCCTCAAAGCCCCATTCAGCCTGGCCTCTTCTATAATTCAACCCTTTCTCATGCACACTATTATAACTTATTTTTTTCCTTTTTTTATTCTTTACTTTTAAAATTATTTACTGTATTCAGCCACCAGATTTATTTATTGCTTTATAATTTAGCTGAAAACACATGCAGGATGTCATGTGTTCTTGTAACTCTATTGGTGAAATACATAGTGTACAAAAAAATCAGGATCTTATCCTGATACTCTGCAGTCTTCCAGTATGACTAAGAATATTTTGTTATTAAGACCTGCAATGTCAATTCTGACTGACATAAAAGATTATTAATATATTGAGAAGATATCTTAGTAGTAGTTCCATCAGCAGAAGCTCTGTTCATTCAGAGACAATAGCTTATTCAATAAATGCCTGAAGTAATAAAAAAAATGCAAAAAGTTGGTTTCCCTGTGTCCAATAATAGCGTCACATGATTTTGATTCAACTTTCCGAATACTTTAGTAGAACTAACTTGGGAAAAGTTCATACTTAGAGTCAAACTTTGCCTGCAAGGGTTGAAAGTTTTTCTACATGCATAATAGATACAGCTACACTAATTTCATCACTGGCTTTAGATATTTGACTTTAACTGTGTAAGAATAGGGACTCATCCAGGCATTTTATGTGACTGGGTTTTTTGTGCTACAGACAATAAAGTTTGTCTTGCTGTCTTGTCTGACTTGCTCTCTTAAATTGCAGTCGATTTCTAGTGCTATTTTTCACACAAAAACCCAATTTTATACTCAGCAGCATGTGGAATTAAAGCTGATGGGTCCGTTTGGGCTTCCACTCAGTGAAATTATGAAATTTGGGAGGTAACTTTCTGTGATGCCAAAGAAGGGATACTGCCTAAAACCCACCATTCTTGTGCATAACTATCTTTGCTACACTTTTCAAATACAAAACCCTTGTTCTGAGTTTGCAGAGAATCCTTTTGGAATGAGATCATGTCTGACTGATATTTCTGCTGCAATAAATATCATTCAGTGTAAAAAAACAATAATATGGAAATGCGAGCTTTTGCTTTTAGAGACTTTAGCAACATTTTCAGTTATAATTTTTCTGTGTGGTGTCTTCTAATTTCTGTTCCTAACATATAAATCCATTGGCGTAGCATCATGGAAATGTTACTGTAGGGAAGTTTCAGAAAGTAATTGTAACATTTTCTTAACAGCTGCTGCTGGTTACACAACTCCGATTCTGCTAAATTAGGAGAGGATTATGTATCCTGCTAATAATGTGTCCCCAACTAGCTCTTTCCACATAGATTGTACCACCAGTTGCACATTGTGGTTGTGACAGAGCAAGGCATGAGGAGAGATTTATTTGGATACATGTTATGCTGTATAGGAATCTACAACATATTTCAAATATTTCTGAAGTCAGATTCTGAACTCTTTCAAGTTTTGGAAATCAGATTACTCATCCCCTACATATCCGTGAACAGAGATGTTACGTCCTTAAGAAAAAATACTGTAATGTAGACCTGGGATGGCACATTTTTAACTACCTGAAATTCATGGCTAGTTAAAACATATGATTTCAGAATGAAAATTAATAAACATCATGTGCAAAATTAATATTCAAAATAAAAAATATTTTAAAACTGAAAAACACTCCACCTACTAGACCCTCTCTCTTCTCAGCCAATAAGCATTAATTGGTTTTTTGTCTGGCTGATTTTCTGCAACCATTTCTTAGTCTTGAATACTGGGTAATCAAATTAAGTGACAAAGACATGACACTATAAGAACTGATTCAGAATAGTTAGATTATTTTACGTTCAAGAACTAAAATAAAATTTTGTATTATTTTGAATTTGTGTGCATGTCCACACACACTCTTGCATATCTGTAATTTGTATATATAACCGCTTTTAATTATAGGATGATGTGTCACAAAAAACCTACTTTAAAGCATTATTTTAAATTTCATACCTTAATATTACTGAAATGCTAGAACTCCTCTTCATATGAGATAGAAGAGTAGGAACAGGGACCATGAGTGTCAATAATATTACTGTCACGTAAGATACATCAAGAAATATATGTGTGTATGTTTATAAACATGCATATTTTTCTATATTTTTGCTTGTTCAATTCAGTAATGGATAGAACATCTTTACAAGGAGAATCTGCTTGTTCTTAACCTAGTGTGCTAAGGACTTCATTTTTGATCTGAGGGATCCTTGTAATAATGTAATAAAACTAGGTTCATTTTTGTTCCAAGTAATGTTTTCCTTTAGTTTTCACAATATTCTGTTCATTATTTTGAGGGCTGGGCAATATCAAGATAGTGTGTGCTGAACAAGCATGACCAAGAGAGAAGACTCTGCTCTAAAGAGCCAGCTTATAATACAAATAGAGAAACAAAGAACTTGTTCTATTATCAAATAATGCAATGACTCACAAACTTAGCATCTATTCCAGAGGCATGACCTTAAAGAGGTAATTTGACTTCACAAGGATGTACTTAAGATGATGTGTCAGAGTAGAGGATTCACGCTGACAGGAGGCTGCTGGCAACTTCAGGTTGATATTTCTGAATTAGGAATCAGAAATACACTACATATTCTCTACTCCATTTGGCAAATTGAAAAGTCAGTATTTTATCTTCTGATATAGCTGTAAAAGAGAGAGAATGGAACATGTCTTATGTTTGCTTTTAATTTCTGTACATTCTAAACATTAGCAATGTCCTGTATAGTACACTCTGTGTAACAGGGAAGTATTGCATTAAATGAGAAACTTTAATTAGTGAAAAACATTGGTATTTGTCAAGCAACTTCCGAAAGCTTTTATTTTTCATGATTAGAAATGCAAACATGTCAGAGGATTTTACTTTTAATATAGTATAAATTTTTTTACACACACACAATTGTATACCTATATATGAAGCTGGATGATCATACACAAACAGTGCAACATTTTAATGTTGTGAATATATATAGTACAACTCTGATAACAAACAGGTCAAACATCTGGAATTACATTTTATCTCAGTGTTTTAGTCACACGCACTGTGCTTTCATCTGGAATGCTGGAGTACTACACAGATTGAAATTCTCAATATCTACTCATCTAAAAAGGTACTTTATATTTCCTTCAAGAATGAGATTAGATGATGAAATATTTTTATTGGTTAAATCTGAACTTCAGGAGCATTTAGAGAAGGACATCACAAAATTTCCCATGGGTACATTTTGGCAATGGAAACCTGCGGTTTTGGAAATGTATGTTGAATGATAGAAACAATCATGAACCTTTCTCTATCATTTCCTCAATTTTAAGGATGATGGCCAATTAGCAGGGAACAATCCCTAAAATTAAAGAAAGGAAAAAAGAGAGAAAAGTACGTTTCTACAGCAGAAGTTAGTAAAAGATGGTACTTTCTGAATTTTGATACTCAATTTGTGACAACCATTAGTCACAGATGGGACCTGTTGAATGGATTTGACTATGCTACTGTTTGTCTTCCTTTGTTAATACTTTATCTGAATTTTTAGAAATTTTTCAGAAAGGAGAAAAGTACAGCTGAAAATTAAAAGACTAAACTTTCTTTACATGAGCAATAATTATAGAATTATCTTAGACTGATTAGGTATACACTCCAGAAAAAAGACTTGTGGATCATATTTAGTTTCAGTATCACCAAATCCCTGTCATGTATATTAGTTGATCATTATTGCTTTTAGTTTTTATGAAGTGTGTGCTTCATAATAAAAGTTTTTTTTCAAAAGGTACAAAAATATGCATGGTGGAAAATAATTTATTTGATCCAGAATGAATTATAGTGTGATACTGACACTCATCTGTATATTCTATTTTTTATTTTTTTTCTGTAACAAACTATTATATTTTTTGACAATCAAAACAAAAGAACAAGTGACAATATTTGAAGTGTTATAATTATTCATGACTTGGGAGGAAGAAAGCCCTCTTTCTCTCTCCATATTCTCAGACCCTCCAAAGTATGCACCGTTAAATGATCAAACATTCCAGTCATACTTAGCAAACAATTTAATGCACACTAAAGTCAATGGGAATCTTTCCACTACTCTTTGCATTAGCTTGTTAGATCACAAAGACTTTAGGATAGGGATTGTCTTTTCATTAGGCAAAGAAAATATGATCGCAATCTTGATTACTTAGTACAGATACGTTATCACAGAAAACAGTAGTGGATTTTCAATCCAATATGTGAATGTGTGAGGAAAAAAAGAAAAAAAGAACTAGTAATCCTTTAAGTTATTTCCCTTTTTGTCTTCCACTTTTCAGTGCTAGATGAAATCCTAGCCTCCTTACTCTAACTTGCTTTTGGAATTGGCTTTATTAGTGCCAAGATTTTTTCTAATTAATTTAACAGATAATCCTACATGATTTTATTTAAGGTAATATATTATAACATTCTTTGCTAATTGGTCCCTATTGGATACTTTTTAACAAATATTTGACTAAAACACAATAAAATAAATGTTAAATACCGAAAGGCAGATGAAATTAGATAAAGTGTTTTATAATACTTCAGACTTGAATAATCCATAGAATTCCTATAGGCTGGAGCTTGTTTACTGGTTAGCACCAAATGTTTGCCGTAAGGTATATTGTTATTTTTCTTTTTCCGTACTCAGACGAGTACTCTCAAAAGAATATGCCTTTTGCCTGGAAGTCTAAATATTTTTAGGTCAATTGATTCCTATCTATTGCTTACTGTGTGTTATTAGGTTAGACATCTACTGACAAATGTAACACAGATTCCAAATAAGATTATTTTTATATCACTGTTTACAAATGTGAGTTCTCAGCTGGGATTAGGGAGATTAGAAAGCACAAACCATTAAAAAAAAATCATGAAGATGTGTTAGCTTGTGGCAAACCAGCAAATCCGTTATCATCTTTGGTTATCTTGTCTGTGTTTTGAACAGAAAAGTTGCCTATGGCTGAAATTACTCAGTAGAGACAAACAGTAGACACACATGGCACATCCATACCATTCACAATGTTCAACATACAAATTTGATTTAGGGTGCTAGCTGGATCCAGCTGGCCTCTAGCACAGCCGTAGGGTTTATGTCATCTGCGCTGACAGACAAAAATGCCCAAGGAGCTGCTCTGCCAAAAAGAATCACTCAGTGCCCACTGCTCAAGCCTCTTCCACCTCTGACACACTATCATGATGTCTGGAGTTGGCAAAAAGTCGATGTTTGCTTGCATCAAGATACTCACGCCTAAAGATATCATTCAATTCCTTTACACTGTCAGACTGACGCAAGTTGTACTTGTGAGAGGCAAAGCTTGGATGCCAAATGATTTAAAACATATATGTAATAAGAATTTTATGCTCCCACGGGTAATTGAGTCAAGTCCAAAGGGATCCATAAAATGGGTGATTTTTGCCTTATTCACTCACGGCCCAGTGTGGAAAGGTAAACTATTGTAAATTGTTGTTAAAACAAAATTTTCTACTTAAACCAGTGAATTATAGTCTCAGTTAACAGAAAAATAGTAAACTGAAAATTGAGAAGCAGATATGCTACCCTTTCTGTTGACCTTCCTATGTATATGATGGCACCCCAAAGAGCAGCAGGACAGAGAGCTGTTTGTAATAACCTCCTGAATAATCAGGTCTTGTAAGCCAGAACATTTATAAGCCACCTTTTGAATAGATCGCTTGCATTGTTGAAACACATCAGCTGCTATTGAAAATCTTGCTTCCTCCAAACCAAACTTGCAAGCAAACACATATTCTTTTCAATTTTCCATGACCTTATCAAGTCACACCTCACTTCATGTAACCTCAGGGCTTTGACTTGATTGGTTTTACTAATTTATTTATTTATTATTCCTGTTGATACCTAGAAACCCATCTTCACCGACCTTACTCTGCAAATGGGAGTAAAAATATAGTCTACTGAGACATAATCCATGGTTTTCTTTGGAGTAGTCTCAATTTATTTGACGACAATGCCCATTGCTAACATAGAGTGCCACTACAGCATTACCGTATTCACTATGATTTCCCAGACTGCAAAGGCCAACCGATGTGGATACATGTGGATACACATGGGTGGTGTCAATGCTAGCATTATTTTCTATTTCAAGGAATCTAAGTTTAAGAAATTATTTATGTAAGTCTTCTTATTTATGTATTTAAAAATAGCTATCCAGCAAAGCAGAGTCAAGGTTTTTTTAAAGTATTGAACCAACAATTTTTCAAAATGTGTAGGAGAATTATATGCACTCTCTGTTAACATTTGCCAGAATACCGTATTTCTTTCCCAGCTTGCTAACTTAAATGACTTAGTGGAAGCAAAGAGGCAAACTGCAATTTTTTCCACCTTTGGTTTTGAGGAGTGCACTTTTAGAGGTGAGTTACAAAGTGTTTTTTGAATCATGTCAAATAGTGATAGAAATCCACCACCTTCACCTTGCTGTCTTGAGTCCAGTGAGTGATCTAGCTGGGGGGAGAGACAGTAACTGCATCTGATCATAGCAGATTGTTTTCACTCACCCTGCCAGCTGCATGGAATGACTGACAACCATACGAGGAAATAATAAGCGCTAAAAGGGGCAATGATATGTTGGGAGAAAAGAAAAGAGAGATACATAAATCACTCCTTTGTTAAAAATATTTTTTTAGGTGATGTTTGTGATGCTTGCTTACCATTTTTCAAAAAGGGTTTTGCTATAATCTTATGCAACTCCCCTTCTTACTGCTATACCCACCTGTTGCCTCCTGTATTAAATGCATGCAATAAGGGCTTCAGGGTAGATGCTGCCTTTTTAATGTGATTGTACTAAGCCTCATGGGATGAAAGTGCAATAACTGTGATTTCTAATTCAAACAAGATATCAATTAATGTTACAATTAAATTAATAATATGAGGTCAAGAAGGGCAGGTGATGATCACTTAAGACTGTCATTAGGGATTTTGTGCAGAACACCTTTTTTAACCGGATAATACAATGCATCTTTTTTTTTTTTTTTACAGTCCTGTAGAGCACATTGTGTCACTGTTTGACAAAGCATTAGGAGATTTTTTTAGACTGTCTAGTTTTAGATGTATCCTTCCCCTTCCCTTTCCCAGGCTGTCACGTGTGTAGACACACAAGACAAAGAAACTAAGAAAGCTTGAATTTTCATTACTTGTCATGAATTTGACACAGATTAAAGTCAAAACGAGGAACAGAGCCATAAAACTAATGCAACATATGGCTAAATAAGAGTCCTTAGTTACATTTATTACATGTGCTCATATTAGTTTTAAACGTGTGTATTGTTAGGGTGTCCAAAGACCCTTATCAAAGTTAAAACCTGAGTGGAGACAGATCGGAAAATATCTCTCCCAGAGAGTTTATATTCTAAGCGCTGCACAAGAATATGAAGGCTGAGAAGAATGTGACCTATAAATAAACGAACATGATGATGACTGACACAGTTTAATTTAGCAAATATGTTTGTTGTTGCTACTTTTCCCTAGATAACTCATCCTGAGGAATTATCTTACAAACTTGCTGAAAATAATTAGCAGAAAAAATATTTGTGGCAGATGAGCCTTTGAAAGCTTTTGATAGATCCTGTCTAGGTCAGTGGAATATTTTGCCAATGAAGACTTTGATAGCACTAATGGAAGTCCACCTGAGCCCCTACTGATGATAATACTACTAGCAGACACACTGATAAATTATAATGGGCAGAGCAGCAGCAGCAGCCACTCCAGAAACATCCTTAAAGTGAATTTCCTTTAATGGCTTGGAAGACAAATGGCTCACATTTTATCATTGGATTCCTCCTCTTTCAGAAAATTGCCAATAAACTTCCTGTTCTTAGCTGAAGATTTGGCAGTGACTTGAGCATAACAAATTTAACCCATTCAGTGTCTTTCATCTGCTTATTTATGTCGGTTACTTTTTCAAACTCTTCTTCTTAAGCAAAATGATCTTATGTCTTTTCATATCTGAAATTAAGATAATTTGTTTTTTAAATGTCTCACAAACTGAAGCAGTATTTCTGAGGAGGTCAGATTCCTGTGAAGTTGTTATTGAGAAGTGATTGCCTGTACTGTAAGTATTTAAATTCAAAAAATACTTCCCATACAGATTTGGGAGTTTCCTTCTGGTCTTCCCAGACCTGCTCAGCATGAACAGCTTGTACCTAACGTTTCCAAAGCCCAGTCAGAACCTCAGAGCATTAACTGTGTATATACAAAAAAAATGCCACCAAATTTATGTGACTTAATGAGCTACCTCGCCTTGGCTGAGCTTGTGTGCTCTGTTGGCACTCTAATTTTCTTTCACTTAGCAAACAGTTGCAGCATTCACAGTTAGAGATGTTATTCCCCCATCCGAAGATGTTTGCTCTTGTTCCGCTGCTGAAGACCATCCCTGCAGCCAGGGTGGTAGAACAAATATTCCTTTTCAGGTTAGTTTAACCACCTATTCACTGCTCGTTTAATGTAGTCCATTGCCTTATACTAAGTGGTAAACACATATGCAAGCTTTTCTTCTACTGATTTAATTTCAGGGAATGGTGTTCTCTGGCATAGGTATGGTGCTAAAGCTGGAGCTAGTTTTACTAGTGCTTGTCTATAAATGCCTTTAGTTCTTTAAGTTAAACACATTGTTTGGGATCTGTGGAAGGAAATTGCTCCACATTTGGGATGGATTAACAATGTGCTGATTAACAGGTGGCTCAGCTGACAGGCAGAACTTGATGGTGTTTTTGCAAGTTGGGGATCTCACACCCAGGTCTGGTAAGTGGTTTGATAGAAGCATTTCAAAGAATATTTGTGCATACTCAGATATTCTTATGAAAGTCACTGTCAGAGACATTGATGCTTTCAGAATTGCCTGGTCTCTACATAACAGCTCTTTTTGCTCAGGCATTCAGTGAAAGAAGTTAGAAGACTTGTATTTAATGCCTTTATCAGTCTGAGGAGTTTCAAGTGCTTATTCTCAAAAAACCTGCAAGTATAATAGAGGTTAGTTTAGATAGAAAGCATTCTCCACATTCCAGTTGAAACTACTTAGGGTAGCAAAAGCAACAGGGCTATTTTGGCCAGGAAAAGCACGAATGATATAATTCAGTGAAAGGGGCATCTGGTAATAGATATCACTACCTACTACTGAGATCATATTTTATATAATTATTTTGCAAAGAGGAAAATAATTCCAACACTTCTGATCTTCCAATTGTCTCTCTTTGTAGTCCAAAAGCAGGAGATTTTCTAACAACTTCCAAGAATTATTTTTTTTTCAGAAAACTTTCTTGTCATTTGAAGCTTGTACCTAGAGTGTTCTTTTGAAGCCCACAGGTTGTGAGCAATGTCTTACAGACCACCAGTTCTCAAAGGAGTTACCTGCAGAGATATTATGTTTGGTTTTGAACAACCAGATCCTTAACACTGTGGCTGTAGATGAAACCTAAGTTGCTGCAGAGAGGTGACTTGTGAATGAATGTGAGCTGCGACGTTAGCATTAGGTATTTAGAGACCGTTTCATTTCTCTTTGCTTTCATTTAATATTTCTGCTCTCCTTTCTGGGCTATTCAAGTGCAGTTAAAGTTTAAAATGCACATATGTACTGGTAAACTGGTTTTTGTTTCTTCTATAGTGTTAGGCATATTCTGTAATCCTTAAGTTATACTATAAATAATTCTTTCTAACATTAATAACTTATCAGTCTGTGTTGCACTTTAAAACGAAAAAGGTTACACAGAGCTTGTAAGGTCTGACTCCAAGGCACTTTGTGTCTCTTGCTAAACTTAAAGAGAATGGAAGCAGGGGTGGATAACTAGCCTCTGGTTAGCTCAATCTTTGATATCAATGAAAGTTACAAATCACATTTGTCAAGATCAAATCAAGATTTCTAAGGGTATGTAGGGCAAACTGTACGTGCAACATTTATTGTGTATGATACATGGAATTCTTCCAAAGTTATTAATCTGAATCAAAATCTAACCTTACAAACTCTTTAAAAATTAGTTAATTATAGAGCAAAGAAGAATTTGGCTTATTATTGAGTAATACATGGTTCTGTCTGTTTGCATGTAGTAGAAGCTTTTTTAATGCTCGATCAAATTAATTACTCTAGCACTCGAGGAGCCTGATTGCACTGTTCCTGTGTAGTACCTAATACAGAAGATATAAAGGTCTGCCCTCCAAAGATACAAACCTAAATGTCAATAAGGACAGAGGTTGTGAGCATGCATAGGGATTGTCTTGACTCACTATAGTTATAAGTATCACCTCAGGTCTTTTTCTGTGTTGATTAGAAGCTGTGGTGTCTAAGCAAGCCGCATGGGTAGGGCAAGTTTTCAACTGTCCAGAATACATTGCACAGAAATATGTTGTATATATATATATATATATATATATATTTTATGTTTCCAAACTCGCAAAAGGTAAATAACCACTAAATTAATCTCATGATCAACTTCTTTGTGTCTGAGGGATATTTTGAAGATTAAAGACACTATGCTACAGAAATGCTGCTGTTATGGTGCTGTCACATAATGATCAGCAGTTTGACTCCTTAATTAGGTCTGTTTTCAAATAAAAGGAAGGACCTTGTTTCAAATGATTATGAATGTAGAGAGAGGATATGCAAGAATAGCAGTTAGTTTCCAGTTCAGACAAACATATTGATAACTGAGGAAGGGTCTTCAAACAACAAGCATTAACCTTTTTTTCATTGTTACTCTTTTTCTTGTGGAAAAAACTGAGCAAAGGCTAAGCATGTAAGATCTTGGGAAGGAACTCAATGAAAATGCTAAAAAACGGCAGGAAAAGTTTTCAGATGCTATGTATAGTGAAAAATAACGACAACAACAAAACAGTTTCCCATAGATGAAGGAATGTATTTTTGTAAATCAGGGGGAAAAAAATGTTGAAATTATGATTAGTAACCAGGAATATAAGTTCCCAACTCACATAGAGGCCAAGACTGAATGTGATCCCTGTAAAAATAAAAATGAGTGTTTAGTGTAAAATACTGAATTAATATGACTCAAGTGACAATTTCATATCCTATTCCAGAGTTTACACTTCTAAAAGGATATTGATAAATTGTGAGGGTTGAGAAAAGCCTTGCAAGGATGAATCATAGTCTGGAAAGCCTGCCTTGTAGTAAGAGACTAACAAAACAGAATCTAATTATCTCAACAATAAGAAGGTTAGAAGGTTGACTAATCATGATCTGTACAGTATGTAAGTTTAAAAAAGAAGTTAACACTAAAAGGCTCTTTAATTTAATAGACAAAGCCAAAGTGAAGTTCAATTTTGTATGACTACAAATCAGGAACATGATTTTGACAGTGAGAGTAATTATGCATTAGTAAAATTTACTCAAATGTCATAGAATCTACAAAAGTGAAATATTTACCTTTGCTTTTAAAGAACAACTCACCTACTTTAGTTTAACAGTAATGAGCTGGCTATATGGGGAAACAAACCAAAACAGAACAATAAAAGCAAACTGATGAAGACAGGCTAAATGATATGAAAAATCTCTGTGGATAATTATAATTGTCTCTTCTAGCTTTGACTTTACACGAGGAAATCCAGAGCCCAGCAACTGCTTCCACTCTTCCAGGACTGAAACAGTGGCTCCATTAAAGTCAATGTCTGTGCCAGCCTCATGAAGTTTAAGGTTGCATCTCATAAGTTGTATAGCTACAACCCCCCATATTTTGGTCTCTAAAATTACGTAATTAAGTGAAGTGATTGTTCTGTGCTATTATTTATGCCTACAATATTTCAGGTTTAGACCTTTATCAGAAGAAGAAAACTAGAAGTTTCATCAAAAAATGTGAAGGAGACTGCAATTAGAATGTAACTAAAAAGTCAGGCAGGTGTCATGAGAAACTGTATTTTTGGGAAGCTTTAAGCAAGTATTAGTTCTCACAATACACTACTCTGAAATAACTGCATTGGTCATATAGGTGGGACTCTACAGTATATTTCTGATTTACCTAGCATGTAGCACAAAGCGCAGTCCAGTGAGAATTTCATTTTAGTGTAAATGAAAGATTTTTAATTTGAAAATATATATGTGATTTTCTGGTTGGCATTTTTGTTAATCTGTGTAATTTTCTGCAAAAATAGTTACAGAAAAATAGTTATATTTTCTTTTATCAGTAAACCATAAGAAGATAAGCCACATAGGAAACAAATTTTGTTCTTAAAATTTAGTAAACAGCATTTTGGGGCTACTCATCCAGGAAACATTTAGTATTTCCCTTCAATCTTATTTTTCTACATGTTCATTTCAGAATCATCTCTGGATTATTCCCATTTGCTTGGTGGACCTACTGTACTCATATTTTCTTTTAATTCTGCAGTTTGGTATGAATTTCTTCTGCAGTTCTTGTTAACTTGAAGCCTTACGAAGGCGTATGCCTGCTATATACTAACCCTCCTGTATCCAGCAAGTGAGCACAACCAGTGACCTGAGTAGGAGATTCGTTGTTGATTTCAGTCCACTGAAGACAAGCCTTTTGCACTAGGAAGTTAGTGAAATACCCCATTTCGACCACATAAAATGTATTTGGACCATATTGACTTACCCTTGCATAAAAGGTAATGAAACTCTATTGGTTTAGTCTTCTTACTCAAGAAGACTAAGCAGACAACAGGGAGGAGAAGAGGCAGTTGCTGTTTATGCCATTGTAGAAAGCCCTTCTTGTCCTGCTTCAAGTTTGCATTTTGAATATGAAATGTTTAGAATGAATAATGAACCAACGAAACCAAATTTGAGGCACTTTTTCTTTTCTTTTTTTTTTTTTTTTTTTTAAACAGTTATACTTTATTGCTATTAATTAGAGCATCAGTATGCAACACGCTATAACTGATTTAGAAATGAACTTGTGGAAATTTTACAGTGATTGGCCATGGGAGGCCAAATCATGCCTTCGTATGATTGACACAAGAAGAGGTTGCATGAGATGGAACCCAGCAGAGTTTGGCCTGTCTTCAGTCACACTGTCATGTACTGTGATTTCCTTAGATTTCACTGTTTACTGTAGAGTCAAGTTGGGTTAATACTAGAATACAATGCCTCCTTGTAAGAAGCGATGGTGTTACTTAGCAAGTGGCATTCTTCTCTCTGAATGATTGCTCCTGGACTCCTGCTTGCTGTTATAAATATGCAATGGGTTGCTGCAGATACCCTCCCAAATAAGCCACGGCTTCCACTGGTACATTCAAATTTTTGAAACTTGTAAGAGAAGAAAAGCGCATTCTGCTATTCTGATCAAAAGCCTTTTACTTAAATCATCTGATCATTTACTTGTGTAGAGTTTATGGAAAGTTTAGCTTTATTGCTGTATTTGAGAATAGTTGGGTCATCGTTGCAAACATTAGAGATGATCCTTTGATAACCTGTAATAAATTCCTTCCTGATATTACAACACAGGTGGGAGACCGTTACTCAGATTTATTAGTGCATACTTTAATATACTCCAAATCTATCTTGTAAAATACATGCCACATTCATCAAAATACTGTCCTGCAAAATTTGGGACAGATGGCAGTGCAAGATGACATCTTTTTTAAATGTGTCAAAATATTCACTTAGTCAAGCAATACGATTGGTACGTTATTAAAACAACAAAAGCAGTAAAATGCACTTGCATGAACACCTGCTGCTAGAGCCACTTAAAATAAGTAAAGCAAAACATATAATTAAGTAATATAAAAATAAATATTTCACTGAAAAATAAGTTAACAGTTTAATGTAGCTATTGGATTGCTTCAAGCATTTTAAGTGAATGAATTACACCTGTACTTAGATGTACAATATTCTAAACCGAAGCATGCCTTCCTAGGTGATACTGAAGAAAGTATCCTTCACACCATATAACAAAACGCTATATAAGAACAGACACACAACAGGCCTACTGTTGTCTGCTAGATGGTATCTTTAAATCAGATAGTATATATTCTTTTATCACTTGAAACAGGAGAGCATAGAAGTGATTGATAAGCCCAATATCACAGCCAGAATTCAGATTGGAGAAAACAAAGCGCTATGTGCTCTCTTCTGAGGATTGGACATGGTAGTAGAAATAAAGCATCTAAAAAAGAAGAGCTGCTGATTATTTTTTTCCTTTTTTCAGCATTTGAAAATGTCAAAGACTCAGCTTATAAAGTCTAACCTAAGCCTTGTGGCAGGAAGTCTCATCAAGGCAAGAATATGACCTTTGTTTCAAATTTTAGAATGATCTTCAAGACACCTTTATTTTGTTTTCTGCTTTGTTCTCGGAGAACTCAACTAATCCTCACCTGGTCTCAGTACAACGTCTCACACTCTGGGTAATGTTAAGTGCTGTTATTAGACTGATGAAAGGAACATGCTGTGGAGTGAAACCAAGGCATATCTGTTGGAGGCCTGAGCTACACCACCATATGATCCTATAACATTTTTTGCTAATTGGTCCCTATTGGATACTTTTTAACAAATATTTGACTAAAACACAATAAAATAAATGTTAAATACCGAAAGGCAGATGAAATTAGATAAAGTGTTTTATAATACTTCAGACTTGAATAATCCATAGAATTCCTATAGGCTGGAGCTTGTTTACTGGTTAGCACCAAATGTTTGCCGTAAGGTATATTGTTATTGTTATGGTATCATAGTCTGAAATTATACACAGGAAGCGAACCAGAGATCCTCTGTTGTAGTACTTGGCAATAACCACAGGATCCCTTCCTCAGCTCTTACGTTTGACCTTCACAACAGGAGTTAACTAGCTAAAATCATAGAGTCATAGAATGGTTAGAGTTGGAAGGGACCTTAAAGATCATCAAGTTCCAACCCCCCTGCCCTGGGCAAGGACACCTCTCCCTAGAGCAGGTTGCTCAAAGCCCCATCCAACCTGGCCTTAAACACTTCCAGGGACGGGGCAGCCACAGCTTCCCTGGGCAACATGTTCCAGTGCCTCACCACCCTCACAGGAAAGAACTTCTTCCTAGTATCTAATCTAAATCTCCCCTCTTCCAATCTAAAACCATTCCCCCTCCTCCTGTCACTAGACTTCCTGACAAAGAGTCCCTCCCCAGCTCTCCTGTAGGCTCCCTTCAGATGTTAAATAAAATGCAGACGTTAAATAACTGGTCTTATGAAAAAAACAAAACAAAAAAAAAAAAA
>VXBW01005894.1:902120-912349 GCA_013400375.1 Thinocorus orbignyianus | reverse complement strand
ATTGGTGATGGTTTTTTAGGTTGATTTGGTTTCTTTAATCTGGATCGGGGTGGGTGTGAGAGGGGGAAGGTAGGAAAAGGTGCGGGACTTGGAGGTGGAGGGGGTAAAAGTCTGCCGAAGGCTTTGCTGGGATGCGGAGGGGCTCCCGAGTGCGTGCCCGAGCCGGTAGCTCCAGCCCGGCGATGCTGCGGCGCAGCCGCTGACGCTGTGGTTGGTCCAAGGTGCCCGCGGTTCGGCTCCGCGCATCTTGTAGGCTTTGCGGAGGTACTTGTCAGAAGACTGGCACGGGTACACGCGCGAGTTGAGATGTTTGGTGTATAAAGGCAAACCACCACCAAAAAAGAAGAAAGAAAAAAAAAAAGAAAAAAAAAGAAGAGCTCTTTAGCCGTATTTGTTCAGTGTTAAAAGCAAACACAAAATTCTAGACTAATTTTTGGTTTTGTCTCTGATTAATAATGTTCAGGGCATATAAGCATATGTTTAGCAGCAGGTGATCAGAAAGCAAAGCTTAACTGGATTAATTTACAAGCAATAATGCCACAATGGAAATCTCTTGATATTTTTTTCCACCTAAAACATCACTGCTAATTTAGATATCTCCTGTAAATGGAAGTGCAATAGTCGACATCCCATGGGACACAAATTAAGTTATTAGGCATATACATCCTCTGTTTGCACTGAAGAAATAAACTATCTTTTTGTCACCCTAAGAAGAGTAGTAATTATTTCCACTAATCTTAATTCCTAGCCAAGAACACAACTTTGCTTTGTAACAGTGAGCCGATTTCATATGTCAAATGAATCTTGCATTTGATTTCATTTACTTACAAGATATGCATTTGTTATAATATAATATCCCCGTGTAGGCTTCTAATGTAGGTAGCACCTATATAGATGTGCATTAAGGCAGGACATTTCAAATATTTTTTGCTTGTACTACTGAATAGGGGATTGCCTGCATTGTCTTATGAATCATATTGCAATGAATCACTAAAGGCTGAGAACATGAAAACATGCCATGCCTTTTCTGGTAACTCAAAACAGTTATATCTGTGATGGCATGTAATTTTCTAGGAATAATATAAAATTAAATTTAATTCTGACCTACTAATTTTTATCATCTTGTAATTATTACCCCCTTGCGTATAAATACAGCTGTTATTGCTCATTCTCTCTCTTCTCTATTTACATCCCTGTATATCATATAGATACAATTATTGGTATGCTGTATGCAAGTACAACCTATTAAGTTGCACAGGGTACTAAAACTGAAATTCGGTTTGGCATCCAAACCACCTTGGTCCTCAAGAGGATTCTAATTCAGAGCTACTTTAAATCCTTTTTTTTTTTCCCTCCATTTTTTTTCCTTCATTGAATTTAATGGTCATTAAGTTTGGTTTCTACTGGAAAACATTCATGTAGGCAAGAAAATACATTTTCTTCTTTCTGCATTTCTGGAGGGAGTGATTCCTTGCCTCATATTTTTTTTTAAAATGCAGTGCTGTATCATAAACATATGGAATATAAATTCAGCAATTCCTGATGCTTTTTTCTCGATCAGCAAAGTGCAGTGGTCAGTGATGAAGTATCATTTCTTTTAAGGGCATCACAGTGCAAGCAAACAAAAGCAAGCCTCATAGCGTGAATGAAACAGGCCAATTTTATTAAATTGGGACAAGTGACAAAACCGATAGGTGTACTGGAGACACTGTGCTATTCTATATATTTTTTTTATTCTTACAAAGACTTTATCTTTTTAGCTGATCCCATGTTCTCGGGCAGATCATTCACCTGACAATTTTTGCGTTTGATAGAAATGTCAATCTTAATAGACATCCTTCAGCTGAAGACCTGTCATGTGGAAATGAAGGCAAGAGGCAGAAAGAGAAGCTGTTTAACTGAACTTTTGTGTTAAAGGTATCATACAGAAACGATGATTTGTTTGGCTTGGTTTTTTTTTTTATACAAAAGAGTGATTCAAGAAACATTTACTGGCTGCTGCATGGAGGTTTGCACATTTGTTTTTGACAGGTTCTCAATACAGCCTCCTCTTGGCCTTTCAAACACACATGCTGCTATTTGATGGCTGAATCACATACTGTAAAGAACAGCTCCACCTGGGTAGGACAGGAATAAGCATCATGCTATAACCAGCATATAATTTAGTCATTCTGTCACTTGAAGACTTGTCATCGAGATTCAAGATCTCTTCTGCATGAGTAAGATTGGTTAGTTATGTGCACTGAATTATGAGGCTGTGAGTTTAAAAAAAAAAAAAAAAAACAACAACAAAAAAACCCCCTAATAAAACCAAAGCATAAATATGAGCTGCACAAATCAATAGAAATAAGGCTTTCATGTCCAACTGCAGCTGTCCTCTATCACAGTTCAGCTCAGGTGCTCTCAAGTAGTGTTTGCAAAGCATTTATGCTGTGAGCCATTTCGATCCTCACACCTGATGGGGTTATGTACTCAACTCTGTCACCTTTTAATAGTTCTTAACTTCTCATTGTATTTGTTTTAGTAGTCCCCCCATTGGATACAAAAGAAAAAAAAATAAACCACCAATAACTCCCCCTGCCAAAAACACCAAAGGAAAAAAATACATTTTGCGGTCTGGTGGAGGAAAAACAAGTTTTATTGACAATACTCTTGGAAAATTATTTACAATGAGATAGGACACAGTCCTAATCCTAACAACATTTTCACAATTTGGAAATGGATATAAGAGAAAATTGGAAAATATAATTTATAGACAGTCTGCAGTGGTTGAATTTAAAATATAGGAAATTATTTTGGAGAAGTTACAAGCAAACTCATCGTTCTTTAACTCATGTAAACTCTTGGGGATGAATTTTGACATTAAAAATAATCTGTATATGAAACAAGGTTACTTTATGGCTTGCATGCATAGATTGCATGAGGATCTGAAAAGAAGGAGCTCTTGTAGAACACTGGCTTTTCCAGATCTGTGGTGGGGCTGTGCCAGTGGCATGGCTAATTCAAACCAAATGCATGACACATGCCGGAAAGACCCCTAGCTAGGAATGCTCAGATTTGTACTGTAATAATCTAAAAATAAACTGTAGTTCCTGATGTCAAAATGTATGATTCTTTCATTCGGCTGTCTTCTATGCTGAGCCCACACACCACTCAGTGTCACAGGACATAATCTCGGTAAGTGTATGCCACTGACTAGCTTCAGTAGAGGGTTAGGATTTTCCATGCTTGTCTTTCTTCTGTTATTTATGTGCTCACTGAGATTTTCAACTTGATGGGGAGGCTGAGCTTTTCAAGAGAGGTAAGCTTTGAAAATGAATGGCACTCTTATTAGAACAAAAATATTTGAGACAGCATCACAGTGGACTTATTCACTTCACTCTGAAAACTAGAGGAATACATAGCTGTCATAATTTAATGTTATTCAAATAACTTCCTTTCAAAGAATTCTTTTTCATGGCTTATAGAAGGACTATTTTTAAATATTCCACAGAACAAGACAGAATCATGCTAAAGACTGATTCTTTTATTAGATAGGATGTAATAATTTCATAATAATGTAACTACATAAGACTTTTGTAGAATAAAATGTTTGGGTTTCTTCCCAGATTAGCCAGCAGTCAATTATAGCTAATTCTGCAGTGGCTGTTGCGATTTCGTATATAGTATGAATTAGCTCATTTTTATTTATTTGTACATGGATTCATTTTAAAATAAATAAATAAATACTTTTGTGATTGTTACACAAATCACTGAGACTAAATTAGTTCTTTATTTCACCGTAACAGACAACAGACGAAATAGCAATGGTGTGACTTGATGGTAGCAAATTTCCATCTAAGAGTATCTTTCAAATTTGCATCTATTGAATGCAGTAGACAAAAATATGTAGCTTACTGCTTCTCAGTGCAAATAATTCCAGAGGTAAGACCTTTCCTTTGTCCTCCAAGTGAAGGTAGTCACTGTCATTTAGAAGAGCTCTAGTACAAGCCAGAAATGAAAGTGGACAAGCATGAATAGGATTTCTGTCCCAAAGTGCTGCTTGAAGTCATCTAATGGCTTGATTATTTTGAAAATACCTATTGTTGTAGTATCTGAGTTGGTTATGGGCCCAGTACAGAAGGAACAGATTTTCAAATTCATGGGACTATATTTTCTAGTGTTGCTATCAAGTTGATGACTTTTCCAAGTAAGACTGACCAGTCATACTGATCAGTGCCATCATGTGATGATCTTGTGATGTTGTTGCCAGACATCTTTGGGTTGATGATCAAGGCTTTTAATGTTCTAAAGTCAGTCTGGACCCTTAGTGATAAAATAATCAGTTTAATGGCAACAAGTCTTTAAAAAAAAACACAAAACCAAAACCAAAACTTTTTAGAAATAATGTAGAGGGGGTTCAAAAAATTAATTGCATGTTCTGTAACAGGATTTCTTTTATGCTTCTGAACTCTGGTGGAAAGTAAGTGGATGAACTTCCATAACTTTTCCTTTGGTGTTTTTTTATTCCAAAACACACTCTGCAGTAATCAGCTCCAAATACCTATTTGTTCTATTACAACAAACAAATACTACGTTAGAAGTCATACTTTTGACTTCTGATACATAAACCCCCTACTTCCTATCCATCCAAATGTAATAAAACAAGGATGAAGCTGTTAGCCTCATTTTGAAATAAAGAATTTAGAGTGGAACAGATTCTTCGTGTCTATTTCTGGATCTTCATTTCATGCTGACATTTGTAGTCCTGATTCCAGACTTAATTTTTAAATTTTTCATAAATCTTAAGCTGACAAAGTAGACGCTCTAGCCAGTTTTCCATCTGTTAAATAAAGTTGTTTGCAGACACTAAGCAGAACTCAGCTACTAGAAAGAGCATGAAATTACTCAAAATGTACCAATATTAAAATTATACATCTGAAAGTTCTTTTTCTGAAAATAAAACAACCCCATTTGTTCCTTTCTCTCTACTACTTTACTCCACCAATCTACATTGCTTATCCATGAAATATCTTTTTCGAGCACTTGGGCATATGCAGAATATGTTGCAAATTACCTGAAAATTACGTGAGGAATATATTTGTGCTTTCAGATATGATCCTACCTTTTCTGATCTACTGACAGAGATTTTCAGCTGTCATTTCAAATAAACAAAAATAGTCTGTTATTCATATGGGACCATATAAGATTTAAGCCATAAGTACAATAATTTTTTACTCAATTTCTTATCGAATGTAGCATATACCACTAATATTAACAGACACTACTTCTGTTGCACACTAGATGATATAGTAACAAGTACTGTCTCAATTCATGTTCTGTTGATGACTGTGTTTATAAAGACAAATGGTTGTACAGATGTGTTACTACCTGTAGTTTCTTCCTGAAGTTTCTTGGACTTGCTTTTCAACAGAAGCTGGATATATGTTAGTAACCAAACTGTAGAATGGACACATCCAGTTTGTACACTTTTCCATACAGTTGTCTTGTTGGCTGTGGTTGTGCTTGAAGAGATGTTTTTTTGCCTTGTGTCCAAACTAGCTTTTATGTTATCTCTCTGGATGTTCAGTTTTACTGGTTTTAGGTCATAGATTTCAGTATTATTTTATTGGCAATTGTGACAAAAAAAAAGGTCAAAAATCGTCTCCTGGATTTTAGAGGATTTGTGGAAGAAGATCTGAAGCCCATGTGAATCTTTGGTACATCTGCCATTACCAAAATTCTCTGAAGTTTTGTAAAGTAATTGGACTGTACCTGGATTTCATGGGATGTCCAGGCAAATAAGTAAAAGAAGTTCCAGCAAGAACTAGAGGAAACAGCTAGTGAGCGATTGCTGTATGAAATGTCCCCTATCACCCAAATTTCAGAGCAGACAGTTCGATGCATTACTTCAAGACAATATCAAAATTGCTTCTTAGTCAGGCATGTATTTACCGATTTGGTGATTGGATTCTCCCAAGCCAAATTAATGTAATTATTATAATGTCTGTCTACTGCATTTTACATTGTCTACATGTAAGCAAAGATAAGTTCTCAGTACACAATGATGTGAGAGGAAGTAGAACTTTCTGCAAATTATGCACAGCTGGACAGATGAGCTCTGGTGCCTGCGGCTGTGAATTTGTATTAACACAGCCAGCAGTAAGTCTGCTGCCCAAATTAGAAATGTTCCATGTGTGTAGTTTCTGATGTGCAGGTGGTGAATTGGGGGACAGATGATGCAGATTCACTGGTTTTGACAGATTAAATAATAGCAATTGGCATAACTAGAAAATTATCTTGGAGCTGGAGGAGATCTCCTTAGGGAAGTGCTAGCATATTAATTTCATGCTCATTGTGGTAGCACTTTAGTTCAGGTGCACAAGTTACAGTGCAGGACAGGTGGACTTATTGCTTCAACCTGAACAGGTTAACAGTTGTTAAGAAAATATATTACTTTTTTTAATCTTTGTTTAATCTTAATCATATAGGTGGACTGTTTGAATTATGGCTTTTGAAGAGAAATGATTAGTGTTTATATTGTTTTGATATCATCTTTACATAATGCTTAAGATACGATGCCTCTAGGAATTTGATAATGCAGGTATATGAGTAAATAATCACTGTACCATAACACTTCACAGAAACATCCTTCTATGGTAGATTTTAGGTTCTGTGTGCCCCCTGGTACTTCACTGCTTTCTGAAATAAGTTAGAGCTGGTTTATTCAAGAGGAGCCAAAACTTGTAAAGTTGGAGAAGATACTGTCTGGAGCCAGAGGTGTCAATAAAGATGATGGAGAGATGGTCCAGTTTCATTTTGGAAGAAGATTTACGGGTTTCTTAACAGTGTTGATGGCATGTGTAACACAATTTCTGTCTCTTAAGGCCTGAAAGCTAAGCACTGAGCACATTTACATCTAAGATGAGGAGCTTGCAAATTCCAGTTCTTACGTTTTCCTCTGTGCAAGATAAGGATTCTTCTTAGATGGCCCAACCCCTTGTTCTAATATTCATCATACCTAGTTTGGTGTGGTGTTTGCCTTTCCTTACTTCTCATCGCCTCAAGATGCTCATCCTAGTCAGAGACTGAGTTGCAATGAGTTGCAGACAGATTACCAGTGTTGCGGTTCTGACCAATCAGAAAAGATGTTCTCCCCCTCCCCCCTCTAAGGAAAAGAGAAGAGAGGAAGAGATTTAGGAGTTTAGAAAAAAAACTGAACTACTTTAATGGAAAAAAAAAGGCAAAAAGAAAATAATAAAAAGAAAATAAAAATACAGTATATACAAAACTGTATCAAGCTCCAGGATGATGACCACATCACCAGCAGGCATCAGGAAAAGTCCCAGACTGGACTCAGTGATCAACAGGAGCTGGATTCCAGATCTGGAGTCAGGAATGCTTGGATCGGGATCAAAGGCAGACGAATAGGCGGGGTCCTCCTTGGACACTGGCCATTGAAGAAAGTTGACCCTTTGACCCCTCAGATTTTATATTGAGCATGATGCTGATGGGATGGAATACCCCAGCTGGTCAGTTTTGGGTCACCTGTCCTGTCCACTTCTCCCTGCAGATGTGACCCCTCTACCCTTTTCCGCTTCCGACCCTCAAATGAGGAAAATGACAAAATTACCTGACCTCGGTTGTTCTAGCAATAAGTATAAGCAAGGCCCTTTCTGTGTACTATCCCTTGGTATAATCAGGTCTTATCACCGTGAGAGTGAACAATTTTCTGAACAATGTGCTGTTAATTTCAGAGTTTAGTTAGTTAGAAGAGACCCAGCTAAAAAAGTAAAATTGTAGAACAGAAAATTGGTTTGTTTTACCTCAAACTAGGACAACCATTTCAAAGGAAGCTTTCATCATTAGCTTTCACAGAAAAAGAATATGAAAAGAGAATGGCGAGTGGGATGATGTAAGAGTTGCAGTTGGGAGAGAGTCTTGAACAAATACAGGGTGAAAAAAACAAGAATGTAGGAAAAGGACAGGAATGCGGGAATAACACCCAGGGACAGCAGACGTAGAGCATAGTGGACTAGTCAGAGGAGTGACAGTTCAAATACTGCATTCTGGAGAGCTTCTACTAGTGGGATATGAGTCAAGACTGACTTACAAGATGAAGTGATGGTTTTGAACATGAAAGTTTGTTTTAGTCTGAGGGGTTGCAATATATTGGAAGTAAGTCCACTGTATTTAACAGGGTAAAAATACGATTCTTAGTATCATCATCACTCTGTAGGGATGTAGATTGTACTCTTTGAAATTGAGTTTTTCTTCTTAATAATATTTTTAAAAATACTTTTTATTCAAATAAAGTATTTCTTAAAATATTCCCAATACTTTTTAAGGAAACCATATTCAGTGGTGTCATCACTGAATATATTTCTATTTAGGATTGTTTTTTCGTTTCTTTGTTTTTATCCCACTTTTCCCAAGAATTGTAATAAATCGTATTTTCTGTTTAATTTCTAATACATGGAGGTTTTGGGTACTAGTTTATTTATCTTTTTTGGTTTGTTGGGGTTTTTTTGTTTTGTGATTTTTTTTGTTTTGTTTTGTTTTCCAGCATGGCAAATTTTACTATTGACCTGCAGTTCCTGAGAGAAATTAGTTTTGCAGAGAAGTGCATGCAGAATGTGGAGAAATTTACCAAGGATTATCTAAAGACAAGATTAACTGTGTGTGGAGTTTGATGGCTCTCTCACTGGTACATGGGCAGGGAAGGAAATTAGAGTAAAATGTATCTTCTTCCTACTCATATAGATCACTCAAAGATGTTAATTTAATAGTTGATGAAGAGTCTGTGCAGAGATTGCTGTAGTATTACCTCACTTAAGTTATATTCTGCTATTACAAATCATTTTTTGATCACTTTTTAGATAAAATAGGATTGATATACCTCTGCCTAATACAAAAATTGTTGTTTTTTTTTTAAAATAGCATGTCTTTGGTGAGTTATGAAGCAGCCAGAAGAAATCAGTTTTTCCTTGGAGTATGCAGAGTACTAGCCTTCCTTTCACACCCTTAATCAACAAGCTTCCCCTATACACCTAAATGGACGTAATGCATACATCATCACTGTTAAGAGCCATTTCTCTTCACTTGCTGTAAGCTGTATATTTAAAAGATTAGAAGCATGACTAAGAACTTATTAAGACTGTTTTTATGTTGGTTTATACCATTGTCTTCAGTGGCACTGTGCCTAATATTTGAGTTTCTAGAAGCATTAATTTAGTGTTTAAAAAGAAGATAGTCAGGTTCCAGGATTTTTCTTTGCCTTTTTGCAGCTAACATCTCATAATTTAATGTATTAATTTGGCAGGAGTCTCTTTTCAGCTTAGAAGAACTTGTTCTCTGTGGAGTAAATTGTTTACCAGCCAGACATATATGTTTGCCCTAGTGAATGTGAGTGAAATGGTCTATCACAAATTCATGTAACTGCATTAACCTTGTTGACACTGTGACTCTGAGACATTAAGACAAGGATAGAGGTGAATGACAGGAGGTAGTGAAAATCAGATTATTGAACATGACACACATTTCACTATGTGTAAATAGGCTTAGGACTTAAGTGAATGACTCTTAGAGACAAAATTGCCATTTAAATTTATTCGATATCTTTAGATGATTCTTGTTAAACAGGAGGATTTTGTTTTATCAGAATTTAAAGTCAGGTGGAAATGTTTAAATTCCAAATCCATGCAAACTTCCAGCATATGCTCAGATTTTGTGTTTAAACAGGTAGAAGTTTCATTTACAAGAGAAATAGAGGGAAAAAAAATCCACTGCAACCTACTTTATTACCCTACACCAACTTCTTTCTTTGCTCTGACATGCACCAGGGTTGATAATTTATAGTACATGCTTTCTATGAATAAATAAGCACTGAATCATATGTAAGGAGATATCTCACTCTGAAAGTGGCTTTCTAGAGAAAATTGGTAAAAAGTTGGCTGAAGAAATCAATTTTTTGTAGAACAATATTTTGTCTGTATTTGTAGTAAATAAATATTTCTCCACACAAAAAATAAATAAAATAGATTAGAAAGGGAAAAAGAGATAAAGAATCTAGACTTTGTCTAGACTGTTACATGCTTTCTGGAGTCCTTCATCTATCTAAACAGTTTTGATTTAGAGGTTGGTGGGGGTTTTGTGTGTTTTGTGTTTGTTTGGGTTTGTTTTTTGGGTGCTTTGTTGCGGTTTGTGGGTTTTTTGTGTTTTTTTTTTGGGGGGGGCGGGGGGGGTAATGC
>VXBW01005894.1:880064-902052 GCA_013400375.1 Thinocorus orbignyianus | reverse complement strand
TTTTTTTGTAGTTTTGATTTGGCTTATGTTCTGTAGGAGACAAAATGGTTTTCAGGTATCTAAACTAAGAAAATTCCAAACCTGCAACACCGCTAAATCCTGCTTCAAAAATGCACATGACAAGCACTTTGGGAAGGAGTGGAGAAGGTGACAATGTGAGCCTTGCCCAAATACAGAATAAGAATGTAGCTCTGACACTCAGACTGGGAAATACTTCTGGGTTCTCTGATCTGGTTGTAACTAAAGTCATGCCAGGAGTCCCTCTGGCCGATACACCATGATTTTGAAGGTAATAAGCTGAATCATAGAATCATAGAATATCTAGATTGGAAGGGACCTTTCAGAGCATCTAGTCCAGCCGTCAACCTAACACTGACCAAAAACAATCACTAAACCTTATGTCTAAGCACTCTGTCTACCTGTCTTTTAAATACTGCCGGGGATGGTGACACAGCCACTTCCCTGTGCAGCCTGTTCCAATGCGTAATAACCCTTTCAGTGTAAAGTTTTTTTTTTCCTAATATCCAGTCTAAACCTCCCCTGGCACAACTAGAGACCATTTCCTTTTGTCCTATCACTTTTTGCTTAGGAGAAGAGGCCGATATCTGGTTCTCTACATCCTCCTTTCTGGTAGTTGTAGAGAGTGATAAGGTCTCCCCTCAGTGTCCTTTTCTCCAGGCTAAACAATCCCAGCTCCCCAGCCTCTCCTCGTAAGACTTACTCTCTGGACCCCTCACCAGCTTCATTGCCCTCCTCTGAACATGCTCCAGCATGTTAATGTCTTTTTTGTAGTGAGGGGCCCAAAACTGGACACAGTACTTCAGGTGGGGGCCTCACCAGTGGGAACGATCACTTCCCTGGTCCTACTCACCACACTGTGCTGGATTCAGACCGCCTTGGCCACTTTGGCATACTGCTGGCTCAGTGCTTTTTTTTTTTTCTGGACTGGCAGCCTAGAGCCATAGGAAAGAATGCTCAATCTAGATTTTCCTACATATTGTTACATAAAGGGTTTTGGGACAGGCTTACATACACAGAATTTTATTAGTGTTATCTAATGATGAATGTTACTTTAGGCAGAAAGTACAAGAAAAATAGGAACCAAATGGGAGAGAAAAAAAAAAAAAAGGCCAGACTCTTCCCACTGGGAGTTCAGGAAAAGCAGTGTCGATGGTAGGGAGTCCCTAATGAGCACTTTTCTCTGGGGATATTCTTTGGTCTAGCAGGTAGAAACAATGAAGATGACCATGCTGATAACTTTATTTTTATTTTTTTAATATGCTTCTTCCTTCACACTCTGTACTCAAGATCATGTGAAAATTCTCACTGGTTGTTTCAATTCTTGATGCTATTAATGCTGATTGGAATATGGTAATTTTTAGGTTCAAGTTTTGCATGTTGGTTATTAAAATTTATTATTGGATAATATTTACTAAGTATTTAAATGAGTATGATCTATAATACTGTGCACTATGTTTTGGTAGGGTCTACAAAACAGAAGGTAAGGAAAGCTGGTGAAAGGTGGTGGTAAGAAGACAGACCATTCTTACTGTGCTGGTAGTTGTTTCCACGAGTGCCTATCGTAGCAAAACTATTGGGATTTGCAGTTGCAAGGCTGTAAGAATAACAACACAAGAGCTAGAGTTTGAGAGCATCAAGAGAAAAAAAGAAAAATATGGAGGCCTTGGAAAATACTGCCTCAGTGCCTTAGGGGAAAGCTTACAGAGCTTACAGAGCTGTGATTTGCAGACCCTTGGCATTGCTAAGGCTGAGGTGCTAGCAAAAACGTGCCTTAACGGCATTCAGGAATCGAAAGTTTTATTTCTGTTAGACCACTTAAGCTTAAGAGCAGGGATATGAAAATCAGGATCATGTAGGTATAACTTAGAACTTTCTTCTGAATATTGCCTTTTCCTCAAAAAGGGAGAGAAAATTCCAAGGGTTTTTGTTTGTTTGCTTTAGGCAAAGGCATAGTATATCATTATAATACCATTATTTTTGAACTATTTAGTGATCTCTTAAGACAACTACTCCTGGAATTTACATTATGTTTTGCTATATTTATGTAACTAGAACCAGTACTTTGTACACTGTTTCAAAGTATGAGGTGACTTTGCAACCTGTGATATCTCCTAGAATTTCATCATGTTTCCTTTGCAGGGAAGGGTGACCTCTCTTACTAAGACTATAGCATTTATCAAACAATAATTGCCATGGTACATTTAGATGTGCTATGACTTTGTAAATCACCACAAGAATTGCCTGATATCCACATTACCTGATTCCTCAAGGTATTTCAAAATACAAAATCTAGCCACAGGCATTAACAACACATACAGTGATTGCTGTCATATCTTGGTGCCGTTCCCAGAAACGCCACATTCAGAAAGCTGTACTTTGAGGAATGATGTTGCAGAATCAGATGGCTAAATTCACTGGAAGCTGAGGTATCACAACAGGGAGTAGAGTTATCCTTGATGATTTTGGCTTTTGTAGTAGCAAGCAGCAATGCCCACAGAATGTCTTGAGCTGGATAGCAACTGATTCAGCGCTCCAAATCAATCTCAACATTAGCAGATTTTTTTTTATTTTTATTTTTTTTTTTTTACCACATCTTTAAGTTTAGCTGCAGTTGTTTTTTCTCAAAAATCTATGCATTGAAGGTATGCAAAAGTTTCTTAATCGTCCAGGTAACTACTTTAGATCATAAGATCAGTTGTCCAGTGGCTGGATGCCTCAGACTAATTACTCTTAGAGGTTGCAAGTTAAAGAAGCTGAGAAATTGTGACTGTGTAGATTCTGGATTGTTCTGATGTAAGAACTGTGGAAAAACTCACCATCACCCCCTCAAAAAACAAACAAACAAACAAACAAACAAAATTAACTGAAAAAAACCCAAAGCCCCAACAAAAATACCCTCAAATCTTTATTTCACTGTATGTCGCACTCTTTAGCAGTTGATGAAAGGTCCTTGAAGGGCTGCTACTCTATTTCCCACTGTGAAGTGTATATGTGTTGAGGGAGGCTGTGTTCAGAAATTTTTTGTCAAATACCTATTGAATATATTACACAAACTGGAAGAGCTAGGAAGGAATGCATTATATTTTTATTGCCACATATTTTATATATCAATTCATTCTCACGTGTTCTGAGCTGTATGACAAAGATTTCGCATTGGTTTGTTGGTTTTTTTCTAC
Organism: Thinocorus orbignyianus; assembly: GCA_013400375.1. Lineage (NCBI taxonomy): Eukaryota > Metazoa > Chordata > Aves > Ciconiiformes > Thinocoridae > Thinocorus > Thinocorus orbignyianus. The sequence continues at coordinate 898,855 of VXBW01005894.1, read as the reverse complement.
ACTTGGTTCAGTGAAGATGGCTTTGGCATGAGACACCAACAGCCTCTGGATTTCAGTGATTTCCTTACTGGTGAATTAGAATCTCTCTCAGAGATGTCTCTGTCAGATCAGTGAGAGCTCTATCTGTCTGCCAGTGCCCTTTATTTCCTAAATCAGGCTTTTATACCACTGGTTTATCTCAGATATCACTGAAGCCCAGTACCACAGTTCTGAATCTCTTGGAAATACAGTGAGTTTTGGTTGTAGCTAAAAAATCTGTAACTAAATATTTGTTACTCTTCCTTCAGTCTAGATACTATCAGATGCTGACTAGATTAACTGTTTAGTAAGATCATTAAAGGTCAATCATTATGCAGATGATTGATAAGATTTTTTCTATTTTTTTTAAGGAAAACCCTTGCTTGAAGGAAAAAAAAACCCCTTCCTTTTAAGAAAAAAACTTACCCTGTGAGGTGGTTCTTTTTGCATACCACATAGGTCTGCTTTTGAACTGTAGACAGTCATGCGCAAACTAGTTATTCTAGGCTCTCATTGCAATTTCTGGGAAGAAGTAAGAACCTTGGGATGCAATTTATCTTTTTTAAGGTCTTCTGTAGAATGACGTTAAGTACTTGTGATTAATGTTTGTAAGCAATGAATTCATTTGATCGGGTAAGACCTGATCAATTAATGTAAATGTGATCTTGGTCAGTTTACGCTGTTTCATAGCCTATATGCTCTTGCCTTTCCTGTTCCAAGGTGTTCTCTGAGACACCCAAGTTATTTCTGGACCAAAGGTCCTTTACAGTTGTGCTTTATTATCTCTGTTATATAAAGTTACTGATCTTCTTTCAGCATAAAGAACTGCTCTTCTCATGGCAATACAGTTATTGATGTTTAATCATTTGTGTCCTTTTCAAACACATTCTCCTTATGAAGATGTGGGATTGTTGGGCATCTGGTTTGCTTTAGTGCCATTGATAGTCTAAGATGTAGCCTTAATTTGTGTTTATTACTGCACATATCAGAGGCCTGAATGATCAGATTATTGCCCTTTTTGAACTTTTGCCTTCGATCAGGTTTTTCGCAGTTTGTTGTGGGTTATTGGTATCAAGAAACTTCACTCTTCCTTCCAACATTGTCATTCAGAGGTTTTAGTCATACATGAAAAACAGAAGCTACTCAGTTACATGCATATCTGATCGGATGCAGATCAGGTGCATATCATTATGGATGAAAGAGAGTATGTTATATGCCAGTTATCTACAAGTAAATTCTGTGTGAGACATTCTCCTGAAAAAATGTGTGGAGGTGTTTCATAGGGTTTTCAACTACTCTGAATTTAAAAGGTGTGTAAAAAAGGTAAATATAGTAGGCATAGTATTCTATCATTATTGGAAGTAATTATAATGGATATGTTTTACTGTGGCTGAGATTTAAGGACTCAGACTACCATCTCTTATTCTTTTGCAAGTTTTGCTAAGTAGAAACTAGTGGAGATGGCAGAATTTTTTGGAGGTGGCAGAGAGCAATTTAGAACACTTACATTTAGAGGACTAAGTTCACAATATAGTCATTGGAAAATTCATAAGTATTTCAGAAGGAAAATCTCCATGTGGGTTGCCTGCCTAAATTTATTTAGCTCAAGACATAAAATTTAAACTTCCAAATGCAGCAATAAAACCAGAAGTTTTCATTTTTAGCCAATCCTGAACATTCTAGGCCCCAAAGGTGTTTTTTTTTGGGTTTTTTTGGTTTTTTTTTTTTTTGACATTATGATTTAATTGCAATATGAAAATTCGGAAGCAGAAGACTAGTTTCATTATTTATAATCATGGTTGAGCATGTTATATAAGTCTAATTAATGACAAATATTTCAGTACTATTTTAAAATTTTACCAAAGGATACCAATCAAGGGCATAGCTAATATAGTGGTTGTTGCAGCACAAGTCTCTCAATTCAGCAGAAGTTATTATTTCTCATATGAAAGGTGCTAAATGATTAGACATGTATGGATTTTTATTTTTTTTTTAATTAAAACACATTAAGGTATTATTTTTCCAATAAAGAAATTTCAAGTTCTAATAATAATAAAAAAGTCCATATCTATGCCTATGTCTATGTATTTTTCAGCTCTTAATTTTTTTTGTGTTTTATTGAAAAAAAAAAAAAAAAAAAAGATTGCATGGATCCACTTGATAATCTTGAATGGCTTTTATGAATAGCTTTTTCTTTAAATGAGTGATTTAAAAAAAAAATAATATTGAAACAAATGCAAAGTCAAATTCTAAAAAAAAAATAAGACCATCTGTAGTAGTTCATTTACTGTGAACATCTGTCTCTTGAATACAAGCTAGGGAGGTTTGTTTCTGTGAGGGCATACTTTCCAGTCAGATTCTTGGGTGAAACAGTAGTATTTCTTTGTGCATAGATAATCAGATAGCGACAATTTCTGTTTACATGTTTGGAAGAAATTACATAACAAGAATCTAATTTCAAAAGAATATGATCTGTGTTTTCTATAGGTAGGATTTTTTCCTCAATATTTGAAGTTCAGTTTCCATTTTTGAGAATAATAAAATTAAAAAAAAAATTAGGCCTTACGTAAAATAATGCAGTGTTAAGAGCTCTATTAAAAAATACTAACATCAACAAGCATTTTCCATGATGGTCTATTGTTCACTTAGGAGATTTAATAATTGAATTATTAACTAAACCCAGCCAATGGCTACAACAAAAGCATTTATCACTTGTCCATCTATGAGTCTCAATTGCATCTTGGGTTAATAGAAAAAAAAGAATGGAAAAGAACTGCAAACTGTAATGTTTTTGTGTGTTAGTAGTACGGATTATGTACTAGTGGAAGATCTAGTGCATTTGTAAAAACTTCAAACGGCTAGTCACATGCAGAGTATCTTTTTTAGCATAGTTACCTCTGGTGAGAAAATTTTCTATGAATAGGTAATTACTTTTTGAAAAATAACATACACAACATTTGGATTTTGCAGTGCTCAAAAAAGACAAGGATTTTTTTTCTGCAGTGGTTTGACATCAGAGGGGGCTTTTGAAGTATTAGTTTTTCAAAGCTTTTTGAAAATCAGGCCACTTAGCTGCCTGATGTGAGCTTATAGTTTATCATTATCCTTCATATTAATACTGACCACAAATGTATGTTTCTGAGTCTGTGTGCTCTCAGAGTAGTACTTCTACAAATTTTTTACATCACTGTGCAATGTGTAACTCCAGTGTGTAACACAGCACTACAATGTACTATGTGATATACAAGTTTTGTCAGTTAACTTTGTTTCTCTATGGAACTGAGGGTATATCATACCCTTAGAGCTTTTGCAGGTAAAATTTACCTTGTAGTTTGCAAAATGGCAGCAATTTTGCTTTTGTGCAAGAGATTTTTAAAATATGCTTCTCTTTAATGTGTACTTGACACCTTGTGATAGTTAATGCTGGCACAACCATGCTTTTAGGTGTGATTTTTAGTTTTCCAGTAGCTGCTACCACTGAGTATGTCCTGTCTGAATTTCTTCCCAAAATTGTGTATCCAATACCCTGCAGCCAAGTATGAGGTAGCAGATATGAGACACAGATACTTGTACCAACTTCTGCAGTATACTGATCTCATGAGGACTTTTATTGATTTCAAAGGGCTCTGGATCAATCTCTTAGTTTCTGCTCAAAGCAGCTGTAGCCTTTCTTCATTTTTGGGAATTAAAATACTAAAAGGCCAACATACTCATAACTCGTTCACTCCTGAATATCTGTATTCTTCCAAGTAACAGCAGGGCAGAGAAAAGCAATTGACTTCTCAACCAGATAAGTGGAAAGAGACTGGAGATACTGGACTCATGACAATCATAAATTTGTTTTTGTTATGACCTGTAATCAACATTGTATGAAAGAGCCTGTTGCTTTTGCAAGCAGGAGATCTGAAGATGACTGACAGCCTTGAGCAAGCAAGATTTCTTTCATCCTAAACCAGGATGTTCTAAATATAGAACAATGACTTTATATATAGCTCTACAGTGAGAGAAATCTTTTCATTTCTCACTCTGATGGGAGACAAGGGAAGATTTATTAGACTTTTGGAAAGCTTTAGAATCTTCAGCAAATATTCTAAGACACGAAACATTTTAGGGAACATACTCAGTTGAACTGTAATGGAGTTTAAAAACATTTACCAACACATCGATTTCATGCTCTGGGGAAATTTAAGGGCTTTTATTATTACATTGTTTGTTATTAGCTTGTTCAATTAATTATTTTACGCTGTCTGGTGCTAATTTTGGAGAATTCTAAATCTAATAGATTCAGTTAGTACATGGAGTGGTTGATTATCTGAGGATTGAGATAATCCAGTGTCAGGGATTCATGCATCTCTTGTGGGTGTTCCAGGAATCTATCATTACTCTTAATCTTCATCTAACATGTGCTACATGATTTATTTAAAACAGTCAAATTATAATGTATGATTAAGTTGTAATTAATGAATTGAACTTTCTGCATTTGACTTAATTCTTCGTAGAAGCACATTAAAAAAATGCATTTATTGCACAAATATCTTTGAAACTCAAACGAGTTTTTTTTGTTTGTTTGTTTTGTTTTTTTTTGTTTTGGTTTTGTTTTTCCCTCTACCACATCCAACAAATTAAGATGAGGTGAGAGAGAAATAATCAAAATAATTTATTTGCACTGCAGAAGATGTATAGCAAGTGGCAATAAGTTGAATGGTGATATGCTTTACTATTTGTTACTGTAGTCTGCAGGTATAATTCAGATTAAAAAGATAAAACAGTTTGAAGTTAAAAAGAAGCACATTTAAGGGAAAATCACAAATTCTTCCAATTTGTGCATCCAGAACGTTAAGTTAAAAAACCCAGGCAATTTATTTTCAGATTATATCCTTTAATAATGTCATATCATAAGGGGGTCAAATTAAAATTACTTTGGCAAATTCAGTTCAACATTTGAATTTAAAACCTTGCAAAAGTCAATAACATTTTTTCAACTTCATAAATTTTTTTTTTTTTTTTTCCTGTTGACTTCTTGTATGGTCTTCACATAATATTGTAAGTTGTAGGAAAAGAAAAGAAAATCAAAACCCATAAGATGCTAAGTGCAACATTTACCACACCTTCTACAAAATACCTTGAAGTCATACCTTTAACACTCAGCATGGTCTGTGGCCAGTTGAGCTACAGGACTTCACGATGTTCAGCTGACAGTAATCTAGTAGTGAAGAGGGAGGTTGGGCTGCAGATGCCAAATCCCAGTTGTAGAGGGAACCTAGTTTAGTTTGCTGACCCAAAAATTCCATCTCATCTCCTGTCCCTGCCTTATTTGGTTCTTGAGATCAGGGAATGGGGTTGGTTATCAGATTCCTGTCTAGACAGGATCCCATGTCTTTTAGTCACCTCATGCACTCCCAATATAGTGGTAAAGCTGGTAGCAGCTGCCATCATTGTTGTTGTGTCACATTGTGGCTGTAAAAAAGAATACACATTTTAAAATATTTGCCTTTTTATATGCTATGATTTTGGTAAACTGCCAAAACTTTCCTGAAAACAGATAGTGAGAGAAGGGAAAACTGATAGTTTCAAGTACAACCCAGATAAGACAGAATGGAGTCTAATTAGAGGAAGAAAGGTTTCCAGAAACAGACTTTTCTCTTCACTGAATTTGAGGGAAGAGAAAGGTGAACCTTAGATATATATTCTCCATATTTCCTGTCACTACTCTTTGTTGCCAAAGTAAATTCTGTCTGCATTCGGACTGTAAGCTAGATAGGGTACGGAACTGTTGGGGCAGACTAGACTATGGGCAGGTTGAGCCATGATCTGGAACTTTTCTTTAGTCCCTTTTGCTCCTCTATTCCTGTTTTCTCCTACCTACAGTTATTTTTTCTGTTGGAAGAAACCCCCACATATTTAAAAAGGAAGGGAATTGTGATTTTACTAGGAGGCTTTGTGATGTAGATAACCGTGGGAATGAGGCTTAGGGGAAGGCAGTAGAGACAGAACCAACAAACTACAAACTTAGAGCAGTTCTCATGACGGTCATGGTCATGTGATCTTACGGGTTTCAAATGTATTTGTGTTGTGCTTACAAGGCTATGGTTGCCACATAGAGTGCTTTCCTCTTCTGGTCGAGAAGGCTGAAAGAGGTTTCATGTCACTGAGTTTGTTGTAGTTCTGGAGGAAGATGGAGCTGTTTCTTTCCCTTTGTTCTGACTGTGACTTTCCACTGGTAGGCAAAGGATTCTGTATCATAATCTAAATCAAGTGGGAAAGAATTAAAATATGTTTCTTCCCTTGTGTCTTTTGAGAACAGAGCAACCTCTGGAGGTACAGGACTGTAGCAATCCTAGTTTATTTGACTTGAATGAGGCTTTTGCTCAGTTTTGCACAAAGATATTCACTTGAGATGTGGGAGATTATAACTCAAGCTGGTCTTCAGTTGCTAATACCAAATGACACTGCTCTGTAAGGAGAAATAATGATCTGAGTAATTGATGAAGTGATTCGCTGGCATGAATTAGATGTAACCAAACACTGAACATCTGCTGTAACCTTTGCAACAGGAGTCTGGCTTCTTCGAGTTGGGCAAGACTCCCATTTTGATAGCATATTCTGTTTTTCTTGAAAAAGTTGCATATATTTACAGATCACAGAATGACTGAGGTTGGAAGAGACCTCTAGAGATCGTCTTGTCCAACCTCTCTAGTGCAGCAGGGACATCTACAGCTGGTTGTCTGGGACTGTGTTCAGACTGTGTTTAAAAATATTCCACCTCTCAGAGCATCCTGTGACAGTCCTCAGTCACCTTCACAGTGAAAAAGTGGTTCCTGATATTCAGAGGGAACATCCTGTGTTTGTGCCCATTTCCACCAGTCCTGTTGCTTGGCATCACTGAAAAGAGCCTTGCCCCACCCTTCCTTCAGGAATTTATGAATATTATCCAGCCCAGGCTTCATCAGCTCCATGACAATCTCATGGGAAACAGCGCGGAAAGCCTTACTGAACTCCAGGTGGACAATATCCACTGCTCTCTCTTCATCTAGCAAACCAGTTGTTTCATCCTAGTTTATCAAGTTGATCAAGCATGACTTGCTCTTGTTGAACCCATACTGACTATTCCTCATGACTACCTTGTCCTTCATATGCCTGGGAGTGGATTCTGGTATTAGTTACTTCATCACATAAAGCATTGAGAAAAGATGTCTAGAGAAATCTATTTAATCAATACTTGAATGCTTGTAGCCACACTGTTGTTTTTACAGACTGCTAAGATGATCCTATTAGATTGCTGTTGTACTTTGGGTTTGTTGCTCTCTATTCCCTGATCCTTTCACAAATTAATTTTGTGATAATGTTAATTCTTCTTTGCCAGTCATTTTGAGACAAGGAAGGAAGCTGGAAAAATACATTCCCTGCAGTTTACATTGCGTGGGTTTATAGTTTATGTAGGATGTGATTATATCTGCCCCTAGCTTGTGATGATGATTTCTGCACAAGTAAAATCTACTTAGAAGAAATAAATTATTAAATAGGAGAAGGATCAAAAGATAGGGATGAAGATCAAATATCAAGGTAAATGAATGGGAAATACATCTAAATGTTCTGCAGCTATAGTTCAATGATGACCACCTCCAAATATTTATTGCAGTTTAAGACATTTATTTTCACTGGACAGTTTAATGCAAAATGTAAAGAGATGGAACCGGTAACCTCATTGTCCCTTCTTTATGTAATGCTTTCTGCTAGGATGAAAACTATTCTTGTTTTATTTCATTTTTTGTTGCTCAATTTTAAGACAAGTTCTTTTGTTAATATTTCAGTTAGGTAATCTCAAAGTTTAGCAAGGCTTGTAAGGAGAATTAACTTCACTCATGTTGCCAACAGATATATTTGGAAAAAAAGGATGAGGTCTGGATGCAGAAGATCATCTCCTAAGGGGATGAAACCAAAGCAGCAGACTTGACATGGAACACGTGCTGGTAATAAATTAACTCCTAAGAAAATGGAGATAGAACCCCTTTCACGATATAATTAATCTTTCAATTAGACAGTTTGAGAGACAGCACCTCTGTAGCAGGAAAAGGTGCTAAATAGATGGCTCAGTCACGTAAAACAAACCTGTAAATATAGGACATAGCAAAAAATTAGGGCTTCTCCAGGGAAGAGACATAGAGACTATAGTAAGATTAATTTATCTGTGAAGTCTATAAATTTGAGTATTTATTGAGTAATTTGGTGTTTAGGTTTATCTCAGAGATTTTAGTCTGGGTGGAAAAAACAGGAAGTTTCACTAGTAGTGGAATGTTGTAAAAAACAAAATCGGTGGTAACTATTTGTTTCCATTCTTGACTGATTATATGGGTTTATTCTGCTGCAATGTTTGGTATGGGTTTTTGTTTGTTTGTATGTTTGTTTGTTTCTAATCCACTTAATTTTCATGAAAGTGGCTGGGGAAAAATATCTCACAGCTTTCAGAGATGATGGCTTCTGCAAGAAGAATATATTCCTCATTTGTCTCTCATCATGCATCTGGTTCAAGTTAGACTTTTTTGCTGCGTGAATAGTTCACTTGCAGTTTTGAACTTGGTAATGCTGGCATCACAGGGGTCACGAGCATTGGGTGCTCTCCATGGTGAGTGATGGCAGGGCCTGGCAGCCAGGGCCTGTCCCACCCCCAGCCAGGGGCACTGGGGCAGCCTCAACCCTGAGTATGAAGCATCTCCCTGGGTATGGGCTGAGGCTGGGATACGCGCCTATGAGTGGGTCCAGCTCAGGTGTCCCATGGCAGGGCAGGGCTGACAGGCCTGATAAGGCTTGAGGCTGGTCCGGCAGAAGTGTCACTGGGGCAGGCACTAATGGCCCTTGGGGGGAGGCTGACATGGGGTCCTGTACCCTGGACAGTGTAGGGGGAGCACTGTAGGGCTTGGCAGGGACCATTGGCTGGTAGTGTCCTCTGGGACATGCTGGGATGAAAATCTTTCCATGAATATTTGTTTTGAAGATGCAGTATGGGTGGGTCATGTTCTATGCTTTGGTTTACAAACATTTTAATTTCATGCCAGAGAACTGGGAAACACCATGAAGATGAAAATTAGTGAGAACTCAGTCTTCAAGGGAAGGAAGTCTCAGAACTTTTGTTGAAGTTGCCAGTCGGCAACATCTGCCTTGTATCCTTGGCAGCTCCTCAGTTATATCAACACTGAGCAGAAATAGCCTCCCTGTGCTTGTTCTATCCATCAGTAAGACCTTTAGATAATATAGGAATGAGGAATGGAAAATTATGCAGCTAGATAGGCAAAGACCTAGGTGCAAATAGATTTTGATGTGCTGATTTCAGTTTGATTGCAATTTCTAGGATTGCAATTTCTGGGATTGCAATTTCTCTCACATTACACCGCATTTTTTTTGGAGGGCATGTGAAAAACAGGTCAGTGGCTTACATTTTAACTGTGCATTAACCAACAATGATAGTATCTGACACATCATTTGTGTGAAGTAAAGATAAAAATGTCTTCACTTAAGAATTTTCATTTAATGAATTTTTAGTCATTCCAGTTTTTCTGACTATGAATATTTTAAGAGAATTTCTTCCTGAATTACCTGCACTCTTTAAAAAAATCATATGGGAGAAAGGCAGATACATTTATGAGAGCTTGCCTGTGCACAGAGACACGTATATGATTTCATCAGGTGTAATTACTTCACTAGTAATAATTTGGAAGTGGCACAGACAGACAACATTATGTCAAGCATAGCAAGAGCTTTGCTTTAATAGATGTTTAAGTGCCTTTTGGCACATTCTTGGCTGTTAAGTTTCAGAAACACAGAAAAAGTATTAAAAGGCCCAAGGAGACTTAGCTATATACTTGAAGTGAGGACTGAATATATGATCTGAACTTCATGACACTGGATGGATTATTCTGTCTCCATCTGATTCCGTGTCTACAGTCTCTGAAAGCTGTACCTTGACAGGCTTGAGAGTTATTATGCGGAGCTCTTGCTGTTCCAACTGATCTTTAATTTCAGTATGTCTCAGCATGGTCTTGAAGCTCTCTTTGGATTCTGTTCTTTTGACTTTGGGTTTGTCCTTAATCTTTTCATTATTCTTTTTTATTATTATTCAGTTTGGTCTTTTCCATTCCCTTTTCTCCTGTCGTTCTCCTTTGGATGCATTTTATTCTCCTTTTCCTCCTCCTCCCTAATCTCAGGGTTGGCCTTTCTCTTATCCCTGACTTGGGAGTCAACCTTTCCTTTTAACACAGGACTGGCACTTTCTCCCCTTCTCTTTGACCTTAGACTTAGCCTTTCTTATGTCCTTCATTTTTGCCATGTCTTGTTCTACATACTTTCTTGGCATCACTACTTTCTGGCCTGGACTTCCCCTAAGGGGATTTATCGTTCCATTTACCATTCAGAATTTCTTAACATGGCAAATCCTTCTGCATCATCAGCATTTCACTCACATGTGCTTCTGTTTTGGGCCCAGGGTACATGATTTTAATTCTTCCTGGCTTCTCATTGCAGTTTTCAAATTCTTCAGAAGATTTCTTTTGTTTTGTTTTTGATTTAAACTGAGTCTAACATCTTTGTTTCCAGCCTGCTTGTTGTGTTTTGGGTTTGGGGTTGTGGGTTTTTTTCACGTTGTTTTTTTTGTTTGTTTGTTTGTTTTGTTTTGTTTCTATTTTTTTTTGTGGTGATTTTCTTTTTTTTTTCCCCTCTAGCATATTTTTTTCTGCAGCTTTTGAGATTTTTGACCTGTAGTATTGATTATTAGCGTTTTTTTAACCTCATTGTACTGACATTGTCATCCTCTAGGTTTCCACTTCTTCATGTTGCAAAAATCCTCAAATTTTCTAATGAAATGTGTATTATATGCTATTCAAATATTTACTCTTATTCATTCTTCTGATGATTTTTTAATCTGTTTTATTTGCTGTATCACATGATATCTTTGTTTTGGTAGGTAGCTCATGGTCATACTGATCTATCCCACATGAGAAATGAACCTACGTTTTACCCGTCTTATTAGCAAAGATTTATGTCTTAATACTTTTGAAGGCAAGAAGATTTTTCAAGAAATGTTAGCACTTTTTAGAAAAAATAGGGACCTCTGCAAATTCAGATCACTTGTTTCTAGCTGTCGTTACAAACAGCAGTCTTTCCAGTTCTATGTTATCATTTGTCTGCTGTTGCAGTTGTGTATTTGGTAGCTTCACATTTTCTCTAAGAACAATGTCTGGTTGTTGTTTGTGTTAAGCTGTTCTGCCTGCTTTCACTGTTCATCTCTGGTTTCCACTAGGAATTTTCTTGACCTTGTAGACCTAGTAATAGAATCATACAGGTTCTTTTTTTGTTTGTTTGTTTTTGTCATTTCTCTTTGAAACTACCCACTTATTCTGTGGGATATTCTAACTGCTTGTGGCTGAGAATGTATTCCCTTACCTTTGACTTTAGAGAAGTGTCAGTCTCTTTTTTCTGCTTTCTCCCCCATGCTACCACAAGGGGATTCTTGTAGGACAGGTCTCAAGACCAGAGACACAGTTAGGTTGGTTCATAGATATAACTATTTAAAGCAGAAGGAGGTGAGCAGAGAATTGTGAGGAAATTACTATGTCAGAGGGAGAAAGAAATAACACAGGTTCCACCACATCTTTCTGATCTGCTTGAAGTCAAGCAACACAACTTGAAATATACTCATTTAAGAGGGAGTGTGCCACGAGTGGCTTCATTTCTTGTTCTGGTGTGCTGCTTTTGATAAAGTTGAAAAATGGGTATCCAAATTGGGAACTTTTTCTTGCTGGTGAATTTCCTCTCTTTAGGCAAAAAAAGTTACTGCACATTTAGCAAAGGAGGAGTTACATTTCACCTCATTATTACATTTCACTTTACAATATTTGATTCACTTTGAATTATTTGATTCTTATTTACATTTGTTTCAATTAAAGAAAATAAGACATCATCACTCATTATTTAGATATCTGTAAGTCAACGTTACTTCAGTTGATATACATGAAGAGTGGGTTGTTTGTTTTCTTAAAGCCTACACTCTTTGACTCATTGAGATAAATAAGACTTCTACCATTTGGGATGTCTGTATTTTTGTCACTAAATATAAAGGAAGTCTGAGATCAGATTTAGTTATTTAACTTTCAAATGCCTAAATTAGGGAAAAAAACTAATTTCACTCGCATATCTTAGGTATGCCTCTAGTTGGTCTGTGTCCTTTTCCTACTGTGAGATCTACCTCTAGCTGGCTTTTCTCATCTGAACACCCACCTCCTCCCAAACTGTGCAGGCAATAAACAGTTGGAATAGCATCATCTGCTTATCTGATATTGTGATTTCTGGGCTATTGATGCTGGGAGAATATCACAGAATTGCCCAAATGCATTACCCATTGTTTAGTCAGTGATTTCCTATTTATAGTTCAAAAGTTTTGAAAATTCAGTTGCTATCAAATGTGTCCCTATGTATGAAATTCTAGAATTTAACTGTGGAGAAACCTTATTATCAAAATGTTCGAAAGAAATTACTTGATGAAACTGAATCAATTTGGGGAGAAAATGATACAAAATTAGAGATGTATTCAAAGATGCTAGACTGCATTTAAAATGGAACATTTTCTCAGGAGACTTCCTGAACCTGTCTGCTCAAACTGAAGTAAATTACAGTAGTCTGGTCATTTTGATGAATAAAATTGAGCATCAAACAATAAATATTTTTAGCCTATATTTTGGTATTGACAAGAGCCTTCAGACTTTTTTGAGATAGCTAGTGAGAGCAGTTCATGACGTCTAAAACAAAGCAAAATTTTTATAGACAGATTTTGTTTCCCAGGTAAAAGATTAATATGACTGTGTAAATATAATGACAGAACATTAGTCTTAATTAGCTGTTGTTGTATCACCTGTAAAGTCAGAAACTGTTGTGATAATTCTAAGAAATGAGCTAATTAAGTAAGCTTAAACTGGGTAGCATTAAAATGGGTCATTATAGCACCATCAGATTTAAGTTACCTATGAGTCTGTGGACCGGTGAGAAAACCTGTTTTAGACTTTGGAAAAATGTGCTTAGAAGGACTTCCAAATTCCACTAACATTTGTATTAAATTTTTATAATTATGAGGAAATCAGTAATCACAAAAATTGAGATAAAACGACACTTTAAAAAAGAAAAATATATCTACATGACATCTGTATTTTGTCCTACAATTCAACTACTAGCCTTTTGACATGTGTGCTCATGCTTACCCCTAAAAACATATGGATACAAAAGGCAGTATTTGTAGTTGGTTTTTTTGTGAGTAATTGCCTGTTAGAGAGATAAAGTCTAAACATAACCTGTAAATGGACAAGAGAGAACAGTGTGGTTTACTAGAATATGTGAATTCTAAACTATAATCTAGTCATCTGCAGTTAAAATCAATCTAGCAAGGAGAATTAGAAGATCTGTCAGACTAACTAAAGGTGAAAAGGATAAATAATTAGATACAAAGAAAAACCTAGTTCACAAGTAACACTTTCGTCATTCATTTTTATGCTTCAAAGCTGGAGACAATTTAGGTGCTATGGAAATACAGTAAATGCAATTCCCATGTTTACTAGCAAAGCCAATGTGAGTAGTAGCAGGAATTAATCTACAAAGGCTACCAAAAGAAACAAATACAAGTTTAAAATAACAAAGAAGGGAAGCTTTTTCAGCCTTAGTAGATTTTCAGTGTCCAGCCATTCCTTAAATCTTTCCTTATTCCTTATATCTAAGGTTTAATCACCTGCTACTGTTGGAGAATTGGAATGGCTGTCAAAGTCTACATGAGCAGTGAAATCTCTAGTAAAAATGCCACTGTCATGTGGAGAGGGTTAAGACATTACCATAGCTTGGAATAAAGATTGCCCTAAACTTCAACTTCTGATTCCTCAATGGGTGTGTATGAAAAATTGCAGTGTTGCCAGGCTTCCCTGCAGCAAGTGTCCAGATGGACACTTTCACAGTTTAGCTAGAGTGTTTCACACGTTGCTTATTCATAAGGAATTTTGCTTTGCTACCATTTTCCTAAATTTTCCCTTTCAGACATATATTCAGATATCCATCCACTGGTATTTATTTCCAGTTTGTAAAGATATTTGTTTTCTTTACATGGAATTGAGCCCTGTGTTTGCAGCTGTTAAAATGGATTGCACTTAGAGGGAATGGTTTGGCTGCAGTGAGGCAAAACCATTAATGAGAAAAAGTTATTCAATGTGATTAAAGCTGCAGAAGCTGCCAGTAGCAAGTGGGTGTTAAAGCCTTATTTCATTTACATGATTGATTTTGGTCAAAAGTGAAGTCTAAGATTTGCTGTTTTTTTCTTTAAATGCTATGACAGTATTTTCTGAAATACAAGATGGAAACTCAATGCTATTATCCTTAGGATCTTTATTGCTAAAACCAAATTTATTTCTTAAATTACTGTATAAATACATACACATACTCAGAAAGAATGTGTTTGTTTGCATGTATATGTGTAGATATATTTCTTGTGATATGATAGTCCTTACTTTACCAGTTATCTGGAAGTCATGTCTGTTCCTACTGATGAATAACATGCATGTGGACCCTGAAACCCATATAAGTTTGTGGAATATATTTGTCAGCTTATTGCAGAAGTTTTCTACAGTGTTAATAAGTACAATACTGTGGGCAAATGCATTGTGTGATTTTTCAGAAATTATGGTTGCTTGATGTATTAGCAGACTAATAGGAATAATTTATGGCATCACTCTTGCTCCTGTAATTTGTTTTGAAATGGTATTTTTCACAAAAAGTGCTTCTCTGTGTTGGTAATTTAATGAAAGAAAAAGAAAAAAAAATGATATGAAGTGCCTTGGTACTTTAAGAGAGTTATGAAAAAACCCCTAACAAGTAATGTATAAATTACCCCTGCAAAATATGTGCATCTATAAATGCCATAAAATCAACTCTGCTGGCGTTTGAGGAAAGAAAAGTATTTCGGCTAATACAGTCTTGAAACCTATGCAAATAACTTAAAATAGCTTTCTTAACACTATTAAGGTTTGAGTTTTACATTGCAGTGTCTCAAGATAGTCCTGACAGAGAAAAGCCTGTATTAATCTACCTAAATAGTCTATCTAGAATGGATAGACTAACGGTAAACAAGCCCCTCCATTGGATGTCATTTACATTTGCTACATGTAGTATAACCTGTAGTTTTGAATTACCCATAGGAAAGAATAACTAATAGTCCAATAGCTTTTAAAAAATATTTGAATATTTATATTTTAACATATTTGAATTTCTGGATTTTTATACTTTATATTTGGATATGTATAATATTTGTCTGCAGAAATATTTTATACAGGAATGATGCAAAACTCAAGGGTTTAGGGTGATATTTTTTATGATTTTTTTAAAATTTATTTTGAAGTGTTTGTCTTAGCTTTTTTTTTTCCACAAAAATGTATACTGTTGTGGTGTATAGTTTTAAAAACAATTATATTTTTGTAGCAGTGATTAACATGCAAAGAAAAAATACTGCTAATGATTTTTATGACAGAAGTTAATAGATTATGGTCAATGTTTTTATTCTCTGTTTATCAATATTATGATTTTTCTTCTGATTTTGAAAATCAGAATTACAGGTGATTTAACAATTAACTTTTTTTTTTCCCACCCTTTGTGACTAACGATCATGCATTTTTTTTCCTTATTTACTGAAGATCACTATATATTTCCTCCTAACAGGAAAAACTTCTGCTGTAACTGAAATGACATCATGCTGCCTCCTATGGGGAAATTCTGACGCCTTCTCAAAAATACAACACAGTGGTAAGTGCTAAAAGTATGTTCAGAACATTTCTGTTTTATGTAACAATAGATAAAAGAAATAAGTCTCTTTTGCTGGTGTTCTTAAATGTGTTTGAAATATATCTTTGCAATATATGTATCCAATTAAAATGCTTGTTTGCTATGAGTTCGCACAATAAGGTATGGAATACAATCCCATCTAAACATTATTGCTGTTTATGTGCTCGTTCATGAATTTTTATTATTTTTCAGTTCTGTAAATGTTGTCTGATACCAATCAGTTCGTAGTTGAAAGATGAGGATGTAAGCCTAGCTAATGTGACACTTACTCAGTAAGATTTGGGTTTTCCGACCACGCTGTACCAGATCAAGCTGGCAGTCTTCAGTTTGCAAAACAAGGTTGGGTTCCACAGTTTTGTGGGGCCGTATAAATAAAGGGATTGGTTGCTGTTTCATTTTGTGACCATAAAGATCTATCTTTTCTTCTCATTTTATTAGCAAAATATGAGATAGCATACTTTAATATATAGTGTACACACAGACATACACATACATAGATATGTGTATATGTATGTACACAAATATAAATATTTGTATGATACCACTGACAAGGGTTCAATTTAGAAATCTGTGGATGGAGTCCTATTCATATGACACCTTAGAATAAACTAATTACCTTTGTTTCATACTTTGCCTAACACATTGATTAATGAGAGGGGAAAGACAGGTACAAATGACCAGAAAAGTGTCTCTGATGTGTAGTTTTTCCTTCTCACTTTATATGCTCTATGAACTTTGAAGCAGATGTGATTTTCTGTAATCATTGCGCTAGCTGTGGTACAATGACGTTTCAATTTAGTGTTATTATTGGGTCCTAAATTCAAGGAGAGGGAATAGTAATATATCTGATGTGATAATAAAGTTGTGAATAAGTAATAATTCAAAGTATGACAGGTTAGTTATGAAATCTGAGGGTACCATTATGTGAAGTGTAAAAATCAGACAAAGAAAATAACAACTCTGAAAACTCCTGTGATTTTTGCATCACTGAACCATGTTTATTCCTCTTTGCAGTAATTTAAACGTAATTGAATAAAAAACATTTTATGAACAGGAGCCTGTTTAATAGTTTAGCATCCAAACCGATTATGATCATAGCTGAGCTCTTAGTGGTTATTACAGTGAATAGTACACATATCCATGAATACCATGCATAGGATTCAATTACTTACTCTCCTCAGAGAAGTCATGACGTATTTTCAGGAAAAAGGCAAGTAACTGAAACAAGGAATATAAGGCTGTTATAAAGAATACAAAGGTGAATTCAGAAATTCAGCTGAAATAACCACTTCCTTTCTTTGTTACTAAAAATTTGCAGTAGATTCCTATGGTCTTGCAGC
Organism: Thinocorus orbignyianus; assembly: GCA_013400375.1. Classification (NCBI taxonomy): domain Eukaryota; kingdom Metazoa; phylum Chordata; class Aves; order Ciconiiformes; family Thinocoridae; genus Thinocorus; species Thinocorus orbignyianus. The sequence continues at coordinate 881,642 of VXBW01005894.1, read as the reverse complement.
AGAATTAGCCATAGTCTCTCCCAAGAAGGGAGAGAAAGTCTCATCTCAAGATCTATCAAAGTACAGTGAGATAAACCACAGATGCTGAGGAGAATATGGGGGGGGAACCTGAAGGATGGTGTGATTTTAATTTTTGCTATTTTCTCAGCATTTTGTTTGTCCTTTTTAGTAATGCACAGAGGGGAAGTCAGGGAGAAGGAGAAGAAAGGGAAGTAAACAAAATTAAAACAGAAAGGTGTGACAGAGCCTATTGATGTCTGGTTTTTAGCTCCCACTGCAAGTTAGTGGACATCAGAAGCCAACTGTGCTTTTTGAAAATTGCCCTGTTCCTATGAAGCGATAATTGAACTATGCATAAAACCCTGAGGAGAGTAGAAACTGAAGTTGTAAACTGGCATATTTCTTTCAGCTTCTCTGATAATTTCCTGAAGTATGTGTAGCCCACCAAACATGTATGTTCAAGTGCCAACCCCAAGATACTAAAAACATGCACAACAGAAACATGGCAGTATATTTTAAGGAATTCGTTACTTTGGAAGAAGGTTATATTCCTATGAAAAGTTTTTCAAGAGAAAAATTGAAATGGATCTGAACACTTTTGGGAAAGTATACCATCCAAGCCAAACTGACTTTTAAGATGTACTTGCAGAGGGATCCATTTGGAAAAACAGAAGAACTCTGAGAGTAGCATGTGTCATTATTAATGTTGATTAAAAAAAATAGCTAGATACAGTTGCTTGCGCAGATTGTGACTGTGACTTGGTATATTATACTCTTATATTTAAGAAAAATGAAGAAAGAAATTCTCATGCTTTGGTCTCTTTTACTTCTTTCTTGCTATGATTCTCATCCAGAACTCTTGCTAAAATCTTCAGCATAATCCAATGATAAGAATGGTCTTTCTCAAGAAGAGCAAACAGCAATTTATGCTCACAGTAAGCAAAATGTGCTTGCTGGCAATGCATAACATAGTAATAAAAATGAAAGTAAACAAATTGCCCATGCCTTGTCCTCAGATTTTGATGTTACATCACAGGTGTAAGCTAGTTTAAATGGTGGAATTTCATTCTAAAATCCTGACCTGACAGCTGAGTGTGCAGATGGAGCCCTGTGGTATAGTCTGTGGGGTGCTGTGTAGTTTCTTTGATGTAGCCACATACTGTCAGATTCTTGATCGTGTTCTCAGATTCTGACCAAGCCTTCTGTCTTGTATCATTTATGATAACAAATGTGAAGGAATAATAAAGCCTTCATATTAGAAGGCAGAAATAAATTGTTCCAGCACTAGTCTTTGGAGTTTTAGGAAATAGATCAGCTCTTAATTCTCTGAGGAAAAACAGGGCACAATATAACTCTCATTCACGGAGCTGTAAGCTCTCCTCAGCCTACTTTTCAGCTCTGGGGATTCAGTGCTGTTGATCAGAGTTTTTGGTTTGCTGCCTCTTGTCAGGGTTTATGGCCATAAATGGAAGTGCACTCAGCTGAGCAGTCCAACCTCTGGCTAAGCAGGGCCTTCAACTCTTATTTCTAGTTTTCTTTTCAGAATCTCACTGTATTTTACACTCTTGGTCAAAAAAA
>VXBW01005894.1:846698-872610 GCA_013400375.1 Thinocorus orbignyianus | reverse complement strand
AAAAAAAAAAAAAAGGTAAAAAAGAAAACCAGAAATCCTTTACAGAATAAGTAAATTCCCTTTACAAAATAAAAATTTATTTGGCATTGATTGAATTGATAGGCATATATCTTTATATATCTTACATGTATGTATAAAAAGACAAAGGGAAGTTAGAAACATATGACTAGGGAGTTGAAAAGATCCATAGGAAATTATTATATTTTGGAGATAATAACAAGCTAGTGGTGTGCACTATCTGAGTATTATTTGAGAATTAGATGGAATACTGAGAAGGCCATTTGCAAAAGAGGAGACTGATGGAAGATGCTTTTATAAGATGACACATTTTCAAGCAGGGGAGAGCAAGAATAAGACAGGTCTTGGAAATGTACCAGGGCACAATATTTTGTTGTGAAATCACAGAATCTAAGAATTTTCATGGTTGGAAGGGACCTGTGAGATCATTGAGTCCAACCATGCACATATCAAAATAATAATAAAAAAATAAAAATCAGCAAACAAACAAACAAACAAACAAAAAAAAACACCACAAAAAACCAAACCCCACAAAACAAATCACTGAACCCAACAATCTCAGGCACTAAGCATACCCTGAAGTGCCACATCTACATGTTTCTTAAATACCTTCAGGGATGATGACTCCACCACTTCCCACATCAGACTGTTCCAGTGTCTGACCACCCTCTCAGTGAATCATATGATTAATAGTTATTTCTCCTCATTATGAAATGTGCTAGTGAATTTCTTACCTTATCCTGTTCTCTTTTTTTCAACTGTGATGAGAAATTTATACCGTATATGAATCTACAATGCAGTTAGTGTGAGTGTTGCTGGTTGTATTTATTACATGGTAAAAGTAATCTGTAAGAAATCATATGATTCATTTCTCTATCTGTCTGCAATTTTGCAAGTGCCCAGGTAGTTTTGCAGTCCTGTGAAAACAGGTGGACTGTGCTAAATAATAAGATAATAGTAGTTTTGCACTGGCCCTGTTAGAAAGTAGTTCATAAATAGTACTCATTGCATCAAGAAAAGAAATGGGAAATTTCTGTCAAGTTGAGAGACAGAAGCAAAATAACCATACGTTTCTAACATAATATTACTTTTCCTCAAACCTATCAGCTCTACGTTAGTAAAGACTAATGTTAGGTATTAGTAACACTAATGCTAGGTATAGATGATGAAAGTGGATAAAATTGTTCACTTTGTTCACTTCTGCTTCAAGGAAGATACCATGCAGCAAAGTTTTCAAAATAACACAGAGATGGCTATGGAAATAACAATAATAATAATAACAACAACAGCAATAATAATGGAGAATAAAAGGAATTGAATTGTAGGGAAGAAAATACCTGAACTTTACCCTGAACTCTGTATACTGAATTTTGTACCAATCATCTGCATCATCTTTAATCAACCATCAGCAAGACTAATGACAGACAAAATGTGTAAGAAACTCATAGAAGAATATACTCTTCCTGATTTTAGTCATAGAATCATAGAACCATGGAATGGTTAGAGTTGGAAGGGACGTCAAAGATCATTGAGTTCCAAGCCCCTGCCAGTTCCTGCCCCTCCCACTAGAGCAGGTTGCTTGAAGCCCCATCCAGCCTGGCTGCAAACACTTCCAGGGATGGGGCATCCACAACTTCTCTGGGCAACCTGTTCCACTGCCTCACCACCCTCACAGGAAAGAACTTCTTCCTAAAATCTAACCTAAATCTCCCCTCTTTCAATATAAAACCATTACACCTCGTCCTATCACTACACTTGTTGAAAAAGAGTCCTTCTCCAGCTCTCCTGTGGGCTCCCTTCAGATACTGGAAGGCTACTCTAAGGTCTCCCTGAAGCCTTCTGTTCTCCAGGCTGAACAGTCCCAGCTCTCTCAGCCTGTCCTCATAGGAGAGGTGCTCCATCCCTCTAATCATCTTTGTGGCCCTCTGCTGGACCCGTTCCAACAGTTCAGTGTCCTTTCTATGTTGAGGACTCCAGAGCTGGACACAGTACTCCAGGTGAGGTATCATGATCACAGAGTAGAGGGGGAGAATCACCTCCCATGACCTGCTGGTCATGTTTCTTTTGATGTAGCCCAGGATACGGTTGGCTTTCTGGGCTTCCAGTGCACACTGCTGGCTCATGTTGAGCTTCTCATCCATGAGCACTTCCAAGTCTTTCTTCTCAGGGATGCCCTCCAACCATTTTCCTCCCAACCCATATTTGTGCCTGGGATTGCCACGTCCCAGGTGCCGGACCCTGCACTTGGCTTGCTTGAACTTCATGCAAATTTCACTAGCCCACCTCTCAAGCCCGTCCAGGTCCCTCTGGATGGCATCCCTTCCCTCCAGCATGTCGATCAAGCCACCAAGCTTGGTGCTGTTGGTAAACTTGCTGAGGGTGCATTCTATCCCATTGCCCATGTCTCCAACAAAGATGTTAAATAGTACTGGTCGCAGTACCGACCTCTGAGGAACACCACTTGTCACTGGCCACCACTTGGTCATTAAACCATTGACCACAATCCTTTGAGTGTGGCCATCCACCCAGTTCCTTGTCCACCCAGTGATACATCCATTGAATCCATAACTTTAAAATTTTGAGATCAGGTTGTCACACTGGACAGTGTCAAATGCTTTGCATAAGTCCAGGTAGATGATGTCTGTTGCTCTGCCTTCATCCATCAAGCCTGTGGCAGTATCATAAAAGTCCACCAGATTTGTCAGGCAGGATTTTCCCTTGGTGAAGCCATGTTTGCTGTCTCCAATCATCTCCTTATTTTCCATGTCTCTTAGCAGAGATTCCAGGAGGTTTTGCTCCATGATCTTACAAAGCACAGAGGTGAGGCTGACTGGCCTATAGTTCCGTGGGTTTTCTGTTTTCCGTTTTTTGAATATCGAGGTTATGTTCCCCTTTTTCTAGTCAGAGAGAACTTTGCCAGATTGCCACAGTTTATCAAATATGATGGAAAGCAGCTTAGCAACATGACCTCAAGTTATGAGGACTTGGTTCATGTATGAAACTTGACATAGTTTGACCCCAGCCAGAAGCTAGGCTGACACAGTTTCTTGTTCACACTCCTCTCAGTGGGATGAGGGAGAGAATCAGAACAGAAAAAGTGAGAAAGCTCATGGGTTGAGGTAATGACAGTTTAATATGTAAAGCGAAAGCTGTGCACACAAGCAAAATTAAACAGGGAATTCGTTCACTACTTCCCATCAGCAGACAAGTCTTCAACCATCTCCAGGACAACAGGGCCTTGGGAAGACAAAGGAACCTCACCAGTGCTGAGTAAAGGGGGCGATCACTTCCATAGTCCTACTCACCACCACACTGTTCCCGACACAGGCCAGGATGCTGTTGTCCTTCTTGACCACCTAGGCACACATACTCAGATGGCTGTCAACCAATACCCCCAGATCCTTTTCTTCCTGGCAGCTTTCCAGCCACTCTTTCCCAAGCCATTAGATCTGCATAGGGTTGTTTTGGCCCAAGCGTATGACCCAACACTTGGTCTTGTTGAATCTCATACCGTTGTCTTTGGCCCATTGATCCAGCCTGTCAAGATCTCTCTGTAGAACCTTCCTGTCCTCAAGCAGGTCAACAGTCCCACCCAACTTGACGTCATCTGCTAACGAGGGTGCACTTGATCTTCTCATCCAGATCATTGATAGATATTAAAGAAAACAGGTCCCAATACTGAGTCCACTCGTGACCAGCTGTTACCCGGATTTAACTCCAGTGGCTTGACCATCTAGCCACTTTTCAACCCAGCAGAGTACACCCATCCAAATCCTGAACAGCCAGTTTCTCCAGGAGAATGGTGTGGGAAGAAGTGTCAAAGGCTTTAGTAAAGCCCAGGTAGATAACAACCACAACTTTTCCCTTATCTACCAAGCAGGTCACATTCTCATAGAAAGACATCAGATTAGTTAAGTGGGACTTGCCTTTCATGAACCTATGCTGACTGGACCTGATCACCTGGTTGTCCTTCACATGCCACATAATGGCACTCAGGATGATCTGCTCTGTAACCTCTCCCAGCACCAAGACCAGACTGACAGGCCTATAGTTCCCTGGACCCTCCTTCTAGCCCTTTTTGTGGATGGGTGTCACATTTGCAAACCTCCAGTCAACTGGGACCTCCCTGTTTAGCCAGATTGCTGATAAATGATGGAAAGTAACTTGTTGAGCACTTCTGCCAGCTCCTGTCTAATAAAGGATGGAGGTTCTCCTTAGTCCTCCTTTTATTGCTAATATATTATTTATAGAAACTTTTTTTTCATTTTCATTAAGATCAGAAGCCAGGTTAAGTTTTAATTGGGCTTTGACCCTTTTAATTTCTCTCTATATAGCTTCACAACATCTTCACAGTCCTCATGAGTGGCATGCCCCTTCTTTCAAAGGACATAAACTCTCCTTTTCTTCCTATTTTGCAGCCAGGGCAGTCTTTTTCCCCAATGTCTCATTTTTGGCACATGCCTGCTTCTGCACCTTTCAGTCTTTCTTTTTGAAAAATGTCCAGGCTTCCTGAACACCTTTACCTTTCAGAACTGCCTTCCAAGGGACTTTGTCAAGCAGGCTCCTGAAAAGACCAGCCTTCCCAACAGAAGTCACAAATGGCATCTTGATGTACTTAGCTATGAGAGTGTTAGCTATCTCATCAAGGCTAATGATTTGACCTCCTTAAACATAATGTTCGGAATGTTTTGATGGTGATTGGCTTCAATTAATATTTAATGTCAAATAGCTATGTTATGATAGGAAGAATTGCTGCCTGAAGTGTATGCTTCTGGTTTAGACAGAATATCTAAGATATTAGTGAGACAAACATGACTCCATGACTTTAATGATGTGTCCAAAGTAGAGGAGATATCTTTTCATTGTCTTAGCCAAAGATGGAAATGTTCGAATGACAGGAGTGGAAGGATTAGCAGGGGAAGAAATGACAATTTCTACATTTGTTGCTGGCTTTCCTTTTCTACTTAGATACCAGTTCTACACACTATAAAGCAAATATGATATATTAGAGTTCTGAAAAGCCTTTGGTGCACAAAAATATAATTAACTAAATATGAGATGGCTTTGAAGTTATGTATGTAGCAGAATGATAGAGGCTGTCATGCAGATAATTTTGAGAATTTTTTTTTTTTTTATTTTTTTTTTTTTCCTAAGAGAAAAGCATTCACTTAGTAATTCTAATATTTTTCTTGGAATTGTTAAAAGACCATGAAAGATGATAGCATTTTTACATTTGTGGAGGGTGACGTTGGAAGTGGAGGACTTTTTAACTGAATTGAAAATTACTTATAAAACATTTGATTTTATACTCTTCTATTTTTCTGTCCCAGCCTAGCTTTCTGTTCTTTTCCTCCTGCCTTTTTTGGCAACAAATAGATAAAGATGAAAATATAGTGATTGAAAAAAACAACCCAAATCTGATATTGAGGCATCTTTTCCAAGCTTGTGTCCGTGTGGAATTATTCTTTGTAGCATATCTTCTTGCTACTACGTGTAAAAATTTCAGAATTTATATTTCTGAAGGAATGGAATTTCAAAAGTCTGTTTCCAGTCCACCAGTAGGGAGAAAAGATCACAGAATCACAAAACTGTAGGGGATGGAAGGGACCTTCAACCCCCCTGCAAAAGCAGGTTCAGATAGAGCAGGCTGGACAGGAACGCATCCAGGTGGGGTTTTAATATCTCCAAAGAAAGGGACTCCACAACCTTTCTGGGCAACCTGTTCCAGTGCTTTGTCAGCCTCAAAGTAAGAAGCTTTTCCTCATGTTGAGATGGAGTTTCCTGTGTTCCAGCTTGTGTTCATTGTCCCTTGTCCAGGGGAGTTTCAGCTCTATGGGTCTGCAAAATTACAGTTTTCTCGTATCCCATGGGTGAGAATCACAGAGCAAAACTCTTTCAGTTTAGGATTGACAATGCTGCACACAGTCGTCATAGCTATCCCAGCCTTATTTGAAATCCAGTGTTTGTAACTTGAAAGATGGGAGGTGTGGGTTTAGACTTCTTCAGGTTAATGAGGGTAGTCACTCAATTCTTCCATTTCCAGGATGAGTGCATAATTGTGACATTATCATATGAATGAAGGCACTACCTGGTAACTGAACTAAGTAATGCAATGAAAGTGTCATGCCTGTGTCTTCTGTGTAATTCAGTTCTAGGAATTTGTAACTGAGCGGTTTTAGCCATACAATATATTGGAGTAGGGAGACTACGTACCCAGATGGTTTAAATTGCTTTTCCCACCCTGTTTTTGGTTATTGTAACATTTGTAATGTTTTCTGTTCTTAGACTGTAATGCCACCAGGAAGATATCAAATTCTAATCGTTAAATAGCCTCAAGAGATCGAATTGCCTAATAATCAGTTCCTAGGACAGTTTCTCAATTGATTCAGACAGGGGTTTTAGTTTCTTCCATCCCTGAGGAGAGCACCAAGAGAGAAAGACAGGAATGAGATCTGTGAGTTTCCCTGTTTGATATTTGGACAAAGTCTGATAGATTCCATTATGAATTTTCCTTTTCAGTCATTTGACCATTCTTACTGGAGAGAAGTTAGATCCACTCTATGTTAGAAATATTGTTTTTTGGGTTTTTTTTTATGTCTTGCAGTGTTAATAGGCAATGAACTTTGATATTTTTGAAGGTTTATTCAAATTATAAAGGTCTCTTCTGCAAACCTAAAGAAATGTGTAAACGAGTGATTTTCATATTCATCTTTTCATTTTCTTATATCAGTAAATAATTTTTTAACTCCAGGCATAAGAAATTTTACTCTACAGGAGCTTTTGCTTTACAGAAACTCAGGGCTGAGCATCCTCTTTCAAATCATAACCTTTTCCTTTGGAGTAACACATCTGAATTCAAGAAAGCAGAGGTGCAGAAAACAAATAAAGAGAGACCCCGAGCATGTTACATTTCTTTTACAAGGTCATATCAAAAGTAAAAGCTGGAAATTAAGTCAGCAGTTGGGCTAGACTGTACTGGTGCTATTTTTGTACATTTCCCTAAAATACGTACTTGAATGGTCAGATTTTGATCTGACTGGAACACACCTGGAATTTTGGGATAATTAGTAATTTAAAGTTTATATTTATAAACATATGTTTATGGCATTTTCCCCCTCCTAATATTGACACCATATTTATATGCAATCTTCATTAATTTATCTCGAGAAGCAGAAAGTGTCATGAAGATAGTTTAACCACTAAAAATTTCCCATGTTTTTTATGTGCAATACCAGTGAAAATTAGAATTGAAAAGTCAGTGAGATAATTACAAATGTCTTAACAGAGCACTTCCCGTGAGTCGTAGATCCTTCTGGCCATAATGATTTTTTACTATTTTAAATACAGGAAAAAGGTAGGGGAAATCATATCTCTGATTGTTCAACAGCAGCTTTTTATAATTAGATTCAAACAATTTTTTACAGAATGCTTCAGAAGTGCATTTCTTTGGCATTTCTTTTTTTTTTTTTTGAAAAGGAGTGATTATCACACTTTTTCTTTCCCTCCACTTGCTTTTCAAACTGTTTTCATTATTGAGAGAATTGCAGTTTTCAAAAACAATGTAGGGACCACAGAACCTTTTCTTATAATCCCATCTTTCTTATCAATGGTGTATGAGACTTAGAAATTCAGAACAAGAGTGGTAGCTGCAGGCAAGAAACAATGTGTGTGTATTTTCTGAAAAGCAAATGGTGATTGTAGTTTCTAACCTGAGGGATCTACTGACATAGACTGAGCCTATCTGAGAGACTTGCTGGAGAAATTCATATGAGGGTAAATGCAGGATGTGATTAAAAAAAAAAAAAGTGTTTATTTTAATATTTATATATAATTTTTATTGCTTTTCAGTCTTTATTTCCATATTTTAAAAACAACAACAGCAATAACCAACCAAACAAAAAAAAAAAAAAAAGAAAAAAAGAAAAAATCACCTTTGTGTTTCAGTTGTTTCTAACCATAAATCTAAGACCAGCTTCAAGGTCCATAGTGATGTTTGTATTGTTGGCATTTATTTTCACTTTGAGTACATCGTGTATCTTAATTTTGTATTACTGATATTTTACTTTCTTTGAATTTCAAATCTTTAAAGCTTCAACATAATATTAACTGTGAATTAACAGTGGATATGTTAGAATGTGATGTAAAAGACAAATGATAGTATTCTGAATCACTGAAAGCCCCTCTGATCTCTATTACCTCCTGAATTGTTGTGACTGAACAGCAGTGTACTACCACAGAAATCATACTGACATATAACATGGTTAATCCGTTAATAATGTAAATATGTGGTTCAGATACTCGTCACCAGTGAAGCTTGTAATACTAAGTTAGGGGTATTATAAGTCTGGTTTTGGTTGTATTTTGCAGGTTTTGTTTTTTCTTATTTGTTTGTTTGTTTTTAAATAATTAGTAATACATTGTTGAAATCTATTCTTGGTGGGAAAATGAGTACACCCAGTACACTCTCCCCCACCCCCCCGAAAGCATATAGCTTCTAATAGGAAAAATAATTTCTCATAAGACTATTGCATATCTATTTGAAATTAGGCATTGCTATAGTTACAGTTCTGAGTTTTAAAATATATATGATTAGCCAATTTCAGTTAATAACCTTCCCGTGAACCTTCAAAGTAATCTAGTCCAGAAACTGCATATTAACTCCTGATTTATATTCCTTTGTGGTGTTCACTATGACTTTGTCTGACTTTTCAGAATGAATTTATGTCACATGAGGAAGGATAAATCTTAGCGCATTTCAGTGTATCAAGAAAATAGTCCTAGAAGCTTGGAAAAAAAAAAACGTAAAGAAATTATAATTATTTTTTTTTTTTTGAAATATAATAGATAAAACCAGCATGCATTTATTGGTACTTGGAAGAACTGTTCTTTTGTTATTGAGCAAACATTTTGAAATACTGTGACAATTAAGAGGTTGCAGTGATGAATTTGAGGTAGAGTTACAGAAAGCAACTGTGTGATTAATTTTCTGCTAAAGATCTAAATTACATATATGAATTGCTAAAATACTGTAGGTGTATTTACAAAATGCTATGCCTTGGGTAGTTTTTATTTACAGTATCCTGCCACTACATTTATTTATTATAATTTTATCTATGTTTAAACCAGAATATTTTAAAATTTCTTTTATTTAAAAAAAAACCAAATACATACATACACACACAAACAAACCCTCGACAAAAACAAACCACCAAAACCCCACTTTCTTTCATAACTTTCAAAACTGTATCTTTCAACGGGAGGAGGAGAAGGGAAAGAAGAAAGGCCACAATCGATATTCCTTGTAAAGGAAGCACTTATGAAATCCCCATATTCTGTGAAGTGCATTAAATACTGTACACAAGATATCACTGAGGAGAATCAGAGCATGGGTCTAAAGAGGGAAATGTGAGTGTTTAGCCCTGATTGTGTATTGAGATACAACCTATGGACACATCAAAAACCTTGCCCCGGGGAATTTGAGCAGAAGGGAGGGACAGACACTGAAGGTGGACAGCAACTGAAAGCTGAGGTGTACTGTAGTGCATTAGTTGGTTTAGATAAAGCCTGAGAAACTTAAGGAAATCTGTGCAGACATCAGTCTCCAGTCCTCATATAATTTATCTTTGTGTTTGTTTTTCTTGTGACTGTCCATAACTTGTACAAGCAGGTCAAAAAAACTTGAAATCACTTTAGAGCTTTCTATTCTACCCTGGAGCAAAGAGGACTTTTAAGCCATGTCTCATTTCCCCATCAGGTACAGAATTAGTATAGCACTACTGACATACTCATCTGCTCAAGCTGAAAAAGTGCTAAATGCAAATCCTGGAAACCATCAGGTTAGCCCTGAAGGCCTGATTCATAGGCTATTTAAGCATCTCTAAGTATGGCTTGGGGCATAGATTTGTAATCGAGTACAAGCAGTGTTTCTGGTAGATGCATATCCATGTGAACTTCAATTTGCATTTACTTCAAAGGCCATAAATGTCTCATTAACCTCAAATTATACTTCTCTGCCAACAAAGAAGTCATAAATGAATGTGTGCGATTTCTGATCATCTTCATCGTCTCTTCGCGTGTTGTGTTGCCAGAAGTTGCAATTTTAAACTGAATATTTTGACTTGGATTGATTGATTTTGATTGTTTGAGTGGGTAATGCTTCCAAATAGCGGATTTTTGCAATATTAGAAAAATATATACAAATTTGCTTGCAAACAATTCCTTGTATTTTGCAGTGTTAGAAAATATGTCCAAACTTGCTTGCAAAAACTTGCTATTTGGAAGCACATAGAGATGTGCATCAAACTGGTTTTAGTATAATATCTAAAACCATTCTAAGATACGTACAATTTTCTATTTAAGATTAATCTCTAATTGCAATCTGTGACTTTCTACATAGAATCATAGAATCATAGAATCATAGAATGGTTAGAGTTGGAAGGGACCTTAAAGATCATCAAGTTCCAACCCCCCTGCCCTGGGCAGGAACACCTCTCCCTAGAGCAGATTGCTCAAAGCCCCATCCAACCTGGCCTTGAACACTTCCAGAGATGGGGCATCAACAGCTTCCCTGGGCAACCTGTTCCACTGCCTCACCACCCNCGCACTGCCGGCTCATGTTGAGCTTCTCATCCATGAGCACTCCCAAGTCTTTCTCCTCAGGGCTGCTCTCCAGCCATTCTCTGCCCAACCTGTATTTGTGCCTGGGATTGTCACGTCCCAGATGTAGGACTCTGCACTTGGCTTGGTTGAACTTCATGCCATTTGCATTAGCCCACCTCTCAAGCCTGTCCAGGTCCCTCTGGATGGCATCCCTTCCCTCCAGCGTGTCAACCGCGCCACCGAGCTCGGTGTCATCGGCAAATTTGCTGAGGGTGCACTCTATCCCACTGTCCATGTCTCCAACAAAGATGTTAAATAGTACTGGTCCCAGTACTGACCCTTGCGGGACACCACTCGTCACTGGTTGCCACGTGGACATCTCCCAGCCTTTTTAATGAGGCATGTAGCAAAATCAGCTGGTTCATGAATGTATAGCTAGCATGCCTTTTTCCTTATCTCTTGATATTCTTACTGAATATTATCTTTCTCTGTGTATGAACGAGTGAAGCTAACATTATGAAAATTATAATTTCCCTAGTAATAAGTCAATAAACTGAAAAGAGGAGTATTTTCTGCCTAATACTGTCCTCATATTTTCTTCATGAGGCTTCTGTTTAAAGTCTTATTCTATACAGTGACCACAGATAAATTATTACTTACAGAAATTTTGGAAAAGATCTGTTCAATAATATATCATTAAAAACATTGAAAGGCAAAGTTTGTGTATGCTTCTGTTAAGATACAAGGAAAAATAACATACGTTGTATATGTGCATTTAATACTCACAAACCTAGCTTTTGTTGGTGTTATTTACTAGATACGGAATCAGATAGCAAATTCAGTTCCAGGCCAATAATGAATATTTCCCTTTTCCGGTCATTTCACCCTGATCAAAATAGCAACATATAACAAGGTATTTGATCCAAAGATACCCTGTAATTAGAATAGATAAATATTATTTATTAAGTCACATTTTTTACACTTGTCTATTATCTCTAGTATATGTATTAACTGAGGCTTTCCATTCTCCTTCATGTTGTTATTTTTTGTTCTCTTCATGCTGTTAATGTGTTCACTCTTGTTTATTTTTCAGTCCCATTTTCTTTTCTTGTTTTGTTTCTTCATTTTCATTTGCTGTTTGCCAGACAAGTTTTTTCTTTATTAATTTTTCGTCATCTGGATTGCTGTCTTTCCTTCCACCTTTCAAATTTTCTCAGTGCTTTATTCTACAGCTCTTTTTCTCATAACGTTATTACGAACTTCTGCACTGTAGGTATCAAGGGAGTAGGATCTATTGCTCCTCCCTGAGCTTAGATTAAATCCTCCATTGGGTACGTCTCAAAAATCTGCTTTGTGCTGCATGGTCAGAAAGTACCAGTCAGGATGGGAGAGAGCAGGAGGGAACACTACTCAAAATCAATTGCCTGCTGCTGTTGTTAAAGATGATAGCAGAGATCAGATGGGAAGGCAGTGCTTGAGGAGCAATTTTGGATGATCAGTAGCTGGCTGACCACTTTGAGTGGTAGGGAGCAACTGGAGTGGGTCTTCCTCACAGAGGAGGATGAACCAGGGGCTGCAGACACTGCATCACTGGTGGGGCATCCTCCTGAAGTACCTCATCAAGGCTGGGCTGGGGACAGGGACAGGACCCTTCCATTTCCCAGTGACTGTTAGGCCAGGCAGGGTGAGGACTCAGGTCCAAGGTTGATCTGGGCACCCAGCAAGATCTAGGCTGGGCATGGGGCTAGGCATGGGGCTGCCTGCAGCATATCTTGGGCAGGGACTGATGGCCATGGTGGTGCCCTTGGGGATATGACACATAGAGCTGTTACTGATTCATCCATTAGAGATTATGCTTAGATTGCAAGTCCTTCAGAGACAGCATTTGACCCTATTACATACCAGTCAAAATGTCAATAGAAATTCTGTTTCACCACAAATACTATGTATCTGAAATTTTTCTGGCCTGTGGTGTTCAAGTGTTTCAAAAATTTGTGGTACAAGTGCTAAAATGAAGTCATTGAAAAATTCTAGAGGGTTTTAAAGAACAAAATATCTTTCTTTCAAATCCCTTTCTTGTCTAAAAGAATCGGCACAGATGTCTCCTCTGGATATTTTTGGGCCATTTTAGGTTTTTTTGTCGGTTTGTTTTGATTGTTTGGTTTTTTTTTTTTTTTTCGTAGTTTAAAATCACTGTTAATAACCACTTACCTTGCTTTTTCCTGTACCTGAAAACTGATTTTATGTCTTCACGAAAGTTTTCTTACTGAAAACGGAACCTCGTAATCCTCCTATATAAGCTTTATATATAAACTCGGGTCCATCCTATCAAATGTAAAGTATCAATATCAGTTTCCTATATCAAGGATTTTTTTAGTTGTGGAATTGTTATTTGTGGGTTTGAGCTGGATAATGGGAAAAAGAAACTCCATTTCTTTAGGCAGGGAGAAGAATGCAAGTATTTATACCTTTATTTATACTACTTGTAATGGCTGCATATATAGGTGACTTATATTTTATTAAAAATTATCAGAATTATTGTATGAATTGCCTTCTAAAAATTAAAAGTAGGAACATGCAAGAAAGTAACATTACATAGTTGTAACACTATGTAGATGAAAATATGACTTCTGAGAGAGTGTATCATGCTCTTTTTTCTTGTCAGTTTCCATTGTTCGTTTTTGTCAGACATAGAACAAAAAAAACAGATAAAAAACCAACAGCTTTGTATCTGATTTTGGTTAACTGTTCTCACACATGATTTGAAGTAATGCAATTCTCTTATATTTACTGGAATTTCTGAATTAGATGGAGATAGATTAGGTTGTCATACAGAATAGTAGGCATACCTGTGGAAATATGGTACGGAAATCATATCGTAACAAAGAGAGATTATTCAATGCAGCAAAACATTTAATGTTTTTTTCCTATGAGAGTGCAAATATACTTAAAAAGGAGATGCTCTTTACTTGGGACAGAAAATTCCCTGGAGCTAGCATTTAAATGTGATACCTTCCTGAAAGCGGCAATGTTTGGGCTGTGGTTTAGTTTGAAAGCATATACAGAAGCAGAAATATCTGATTTGTGGTATATCCTCTGACAAGCTTGTGGCTTCAATTTTCAGCTTACGTATCTTTGGAAACACATAGCTAACCATGGTGCCTAACATCTGTGGGCCTTGGAGTGGAAGTAATGTGTGAATTTAATTGTTTGGTTTGAGATTTTAGGTTTTTTTATTATTTGTTTGTTTGGTTTTGGGTATTTTTTTTTTCCAGCTTTACACCTATATGAATGTGTCTGTTGATTTGAATCGCTTGTTTTCTCTTGGCCGTAGGCTGACTGAGTGGGCTGGACTTCACTGGGAGAAGCCATTTCGCTGAGGAAGTGGAATAACTGTGGATCTGTCCCCACACTATTCACTGGGAAGTGCTGCGCATTGCCAGGATTAAGCCAACGCTGAAATCTGGGATGGGCCTTAGGGGCAAACACTCCCTTGTTTCTTCTGACGTTGGGATTTGTCTACGGCCAGTCAGCTGAGGCACCTTCTGCACATCAGCTTTTGGTTTTTCACTGTCTGAAGAAGGTTCCGTTTTCCCTCACTTCATCTCCCTTTGGCAACTTTTTTATTTTATTAGTTTTCATTTTCCTTGACTGATTAATTTTCTCCTGGCTGTGGAAAAAAGAGCCCTGCTGATGTTGATTTAAATAATGTCGAAACCAATGGGACTCCTATGGCTGCCTTTGATCTTCACCCCAGTGTGTGTCATGTTGAATTCTAACTTCCTCCTGTGGATAACTGCATTGGCTATAAGATTTACTCTCATCGATGGCCAAGCACAATACCCAGTTGTTACCACAAATTATGGCAAAATACGTGGTTTAAGAACACCTTTGCCTAATGAGATCCTTGGTCCAGTGGAGCAGTACCTGGGTGTTCCTTATGCCTCTCCTCCAACTGGAGAAAGGCGATTTCAGCCCCCGGAGCCACCATCATCCTGGACGGGTGTCCGCAATGCCACACAGTTTGCCGCCGTCTGCCCTCAGTACCTGGATGAGAGGTCGCTGCTCAACGACATGCTGCCAGTCTGGTTTACAGCCAATCTGGATACTGTGGTGACATATGTTCAAGATCAAAATGAAGACTGTCTGTATTTGAATATTTACGTGCCCACAGAGGACGGTAAGTACTCTAAGGACCACACTACAGTGTGCTCACTGGTTCTGCACGGGAGTAGTAGCCAGGTCTTTAAAGCGTCTTGCTCAGTTTCCTCCATGTTTTATCTGTGGAAATGGATCATGCATCTGAACACACATTATAAATAGTACTTTGTAGACTGAATATGCTTGCATGAGTTCTCTTTCATGTTTCATTGCAACACCAAACCACATTTTTCTTTGCAGGCAATGGCCAGGGTGTGTAAACCAGCCTTAAGTTTACATATGAACTACAGCTGAGCATCACTGAAAAGAGAGGAAAGGGGAATAAAACATTAAGCAGAAGTAATGTATTTATTTTCACATGCATGAATGGCACAAATACTGCCAGGTACTAATTTTTAAAGGAGAATTTCCCTATTTTTTTTCTTCAGTTTCATTATAACACCTCTCAGTCTACTGTTAACTGTGCTTAATTTTAATAGATAACAGAAAATTTTATAGAAGTTCAGTCTGCAACTTTTTCACAGGCTTTTTACCTGTGAAACTTTTCAGTCCAAATTATTTTTTTCATTCACTAAATTTGAAATGAAGTAAGCATCATTTTAATATACAAAGCTGAACAGATGGTCTTAAAATTTCATCTGTTTTCTTACATCCTGTTTCAAGAGGGATACTTTAAACTACCTTCTATAGACAAAAAAGATTAGTAGTACACAACTACTTGAACATTTGCATGATCTCAATCTTAAAAATTCTAGCTTTATGGAATGCCAAATGTATCTTTTCTTCATTCTCAGTGGTATTGCTTTCTACAGACAAGAAGACCTGTTTTCTTCAGGCCCCAGATGAGTTAAGTTCATTCTCTATCACAAGGAAACAAAAAATTCTGCTAGCAATTATATTTAATATTCTGCTAAAAGCCAGTTCTTTCAGCCACTTAGAATGTAGTTACCGATGCATAACATGACGGATTTCTCCCAGATATGCAAATCCCTTCACTTTAGCTGAGGGTTTAATTTGCATAACCAAGGCATTGTTATTTCTCAGTAACCATACTCTAAATATGCAAATTTTGTACTTTGATTATTATAATCCTTCTGCCTTGATTGGCTTCTTTACTCAGAATTTCCAAGCTGTTTGCCAGCAATAAACATACCACCTTCTTTTCCTGTTCTCATCAGCTGAAGCAAAGCCTTGAAAGCTAAAGATAAAGGGGTAAGGTTTAGGAATACTGGGAGCTCTGAAAACATAAATACTACCAAGCTGCTTAAATGAAATGTGCTCTGAAAGAGAAGCTGTGTGTATGGGGGCTCTGTGTGTGCATGTGTGTGTGAGCGTGTGCGCATGCGACTGTAGATGAAGCAGCAGATCTTTCCACTCAGATCTTTCCCTCTTCCGGTCCCATTGAACTGCATCTCACTCCTTGGATAATAACATAGACAATTATTTCCCAAATCTCTGTTCTGGATTTTATTTTGCAGCTTTTAATTACGCACTGGGGTAAGCTTGCCCTAAGAAGGCATTTCAGGTTAAGATTTTATTTGTTCTCACTGAAGGAGTATCAGCTCTGTTAAGTCAGTCTGGTTTTAATGCCCAGTGTTGATAAATTCATATATTCCTCCAATCTAGTAATACAAAGTTTCCTCCATTATTCAGAGAAGACATGAAATTAGATGTGGAAAAATGTATACAAATGTCTAGGAAAATAATATTTCATATCTAATGGATAATAATAAAATACTGTGTGCTGAATGACTAACAACCTATACAATTCCTCATCTTGCTTGTAATAGCTAATGGTATTTACTATTCAGTTAAAAATAGGAAGGACTGATAAATTCAGTTTCACCTGCTGTAGACTTTTGGTCCATCTAAGTCGACGAAAAATGTATGTCTTACTCTTCCTCCTGGTTTTAGAATACTTTTAATAAACTGAGTAACATGTAAATGGAATCTGTTTTCTTTTGTATGTCCTATATATTGTCTTAAAAATATAAACCCATGCATAAAAGAATATATAGCTGAATAATGAGAGACAAGATTTGGTGTCAGTGATGAGCTGAAAGCAAGATTGATCCTTTACAACACGACAAGTGTTTTTAACAGGTTCCAATGGGGAATGAGAAACTTAAGAATGAATAAATGGAGCACATGATGTTTTAATAGTATGCTGTATGTCTTACTGCTAATTAAATATAACTCAGTGTGGCTTTTTTAGTGAGGAAAATATGCAGTCTTCTGCTCGGGAAGATGATTAAGGAAAACTGACCTACAAATCACATCTCCTAAGTTAGCGTGTCTCCAAATCATACTAAACATAAATAGCCTTAAAATGTAGCCCAGACAATCTGATTAAAGACATTATGTTTCATTATATGAGTCTTAGTTGGCAAAAATAAGCTATATTGTTATGGAGAAGGACCATGAAATTAGTTTTTGAAGCAAGATTTCTAAGTGAGTGACTTTGAGCTAAATTCACATTTTTAGTTCTTGCTCAAGTAAAAATTTATTTAAAAGAGCTTTGAAACAGTTTGTGTCTGGAAAAAAAGGCTGATGGAATCATCCAAACCTAACTAATATTCTGGCTATGAAACTTCCCCGAAATCATTTTATGCTATTTTTTTTTTCAACTTTCATGAGAAGAATTGATGAAAAACTCAAATTAACAGTGGTCACATGCAGTGTTTACTTCTAACCAGGAAAATGCAAGTCAGGTTTGGTGAGTTTTTTGTTTTATTTTGCTGGGTGGTTTTTTTTTTTTGTACATATATAGCTTGCACTACATATATTTCTTATCACTTAACATATTTTGGTCAAAGGGAACCAAGTTTTGATCATGTGCTTTGAATAAAGAATTGAATCATAAACGCACACATGCATTTATCTGATTTCAGAATTACTTCACTGGAATTCTGCCAGTAGAAACTAATGGAAATAGATTAGAATGCAGTCGCTTTAACTGGGTAGATAAAATTAGTTATTTAAAATAAAATAGTTTGGAATGTTGCTATTTCAGTCTGAAGATACAAGTGAAATTAAATGACATAAAATTCCACAGTTTTTTAGTTGAAGCATCTTGGTAAAGAAATTAAATACCTTGTTACATGGTTTAGGTCTATATTAATCATAGCCTTTCCTTTGACTCGTAAGATTCTGGAATTCCAATGTCAAACAGCAGCAGCATCCTGTCAGAATTTTCAATGTTATAATACCTTTGTGTTTAGGGACTTTTTTTATTTTCATTTTAGGTGAAAATGTTATTTATGATAGAAATCAAAACACATACCTAACGGAGCATTTCTGTAATTCTGTCCATTTGGATTTTTACTCTATTGCTGTTGATCACTGGCCAAATAGTTTGTACTGGCACCTTCCTCAGTTACGTTTCAGAAAATCTAGGGTAGCTAGAGAATGTCAATGTTTGTTTTCCTATGCCTTTGGAAGGGAAAGAATTGCAACTACTAAAATCCATTGAGATTTTGGGGGAGATCATAGTAAGTATAGATAATAATGCAGTTATTTTAAAGATACACAGTAAGAACAAGAAAAATAAAATGTAGTAAACTGCTTCTATTTTATATGTCATACCTATAATCAACAAATAAGCAAGGAAAATATTTATAGTAAAATTATCAATATTTTTTCAAATTGCTTTCTGAACATTTGGCTTGATATTCAGAAGCATTTGTACATTGTATGTTGTATTGTTTTGTCTGCCTTTCCAGTTACTATAGACTGTAATTTTCCAGAGAATACTTGAATGTCAGTTTTGAGGAGGTCATCTAGGGAAATGATATTGAGGACAGTCTGTTTATTATAACTTCAGTCTGAATATGGGTTTATCTACAGTGGAAATGCTAGATTGAAGAGGACACAGACTGTTAATCGGCTGTTCTTAATCCTGGGCCTTTATCATTTGAATCTGGGGATGCTGAAGGAGATTGCTACCTCCTATCATAACTGGGGAAAAAACCCCAAACCAACAAACAAAAAAAAAGTACCATTTTTTGTAAAATTTATTTCATGATAAACTTCAAAATTGTATCAATAGCAAGGCAAATAAATCAAATAAACAAAAAGAAAAACATGAACAAATCTTTCTTTCTTTAAAAAACAAAACAAAAGAAACCTGCTTTGTTCAGATCAAAACAGAAAGTGAAATAAAAAAGATGACATTTTTATCTTTGCATGATCAATAGCAAGGATATATATGTGATTTATCTTGATGTATGGATAGAGGGTATATTTTACACAAGTGGGTAGCTATTAAACTACTATAAATCAGTTAGGGATTAATGAAGTTTTTAGCATTTTCAGAGGTTTGCTCACTGAAAATGCTCTGTGAACTCTTGTGTCATTTACATCACAATAAATACAGCCGATGTAACAACAAAAGGTGGTAGGCTGTGATACTTGTTAAGACTGAATGGGCAGGTCATAGTTTTTTCCTTAGATTAGGGAAACTAAGAAACATTGTCCGGGATTAGTTTTATATTTAACTGTGGGCTACCAGGAAGACAAAAGTCTTGGGTAAGACCAGAGAGATCAATAGTATTCCTTCTCTGGGCAGTGATGAGGAAGAAATGGACGTCTATCTTTAGGCTGTGTGTCTATTTGACTAAGAAATAAAGAAATTAAATACTTGAACAAAGCTGATAAAAAAGTTATGCCTTAGGTAGTTTCTATGGCTTGCATACTATGCCATTTTTTCATATTAGTCAAATGTCCGCTTAGTATATAACTCAATGTTTTTAGCCTTTGCCTTGCCACTGCTGTTGAATTAGTGTGTTGAATTTGGAAAAAGTCTTTCTCTCAAAATTATACTGATGAAACTTAATCCCTTTTTTGGGGGGGAGGAAGGAGAAAAATATGGTAGAGTCCCGTCTTTACAATTATTTGATGGCATGGAGTAAAAAAAGTAATCTTTTTAATGGCTCCTTTATTTATTTGAGAAATAAGGATCCATACGTAAAAAGAGTGACAAAGTGTACAAGATAGGTACAATAATGTACAAAATCATTCTGTTGAATTATTAGTAGGTAATAACAATGATATTTATTTTCCAAATAAACCTGATTTTCTGTACAGTCAATTCTTTGAAAATGTATGTAATTTCAGTTGATGTGTATCTTATATTTATCAGAAAATTTCAAAATTGAAATTGTTCTATCATTTCTTCACTGCTTGTGTAAATTTAAGTAGCTTCTTTAGAAATCAAATATATAGCTTCAGGAAATTAAGAATCCAATGTCTTAATTTACATGTTTATAATGTTGATCCTTCCTCACAATCCTTATTATGTTTCTGAAAGTCAGTTTTAGTTTATGTAATTGATGTAAGAACACAGTTTTACTCCTGTTTTCTGAAGTATTTTTAAAAGCAAATTAATTAAGTTTAGTTATATTTATAAAAATATTATAAATTTGTTTTAAAAAAATAATGAGGAGTGGGTCTTTTCTAATAGATAATAATTTTTCAACAGTTTCGTATTACAAATAATGTTATTCCAAGACAAAAAAAGAATATAGCAAAAGTTTGTTCTCAGTTTCAAGTTTGTCACAGCTTTTATCAATGACTGGTTTATTTTTAACCTTCATCCTTTCAGTCAATACTTTTTCTTCTTTGGAAAAATAAAAATTCATTATTTAAAATATCTTCTTATTTAAATGCATTTCAGCTATAGAAAAATTATACACAGAGATATATCCTTTTGTAAAAAACTTGTATTGCCTTCCAAATTGAAAAGTATTAATAGTACATAGCAATTACAATATGGAATGATAACATTGAAATTAATGAATATAATCCTAGTTGAACATAAACATAAATTTTTTAGCGTCAGAGAGAAAATCGCTCTCTGTTGTGAGAGATAAACTCCCCACTGTGTCAGAGTGCCTCAAGCCAATTCATTCACTGTTAGGGTCCAATATATCCCCTCCTCCTAATCTAGAAATATTGCAGCATCTGTGAGAAAGAAGAAGGCATATGTCTGACTATCCCCTGCCTACCAGGATAAAGCTGTGGGTAATCCAGGCCCTTATTTCACATTCTTGCTTTTAACAGTCACAAATACCTTCTGACACCAAAGAACAGGACTCTAATCTAGATGAAATTAAGTTCTTAAATCCTTAGAGCTAAATTCAGATTTAGTTGCTGATTTCAAAATGCTGTCCTTCCCTCCAGGAGTTGCCCATTCCACAGGCACTTTATAGGATTGCACCCAAATGGCCTTTTGAGGAATTTCTATGCAGTGAAGCCTAGCAAAAAGACTCAGTGTTCAATATGACATTATCTAATCTGAACAGGATTTTTGGCACAGTTTCCTAGAGTCTCATCATTGCCTCATATTGAAAAACTTGCTAGAATGGAAGGGAATATTCTTTAAAACAGGATGAATTAATGTTTCTTCTGCCCAGACAAATTAATTTGATCATCCTTTTCATCAAAGAACAATGCCTTTTGAGTTGCAGAGGCTGTGCCATTTGGCTCAGTGACGCAAAAGAAACAGTTTTTAGTCATATGGGTCATGAGACAGATCAGATAGGCAATTTTTCTTCATTCTACCCATTGACTCACACTTGTTTCTTCGGGGTGCTTTTTGGTTTGTTTTGTTTTTTTGGTGCAGGTTGTTTTGGTTTGTTTTGCTTGGCGTTTTTTAGTGTAGTTTTCCTTTGCACTCCTGCAAAACATGTCTTTGCATGCTGCTGCTTTGCGCTGTGTCTCTGGTTTTCTGACAAAACATGAATCAACATGACACCTAGTAATACTGAGGCAGTACCTCTGTCCTAGGGCAGCACAGTGGGTCCTCGGCAGACTTCTCAATACTGAATAGTGTGGAATCTACTCAGATCTCAGCAGCATCGTTGCTATACCATTTCTATCATCTCTGTTTTCCTATTAAAGCTTTGTGATCTCGTTGTTGATCTTCTTTCAGGTATTTTTTGCATAGGTCAGAAAATTTTGAAAGTTACTTGTATATACACTTTCAAATTTGGTTCAGTTTCCCTTACTTGGCACATTAATTGCAGCTTCAGACAGAGCTGCCTCTTGCTGAGTAGCTCAGCTAACTAACAAGGCTCATAAATCAATCCACGCCTGTGGAAATACTTAAAGGAATTGTTTCCACACCAATAGAATAGTCATAGGTAGTGTGTGAACCAGGCAAATGTGCAATTTTGTTCTAGAAATGTTTAGGTATTAACAAAATAAATTAACACAAATTTGAAACAAAGCAGATGCTCATCATTTGCTTCTCAGAATTCCTGACAAAATTGTTCACAACTGAAATGAAGACAGGAATTTCTTCTGAACGTAGTATTTTTTTTGCACAATACTTTGGTTTGTCATCCTTTTTAAAATGAAAGTATATCTCCAGCATTCAAGTCCTTACATCAGTGCTTCTTGCTTACGATTCCAGATAAAATTCTCAAAATGGCATATAATCAATTACATATGCTCACATTTTGTGATAGCGTTAGTTGAACATACTAGTTGTTATCCAAATAGAAAAAATTAGAAAAAAGAAAAAGTAAAAAAGAAAGAAAGAGAAAAAAAAGAATTTTAAAGATAGCATATTTCTTTTATGTTTGTGATATTATCGTCATCTAAAGGAATATGAATTAATTTATATTCTTAGTGTTTAGGGCTTTTTTAATCTGGATGTTGCCCCTGGTACCCAAAGAGACAAAAAGTAAGAAATAATTATTATAAAACCGTGAAAATTAACCAATGCTTACAGCTATCTGGTGCTGATGTGTTAAAAATCCATTACAGAAGTGTTATAATAAAAGGAAAATTTGTCTTTTACAGTTCTTGCTGTAGGCAAACTTATAGCAAAGAATAAATTTACTTGCAATGCTAAGCTAAATTCCTACTCTCTATATGGGGAATTTTAGTCATAAATAGAATTTCTGGTGCCTCATTCCAAAATGCTTATTATTGCTGGATTGGTGTTAAATGGATTTTTAATTGACAGGGTGTGACATATTTAATCTAATGGAGAGAAATTACTTTGTGCTGACTCAAATGACTATCCGATTAATCACTGGTAGTGTTTACAAGCTATCATTGCTGGAAATCATGGATACATTGTCTGATTTAGTAAATATGCAGTAGGGCAAATGAAAACCCAATCCAAATATATACATTTCATCCTCTTTCAAATAAATTAGAATCAAATTATCTTTTATGTGGTATTTTTAGTGTGGCTAGGAAATTTCAAATAATAATTCTGCATTTGTAATACTGCTCCATTGGTTATGTTTTTACTTGCTACTCATGCTTTATTCAGCCAGCAGAGGGAGCACAAGTTACCAGCAAACTAATTTTTTCCATCTCTCCACATCGAGAGCACCTCAAATCATACTGGTGAATACAGTAGTAAAACATGCAAACAGGTGCTGGTTTATGCCCTTTCAACAGGCAGAAAGGGATTCTACCCACCTTTTGCTAGCTGAAAATTAAAAATTATTCAAGTGTTTGTTCTATTTTTGTGGACTGAGGAATTTATATATGGAATAAACCCTATCCAAGCAAAATATGCACTCACATTGAGAAACTCAAATAAAACTAACTTATTATTACAAATTAATACAGGTTTAGATGAGAAGCATACTGAGAATATCTCAATTTGTAATTGAGTAGCAAATAATAACACTTGGTTTGAAATTCTTGCAAGGCATTTGGTGGCAGAGTTGATTCCAAAGTAGAGAATCTGATCTATTGAGTTGTGGTGAGTTAGTGTAAACATTACTGCCTAGGAGGAAATAATTTTGTTCTTCTAATCTATAACCTCAATTTAGACAGAGGCAGATTTTTTTTTTCAATTATGCATTGACAGTCCACTTTCAGTATTATATTTATACAACTGAATCATGCAAAATGCCAAATGTATTTTACATCCTCTCATTTCACTGAGACAAAAATGTTAAACATGCTGAAGTTTCATCCTCACTGTCTGTGCAGAGTTTTTGTTATCATCACATTGGAACTAACATTATAACTCAGCTATATTAAGTCAACCAAGGTGCCAAATTACTCAAATTGTGGAGGGCTTCTCCTTCAGAGTATCTTGCTTTCACGTAAAATGTATCTGATTGAAAAGGACTGGTGTGCATATGATCTTGTTGATATGAGATGCTCTTATCATCAGGACTCTACCTAAATAGTAGGCCTTGTGCTGCCTTCAGGGAATAGGTGCAATAGGCTGAGTTGCAATTGATGACTAGGGTGAGTCCTTAAGAATTGGATCAAATCAGATGTTTACTGGGATGATGTGTAAAACCATCCATACGGAGTAATTGCTATGCTTTGTCATTAGCAATTACCTCAAAATGCATTTAAGTCAAAGAAAAAGACACAAACATTGTACAGAAGAAAGCAGCTCAGTATGACAATCTCAGTGGGAATTTTTTAATGAAAATAGATTGAAGAAAGAACTAAATACAAATAAATGCAGTAATTTGAACTTAAAAAAATGGGAGAAGTTTCTAAAAACCGTGCTGTATGTTTTATTCTTTATTTTCATTATCAAAGGATTCTCTATAAAATCTGCAGTCTTATTCCTAGAACTAAACCATAGTACATGGATTGAATGGGTAAACTTTTATCCTTAACTGTAGCTGTTTTCACAATAAACCACTTACGGATGTTCAAGCCATTTTTTTTTTTTTTTCTCTTTATGCGGTTTCCTACTACTTGTTACTGGTTTTTGTCGCTGTCTCTTTGTTCATGTTATAAGTGAATGTCTGTGTTCACTTTAAAAGTGCATACCACAAAAGAGATGCAGCCTTAGTTTTCATAAAGGTGTTAGCCAGATATTCTCAATTTTTTATTTTTTATTTTTATTTCTTTTTAACCGAAGTTGCACACAAGAAGCAGCAAAAGGTGAGGAAATACCAACTATGGCTCTCAAATCTATGACTCTCATAATTTTTGGAAGAGAGACAGCTATCTAATATGTGGACCAGAAAATTAGCTCTGCACTGGGTGTGAATGGATCAGGTAAAGGGACCAAGCCTGATTCTCTCAGATGTCCTAGTTCTTTTGTACGGAATTCCTTCAGTGGACAGCTCATGCCTTGCAAGCTACATTGGGGCTGTAGGGTAGCACATGAGGATGTACCCACTGTAGTGTACATTAGGATTTCCTTTAGTTTAGTTGTTACTGTTGTTTTCATTTTTAGCTGAATAACTCTTGCTTGCATTCTGGTTACTGTCAGGAAATGCTTGTCCCACACCCCATTGTATAAGTATGCCCAGCAAGTATTTGGGATATTGCAAGACTCAAGAGGGGGGATAATTTTCAGTTATTGAAAGTGTCAGTTCTCTCACTGCATGCCTATTAAAATGACTGAGCATCTAGGAAGCTGGTGAAAAAAATCTCCGTTGTGTAACACCTATCGTGCTTTAGTTCAACCATTTTTTTCAGCTTTTAGCACATTTGAAAATGTGGCCTGTAATACCTAATATAATTTTCTGTTATTATTAAGTAACTGGAGTAGTTAGTAAATAATGATAAGTTTAGAAGATACCAGCATGTATCAGATTTTAAAAATATTATAAAATTAATGGTTTATGCCATTTTTGAGTGCTGCTTCTGGATATGCTACTTGTTAATAGTGTACCAAGCTTCTAAATGGATGCTATTTTACCATGCTTGTTCCACATATCTAACACAGTAAACCAGCATGGCTTACTATTGGGATTATTAACTGACCTTTCAAAATCCAAATAAACAGCTTTTGGATTTGCTTGTCTATATTATTTATTTTTTTTCCCCTTGTGATCTTTCTCCTCCTTTGCCTCGACAGAAATGATGAGATAGTCACCATTATTTCCTAAAATCTGATGATAAAACATTTATTTCTACATTTTAAGTGGAACTAGTATAAAGTATGTTTGTTTTCATGAGGTACTCAGGGAACGTGCTATTTTACCACAAGTGACCTTTTTCCTTTCCCTTGCTGTTTTGTGACTTTCCTATTTCTTTGGTAAACGCTAGTTGGAACCACAAACACCTATTACTTTACCTTCCAATTTCTCCATTTTGTGTACAGTTTCACTACAAATTTCTTGTTTAATACAGAAATGTGAAGCAAAATTGCTTAGATTTTTGTTCCTTTTTTTTTTTTTTTTTT
>VXBW01005894.1:832063-846687 GCA_013400375.1 Thinocorus orbignyianus | reverse complement strand
TTTTTTTTTTTTAAATCTACTCAAAGAATTGTATTTCCTAGGTACATCTGCACTGAAGTGGTCTGAGAGCATTTCTAACAAAAAGAGATGTGAGATAGACTATCTGCTGCTGTTGTGCTGTGGTTGTCTTTAGAAAAGGAGAATCATATTGATTTTCTCTGATTAGGGTTAGAAACAACTGTGAGTATGAAATGCCTTTGGGTGGTAAAAGGTTCCAGTTACTTCCTATACACTTAGAACGTAAAAGAATGCATTCTTACTTTTACTTGTGTGCGTAGTTTTTTCTAGCCTGTCCAATTCCCCGCTGTGACTCATTTACTGGTAATACTTTACATATCATTGCACTATATTGTAACCTCCAAGCAAAACTCTGGAACATTCAAAGGACAATAGATTATGGAGCTGTTGTACCATGACAATTTTAAAGAATTTAGTAAAGAGTTTTAAAACTAGGGCATCCAAAAAACAATCATCTGGCTCATTTACTGATAGAATAGTGAAGACTTGCTATCAAAGTTTACACTGAACTCTTTACTCTCAGTCTCCTGAAAGTAGAATCATAAATAAAATGACAGATACGATTTTTCCAAGAGATAGAAGATATATAGTAAATAAGACTTACTCCAGAAGAGGATCCTGAGGCATTCAAATGCTGAAATACTGGAAGAACTTTGTGGTTGAATAAGGCATGTAAGCTGCCAGTGTAATGGATTTGAACTTTGAAGGGATCAGGTAAATCACTGATGAATGCAAAAAAGCTGTTGTGCATAGTTAATAAGTTTCTGTCATAAAGCTTACCAAAATCGTGAAGTGAGAAGTGGATTTCGTAAGAAAGCGTGCTGTTTTGCAGATGCAACATAATAGCTTGAAATGGTTCTGTGAGCTCTTT
The DNA here is from genome assembly GCA_013400375.1 of Thinocorus orbignyianus. Lineage (NCBI taxonomy): Eukaryota > Metazoa > Chordata > Aves > Ciconiiformes > Thinocoridae > Thinocorus > Thinocorus orbignyianus. Next base: position 845,798 of record VXBW01005894.1, on the reverse strand, counting down.
GGGGTTTTTTTCATTATCTCTCAACTAACAAAAAAATGACTCCTGAATAAAGTATAGTGTTTGCTCTAACCGACCTGTTAGACTCAGCTGGCTGTGACCTAGTTGGCATAACCCGTGTACATAATTCTGAAATGAATACTTCACATGACCTATAAACACCCTCCTGAGACTGAACCTAATGTCATATGTGCTTGTGTGCTGGGTCCAGCACATTGGAACCATCAGATATGTCTTTTATGCATGGACCTTTTTTAATGCTCTTTTCAGTAGGCTAAGACTCTAGACCAAAGATTTTAATCCATGCTGACTATTTTCACTTTCTTTTGCCTGATAAACAACTCTTATGGGGAGCAACCAAGTACTTTTATTTTCAGAGCTTAATTCTGTGGAGACATTGTATTTCTTTATGCATGTAGCACTCTTAGTTTGTGTAGAAATAGAAAATAGTGTTTTTTACATAATCCCAGATGTGGTTATTAACAGAAAATATTAAACCTTTCCCTGATTCCCATTTTCTTAGTACAGCATTCCATTGTGTATACCCTGGCTTGCTTTCTGTGATCAGTTAGCTAACAATGGTTTGATTTCAAAGTCTAAATGGTTCCATGAAGGACTTGTTCTGTCTCTACTGGAAGGCTCATTCCTCTGTCTTACCCACAACTAAGAATGACTGAAAAGAGCTCAGACACAGTTGGACTATTGCATAGTAAGAATAGGTACATTAGCTGAATTTGTGCACATTCTTAGTCTATTACAAATACCCTGACTTCTAAAGCTTGAAGTATCGTTCATTAAATAATTAATGAATGATACTTAAGCTAATGCGTTTTGTCATATGTTTATCATGAGTTTAAGGTACATGTAGTATGAACAGCCGCAGGTTACCTAATGTGTAGTAATGGTAATGATTTACACCCTGAGAATTTAAACATTCAAACAGCTCTAGTAATCAAGATAGCATATGAATATATAATGTCAATTTTATTCTAGTTACATCTGAAGGTCATGTATTCAGCTGAAACAGAATAAACCAGCAAAGGCTAGAATCCTGTATGTTCATCAGCAGAAAACACGGGTGATTCCTCCCGTCCCCACGTCATATTTATCAAGTGAATTAACAAAGTTTTCCGTTTTCTTATCTATAATAATAATTAGGTAATTTGGAAATCACAGACAGATTGTACCTGTGATTTGCTATGTGGAAATTTTGAAACCAGCATTCATTAGCACTTCTATTAACAACACAGAGATTGATATACTTCTGCAGCCTTTAAAGAACTCATATATAGCCTATAATTTTTCCTGAAGTTTATGAAGAAATAGTTTTATCAGCCTAATATTTTGTTTTCCAAAAATGTTGGCTTGCCTATAGCACATTTTTGTACATACACTCTTGTGAATTTATCATGAACAATGAAAAAGCACTAAACTATTTGCCTGATAATTGCTTCAAAAATACCATTCATATTTTATTGATATTTCCTGCAAAATTATTTGTATACTCTGGTAATTTGCATTACAGTTCAGTACTCCATACTGCACCACAGGGTAGCATATCTCTCAGGTAAGAAAGTTAAGGAGAAATTCTACATTTTTGCTGAAATGTTAAATTTCATAGGTAAAGTCACTGACCACAGAAATGAGTAAAGAAAACTAAAGTGTTCCTTTATTTTCTGAAATAGGATGTAAGGGCTGTAGCTTGGAGGAAATTAGATGAAGGAAGCTGGTAGACCTCTTGTTTCTCACCCCAGAGGAAAACTTCTATTGAGCACAACTGTTATGATTTTACAGAGGAGTCGTACGCTTTTTTATATAAAATATAAGCACTGTATTTATTTTCTGAAGTTCAGCAGGTGATAGGTCTTGCCCAGTCCACTGTCAGAACACCCATTAAAGGAGTACCTGATGAGCCACTCAGTGTGCCCAAGTTAAATACTTGAGCTTAATGACAGAGAAAGTTGAGTACCTTTGGGAAACAATACAAAGCTCTAGCAAATTGGGAAACTGTGAACAGTTAGCAGATGACCCTGACAATGCATTTCCCTAGTTTGAACCTCACTGTGCAGAACTGAATTTTTAGGCAAGGTTGCTGAAGGAGGAATCAGCAGCAACCATTGAAAAAGTTAGTAATTTTTACAGTCACGGGGAAGGGCTTGCCTAAATTCCTACTAGAACAAAGAGTACAAGGCAGCATCGATTTTCTCTGGTCAGATTGGGACATGGTAGTAGATCTAAGTTGATAAAGAAAACATACATTTTCCCAGAAATAACAGTACAGATACTGAACGATAAAAGGTTAAAAACAGTTATGATAAGATTCAGACATTTCATTAAGACCTTTCCCATTTCACCCTCCGGCCTCCCATAATAGCACAGCATCTTCATTGTTTCTTAACTATGCTCCCTTTAGTATATCTATCTTCTTCTTCCTTTGCAAGTAAGGTGCATTTCTACAATAATCCTTAGCTTTTTATTTTCTCCTTTTGGACTTTTATTCACAGGTCTGAATAGGCATATTTGGCTTCATTTGGTTTTTCATTGTTAGTGTAGGCCAAAAGAACTCTTTTCTTTAGCCATAAGTGTAGGTGTGTTTTCTAGAAGAAGTTCTAATCTATACTGTGAGGTGTTGAGATGTTTTCTCAGGCTTTTATGTGTACAGAAACTAGTTTTGGAGCCAGCTGTATGGTAGGTCAACACTGACTTGTAAAGAATTTGTGTCATACTTTAAAAGTTTAATTCTACTCCAGTAAGTGGAAATGAGGTCCAGGCATTTTATTTTATTTTATTTTATTTTTATATTAGGTTAAATGTGTTTGTCACCAGAGCAGCTAAAATAGCCTTTTCATCAACAAACTCTTAGTATCTAATATATCCCAGGTGATTGTATATATATATGTGTGTTTGTAGATAAAAACACACACACATATAAATAAAATCTATTATTTTTGCCAATTTTTCTATTTAATCCATTCTTTAGTAATCTGAGATTAGATGTTTTAGTTGAAGGTACAACCTGATCCCTTTTAAGAGCTGTTGAGAGGGTTTCCATCTCAGAGAAGACCACAATTACTTTGGTTCATGAAATCTGAGTAGTTCAAGGGAATCTATTTCCATTTGCATTTGAATGTATTAATTTTGCAGTTATTAATGAATATGCATTGCTGTGATGGTTAGAAATATGTTCTTCAGTCTTACGCATCTTGCATATTCCATCTCTTGAATTTTTCATTCTTGTTCCTCTCCAGTTGTGATAGTACTCCTACTTGTTTCTTTTGTTTCATTGTTTTCCTTCATTGATACATCATATGAACTTCATTACAGAAACATCAGTAGTTCCTGGAGTTTTAAAAAGCCTTTTATTACATCTTTGCTATCTTAGGGACAATTCATTAGTTTCCAGTATTTGTAATTGGAGCATTTGAAAATAATGTTGCTATTGCTGTTCTTTGTACTATCAGCCTGTATGTTTGAGAAACACAAATTTATGCCCTTACAAAACTAATAACTTTCTTAGTTAATATTAATTTGCTTTGTAGTTCTTTTTTTTTTATTTCATTTACCTCTGTTTCTTCAAACACAGACTTGTAAGTAACTGGAAGTAAGTGTTCAAAATTTAAATGCAAGCGTCATTGTAGTGTTTCGAATATCTTTACTACAAAAATGAATCTCCACTCTTTGATGTGACTCACTACAGTCATACTTATTTATCTACCTATTCTGTAGATAAATAGAACATTTCTGTCTTTAGCCCTGCTCATTTATCTACCCATCCTGTTGATAAATAGAATGTTTCTGTCTTTAGAGCTGTCAGCATAGCACATTCATTAGCAATAAATAGGCTTAAACCTTTTAAATTAGCAGACTAGCAACCTCAAAGCCTGCAGAGCAGCATTCAAGTTGTATGGCAATTTAGCTGGCTTTTAGGAAGGCTTTTCTATAATTTAATTTATTCTGTCATTTTTAAATGAACTCTTCAATTTACTATATTTGGATATAAATAATTTTTTTCTTTTTACTCCTTCCCTCATCCCATTATTTTCTGCTTAAAGAAAGTATGCTACAGGGCATATACTGTTCTTTTTTTGTTGACAGCAATAGGTCTAAATTTAGCTTCACAATAAGCAGAATTAGTTTCAGGTAGGAAGTCCTTGTTTTAAGCATATACATTGCCAACAATTAGTATGTGTTTGTCAGATATATGTTCCAATTTGATATACTTGGAAGCTATTACATATTTTAAGCATTGTTATTCTTTTTTCTTTTCCTAGTCATCCTGTGTTTAAGTACCTTCCCGGGGAGAAAATATTAGTTAGTAAGAAACTATTTAATATAACAGAAAAGGCATAACAAGAACCAAGGGCAGAAACTTTAAAGTGAGACTACTTTAAATACTTCAAGCATCCCAATTTTGTTTATTTTTTCATTAGTTTTATTTTACTTTTTTAATCAGTAAGGTCAATTCAATCTTGTAACAAAAGCTTCAACAAAGTGAAATGTTATTACTAATATCAGGAATATGTGCATTTATGGTATGCGTTATTGTAGTGCAAGTCATTGGGCTCACAGACTGTTGAATTAGATGTCTCTCCTTTTTAGATTTAAAAGCACACATTAGTAGAATATTTGTTTTCAATAATTCAGAACATGCGTGTTAGATGGCTAGATGGTAACCTTCCCATTATCAGCCTGGCTGGACAATACGTTCCTGTCAGAAAGATTTTAGTTGGGCTGTGGGAAGCATGTGGGACTGCACAGGTGGCATTCATCAGGCTTAAAGGGGAGTGTCAGAGGACAAATCTGTTTGCAACCATAGCCTGTAGTTGTTGTTTCTGTGCTTGCTCAACTTCATTTCTTAGAAATACGTTCAATCTATTTCTTCTACTGAGAGGGTCAAAGCAGCATGTGTGGAATTAACTGAAATTAATAATATCAGAGTAGAAGAAAAAGCAATGTTGTACAGAGTGAAGTTTTATTCTATGTTAAGACTATATTGTTTAAATAAATCCTAAATTTAATGAAGTGGATGATTTCATTGTACTATTATTGGTGCATATGCAGATTCCAGAGTTATTATGGCAATGGTGTGGATTTCCCTAAGCAAACATGTTTTTCAGAAGCTAGATATTAGTTGCCTAAAACAGGGGAAATAATTTTGGATTTGTATTTCATTTACAGCTTTACCACCAACGGGCAAAGTCCCTTTGTCGCATTGTAAACATTTGTAATATGAACTATGTTGTAGCCTTTAGGCTAATATGAGGCTTAAAAGCAAATATTCTCAGACTTATAAAACATTATTTCTGGGGTTTATTCATGTAACAGGAGAACAGAAGGGTGATGGATTCTCTTTTATTCGTTATCAACACTTAAGGCATTTATCTAGAGTATGGCAGGTATTCCATCTGTTTCTTCTGCTAAGGTAATGTGAACCCACACGTTCCTTGCAGGAGAAAAATGCTTTGTCCACCTACAGCAAGGCATTCCAGAGTGGTTTATCTTAGTCGTTTTCTCTTCAAGGGCATTGGATTGTTGAATGTTTGTTGATTAGGCAGCATCATAGAAAGGGTTGTTCAGGTGCTGCTGAGGAAGACACCTGGTTTCTAAATTATTCTTCTGTAATATTTACCTACTGTTACCTCAAGGTGTGGGAAATGAAACTACCTCAATAAGAAAGTCTGAAGTTTTGAAGAAATAAAGTAAATACTTCAATATAAACTGTATCAATTACAAAAGCAGCTAAAAAAATTTTCTTTTTCTTTTAAACCTCCTTTGACACTATCAAATTCTACTTCAGGTCTTCAATTTTTATTTGCCTTGCTGCTTTTAAGATTGGATCTTCTCCTTGACACCTTTGTTGGCATGCAAGTAAACTTCACTTCCCTCAGTTCCCACTAGATTTCTCATTAAATTTTATTTTCTCCTTTTCTCCTCCCCCCCTGCCTTTTTTAAAATACTAAAAAAAATAAGACTTTCTTCCCCGTCAATTTTAATTGTACAATTTTGCGCTTTATTCCAACCTAATACAAATATTTAATGCATTTTTGCCCTTCCGTTGTATAGGAAGTATTATTTCTTTGTCACCAACAGCTTTTATGTGGGCCACCAATGCTAAATTGTATGAGCAAAACACTACTACATTGTGCATAATAAGAAATAAATAAACACAAAAGAAAATCACAGAAAGGATTTTCATAATGTAAGTTAGAACAAGCTTTTAATTTGGTCCTGTGGAATCATTGTATGTTAATTTGTATATATTAACTGATGAAATTTGTAGGAACAAAGAAGTGTGCCTTTTCCCTGCCCCTGCCCTATCGCCTCTAGTATTTAGAATTGTGAGAGCTCTTACATAGCAATAATAAATAATAATCATTTGGATTAAAAAAAATACTTGTTTATTAGGCATTTGTACCTTTGGTTTACTAGTGAACTCCCTGTCTTTCGCAGTGTTCCCTGATCTTTCCACATCCCATGTGGCAATTCAAGGTACCAAGAGATGTCATCATTTTGGGTAGTCCTGACTTACACACCAGCTGCGCTGGACCAGTTAATATTGTCATGCTCATTGAGCTGCCAATTATTGAAGTAGAGAAAGTAGAATTTCTGAGTCAATCCTTGCTTTCCTCAGAGGCAACATTAGTTTGGATGTCTGCTAGACATCCTGGTTGTCATGGGATATTGCCAACCAATTTGTGTAGGCTTGATAAAAGAGTTTTTATTTGTAAAGAATAACATATATGCTCTAGTATAAAAAAATATGAGGAAATTGTCAATATGTGTGGAATACACGGTATTGGTTAGAGGGAGCAGCAAAACTCACAGTGACTAAAACTGTTTGCCTGTGAAGTAAGAAGAGCAGTATCATGTAAATAACATTAAATTTGGAATGAAAATTTGTTTATCATTACCTATTTTGAAACAAAGGTATGGCATATCTAATGTTTTCTTGTTATTGTGTTGTTCTTGACCAAACTGAACACACTGAAAGTGCTGGTGATGTAACTGTATGTCAGATGTTTTGGAAAATTAGTTTTAGCTACATCGCATTTTCAGAGATAGTTCTTTTTGTAGCAGGTACCCAGTATTACAAAAAAGCACCTGAACCAGTGTGGGGATATTAGCTTCCTTGAAAGATTGTCGGGATGGTAACTTAGTATGAATGTTGAACCCAAATGTTTCAGGTGTTTCGGCACAAAAGGGTGCTAGCCAAAGTTGGATGAAGCAGGACACCATGGATTTATTAGAAGATGTACTGAAGGTGTGTCCTTCATGCCTTCGTGGCACCCTTCTCTTTTCTTTAAGTGTATCTCTCTAACGAGATATTGACTTTTTATTTATCCAAGAGCTTACAGCAGAAAGTCTGAGATTTCCTCAGACTTCTCGACATTAGTCTGAGATTTCCTCAGACTTCTCGACATTAGAAATTAAGAAATGTGAGACCATGCATGAAGCCTGCACATGAAATCCTAAATACAGTCAGCTGTGGTGGAAAGGTTCATGACAGCAGGCATGGGCATTGCAAGTGTGGCAGTGTAGTTCAGGCTAGCAGTGAGCGGATGTGTACCCCAGGCATGAGTCTTTCACCACAAACCACCTCACAGATTCATTTCCTAAGTACAGCTCAGTGTCAGTGATGCGTGAGGTTATAATTAGAGCAGTGGATCGTGAGGCCAGAATGATTGTCACTGAGAATTATCAAAAGGGCATGGCATTTGAGACTTCATTGGTCTGAAGCTGAATGAAAATAATACAGATAAATAAATGGTATGTTTTCCCTGAGGAATAGGAATAGAACAGTATGGAGCAGGTGAATTCAAATTCATTAGCGCATATTTTGCTGGTGCATTTTCAGTCATGCTGAACTATTTTTGCTGAGTTTGCAAAGCTATATATATATATATATTATTTTTTTTACCTTTGAAGACAAGTAAAAAGCAGTCTGAAATACAGTTTATCAATTTTTATTTGGAAAACTAAATTGTAGTGCAAGTGTAGGCTTTGGACTATATTTGCCTATGACTAAATTTTTGTAATAATGCAGCTCATTTTTGCAAGGGAAAGAGAGAAACTTGTCTACTTTATTTATTTTTTTTTTCTTATTCACAATAATTAGAAAAAGTAATATTTCATTTAATGAAACAAACCAAATGATAGCTAAATTTCTTGTAAATAGTAGTAATTCTCTTTGGCATTATTGGAGAGTCATTAGAATTAAATTACTCTCTGTGTGGGTATCCATTTAAACTAATATTACATTTACTTCAATTGTATCTAACAAACAAAGCTATTATTGTACCTCTGGATTGTTTCATTAAATTGTTGCAAAAAATGTACATATAAACATATTTTATCTCTTGCAAATTTATTTTGTCCCTGTGTAAGCATTGCTGTTTGATATTACAAAGTTCCTGGTAAAAATTCAAAACAGATGCCATCAAAAAGAAAAGAATCTGTTTGTTAATTGGAAAATATAAATATCTTCATTTTGTTTAAAGAGGCTACTTTAATAATCATGTGTAATTATACACACACACATATATATATATATATATAAGCAACCCTCAGAAATAGAAGGTGTTTTAGAGAATGAGTATGATACAAGTAAGATTCAGCTACTAGAGGTAAAACTTCAGGGAAATTTGTCACTATACAACACAGTGCTGTTCCTATGCTTACCCTAGGCTTACCTCAAATAAACTAGTGCTATGTGGATAACAGAATGAGTTGCTCTATATAAACTAAATGTTCTTGCCACTGATCAGAGCTAATTAGCTTGAGTAAGAAGCATGTGATAGCACTTTTCCGCTTCTAGTTGCCAATAAGCCTGTTAGTGCTAGCTCAGGGATCTCTGTGTGTTACTACTTCACACATTGTAGACAACATCCAAGGGACTCATTAAAGTAATTTAGTTTTCCCTGTATTTGAAACTTCTGTGTGTTGCCTGGATTATATATTTATTAATGCAACCTTTACTTTACAAGTTATGTTACTCTTCTGAAAGATAATAATCTGCATTGTAGTAATACATTTCTAAGGTGTTTTTTTTTCCAGTTTTCTATCTAGTCAATGTTTTACCACTTGGTGATTTAATCAGTAGGATTGTGAGGTTTTTTTCTTCAAGTGATAGGCTGGACATTAGAAACTCTGTTTACAAGTGAGTGCTAGATACATATTTTAGAACTAACCTACTTATTTCTTAGTTCATAAATCCTGCCTATTACTAGTGGCATGTATTGCTTTCTCTCATATATGGCTTCCTCTCTCTAGTGCCCACTGACTTTCAGTTTTTTCTTTTTTTTAGGGGCCTAAATTAGGTTTTGAAATTCAAAATTTTTACAGCCTCTAAGTATACGTAGATAACTGGGTCTAAGTTCTCTGCTTCCAAGTTCTCTTTTCTTTTTATATTATTGCACAACAAGTATTTACTTCTGTGAGTAATTATATTGATTTCAGGCTATTCCTAGTAATTAAACATGTATATGGAAAGAGAGTAGAAATCTCAGTTTGAGTTTAATTAGGGATTAAACCATTGTCACAAAGACAGAGTCATTGATGTGTGTAGGAAAAAATTACAATACAGTAGAGGATGTGAAATCTGGAGCCTGGATTTGGAGCTACTCCCAGTTGTCACATTTGCTACATCAGCTATAAATTAGAGAAACCAAACATAACTTCCTTAACTGGGGATTTGCATGCATCACAGGAACTACAAGATCTAATGATATGCAATTCACTTTTTCTGAATAATTTTCATCAGAAGCTGTAGAGCTGTTCAGGATGCTTTGAAAAAATAACAAGTGTCATTTTGTATGCTGTGTCTGTAATTTTAATTCATCTATTTCTTTACTGATATTCATTTCTTCTCATTAAATTAGTATTTTGCAGGTTTCCAGTTCATTTGAATGAGTAGTTTATGCACTTGTGCATGGATTTCTGACTTTTGTTGCTCTCTGACTCTTTCTCATGCCTTTGAGCATGGAAATATTCCACTACGACCATTTATTCTGAAGTTTGTTGAATGGTTACCCAGTGTTGCTGATAGGTTACTGGTTTCCTGTTAAAGTTCTGCCCCAACCCAGGCAATAGGACTACTTTAGATAACATTAGATGTAGCCAGCTTATGCTATCATGTGCGTCATGATGAACTTTGATTAAGTTGTCCTGGATTTTCAAAAGTAAACATGACAGCAGCTTTTGGCCTATAGTCATCTCTGTTGCCAGAAAGAATTCCCAAGAGAACAGGACTGAAGCTAGTGTCTTGCAGTGTGATCTGCGGCAATCGGGCAATAAAGGAAGGTATTCAAGAAGAACAAGCATTTCTTCTCTTTACACCACATCAGGGATTTCTCATCAGAGTTTTCATGTGAACATGGTTAATTTGGTTTTATTACCTGAACTGTTAATTAAGGTCCTGTTGGTAGGATTTGCTGTCTGCTTTCTACACGTTCTTTTCCAGTCGTGTTTGGCAACTTTGGAAAGGAACTTTAATGCTGGAACTGTTAAGGGTAACTTGTATGTACAATATGGTATATTGTCAGGAATTTTTGAGACTGTGCTCTGTTGTTGAAACAGGTTCTTCAAAATTCAAACCCTAGAATAATTTCTATTTATCCATAGGTATCCCTTCTATTTGAATGGACTACCAGAAGTAAGGAGTTAGCACAACATGATGTGCAGTTTCCTCTTGTAGAAATTTTTGTTTCTCTTTTAAATTGCAGATGGACTTGAAATTATAGTTCTTGGTGAAACTCATGCTTTCCTTTGTATTGATTCTAGGTTTCCATTGCAGTATGTATAAGCAATGGAACAATCTGTTCCTGGACATACTTAGGGTTTGTCATTCTAATAATGTTTTCAGAATAACAGTCACCCTAACAGGTCTTGTGGAATAGCTCACATTATGCTTGGTTGCACTGAAGGAAAAGCAATGACCAAAAATTAAGTAACCTATTTGCCTCTCCGCTGTTGATCATCTTAGAAGTTTTAGGTTACATGTACACACTTGTGTGCATGCAATAGAATCCATTTCAGAAAAGAGAAGATGCTAAATTTAATGAGGGCTGAGGAATGTACTAACTTTGTCCTTTTCTAGTTATTTTTTCCTAAGCTCCTGAAGGCCTACTTTTCCCGCAATGCTGTCTTATTACAGCAAATGGATGTGATAAAATAGACTCCATCTCACTCCATCTACACAAAATAATAACGATACTTTATGTGGAAACAGACATATAGTTTCATAATGTTAATAAATGCAGTCTATACCTATCCAAAAGCCAGTAGTTGTTTTTGCTGTTTATATGAAGATGCATTTCAACAAGTGAAAAACAGTAAGACTGTCATTTCTAAAATAGAGATTAGGATTTCAGTATTACAGCAGTGAAAATACTGACAATGTAATGACATTGGGTAAATAATTTTCAGTGTTCTGTTCAGAGTACATGAGGTGAAAAGAGTATATCTACAACACCGAAGACAGTAAATCACGTTATGCAAAAATAATTTCTGGCAGGGTCAAAAATCTGTGAGACTGGAATTTTTAAAGGCATTATTAAATTCCATATGGCCCTTCTGTATCTCAGCTTTTTATGTACTTAATTTTAAATTTCAATTACATTTGACATTGTGATTAGTTCAAAAGTATATGAATATAAAGAAATATCTGTGAAGCTATACATCAGCAAAAAGAATACATTTATCTGCTCGGAATTGATTTTTTTATGCCAGGGTGCATTTTTGCTGCTACTGCATGATAAAGTCTAGTCTCAGACAGAATATTCCACCTGTTTTTTTCCATAGCAAATGTAAAATATGATACCACAAACTTCATTAAGCCAAGGCATCATTTGCCAATGACTTTTCTTATGAGTGACTGCAGAAGTTTTCATTCTGCTAGGCTCTACTTATTTCTCATTAGAGAAGCCTGTTTATTACAACTTGGGTTGTCCTGTCATGAATCCTTGCTGCTGGGGTGCAAGAAGGACATCGTACTTTTTCTGCTAATGTAGAAGATTCCAGAATAAGTTGTCCTACTAATTATAAAGAAATATAGATGTTTTAGTGCAAGCCTTAGAGCGAGTCCATCCATAAACCTAAATTTTTCCTTTAAAGCCTTTACATAATCTACAAAGGAAGACTTTTCATCTTACTTAATGCTTACGGGATTCTGACCTGATTCAGAGTTTAACATTCTTGCTTTAGAAAAGAAAGCGTCTTTACTGAAATCAATGATACGAACAGTTATTTATGGCTACATTGTACCTTTAGTTAAAGCCTTGAGTGAAAGCTGATGCATAATTAGCATTGTCCCAGAGAAGCCCTGGAAAGTATAGCGCCTTAGGGAACACCTTCAAGCACAGTCCCCTTTTTCTTCCATTCTTGCCTCAGGGATTCAGTTATTTTAACAAAGCAGAGTTAAAAATTGGTTGCTGTTCAAACACAGTACCTAAAGATTGTATTCTGCATGTAAAACTACCTGTATTAATACAATTGCTCTGCCCACACCACTGTATTTACATTACTTTATTTTTTTTTCCACTTTAGCATGGGTGATTTAAGATGTAACCTTTTACTCTTTTTCTGTTTTCAGTAAAACTGACTCCAAATTTACCTGATTTCAAAGGGGCTATTTGCCTGATATGTATATAGACTTTTCTGAAGTATGAGAATCAAGACCCCATTCCAGAAATGTGTTTACCTTTCTTTTGTCAGTCATTGTTAGTTACTTTGACTGTGTTCTGATCTGATCTCAGGCATTTCATTAGTTTTCATTTTTTTAAGACAGGTGCATTTGAGCTGATTTATATATAGCATTGTTTGTCATTAAAAGAGAAGGACTAGGAAGAACATGAACAGAAATTAGATGAAATATTTCTTTTGCAACTTCGAGTCGTATATATTTGAGAATGAGCTCTATTGTCTTGAGGTTTGTCATTTATTAGCATCTACTCTATTATCAATTGCAGCTCCTGCTTCCTGATGACATAATACAACTCCATTCTTAGAGACTGAGTCGGTGTTTATCTTTCTCTAGCAAATTCTTAATCCTTCCTTCTCTGCTAGTGACTTCTCACCTGCTTAAATATTTCAGAGAAGCGGATACTAGTCACTGCTTGTCACCCTCCAAGATAGAAATTGCTGCTTCTGTTAGTGAAGCTACTCAGATGATTGTCTCCTAACCTATTTCAGTCAGAGTGTTTTAGCTTAATCAGTTTAAAAGAGTCATTCTTTGTTAACTTGACACATTTTTGTCTGAGATGAGCTCTCAAGAAGTCACATGTGCAGTTGAATTAGCTTCTAGCAAAAGAGCCAGTAATAAGCAGATGACAGAAGGTGCAGAAAGGGTGGGATTTAGTCAAGAAATAGTAAATGCTTTCTGGACTATAACTGCCAATGGAAGAGGATGCATATTCACATCTAAATTGAAGACTAACCTTGAAAATATTCCATTTACAACCAGTTCTTCAGGAGAAAGAGATATTATCTTGTTTTGTGCATGCATGTGTTTGTGCAAGCTATGAGCAAAGTGTGCAAGGTGGAGAGCAGAGCATGAGACCAACAAGACCCTGAGCAGCCGCTGTGTACATCTCTTGCAAAGACAGGCAGAATGGGAGAAACATTAACTAAATGTAAACAAAATCGTCAATGAAAATGCAGTGTGTTCAGTAGACTAGACAAAATTTATTCTCAAATCTGAGCGGCAGAAAAGGCAATAGCCTTCAGATTCTTCTTGCTTTTT
>VXBW01005894.1:781549-832045 GCA_013400375.1 Thinocorus orbignyianus | reverse complement strand
TTTTTTTTTTTTTTTTGCATCCTATTCTAATGGACATTTCTCCACCTAAGCTTGAATAATAAAGAGTATGGGATTAATAAAAAAGGCAGTGATTTTGTTAATATGCCATTCATCTCCTATGTTTAAATGTTTAAAAAAAGTACTTCTCAAGGGGTAGCATGGCAAAAGAAAGTGAGAAATAACATATCTGAAAAACTTGTCTGTAGCTAAATCCAAATGATTCTACTTAAGCACTAGAGACTGGCATCAAGACAAGACTAAATAAAGAAAGGAAAGGAAGTTGTAAGGTGAGACAAAGATTAGACTTGCTTGGTTCTAGTCTTATCAATTTGTCAAATGATTACAAGTGTACAATATTTAGCTCTGATCACAGTTGCTGCTTCTGCCCCAACTCTCTGAATCCCCTGCTGAGCACCAGTTCTCCCATCAATCCAAGTTTAGCTTCTAGACTCGAGCATTTGCATCGGACTTATTGGTGACGGGGCTTTTTTTGATACCTTCAACAGCCTCTGGCTGCATGGAAATAATTTCTTCACCTAGAGCTGAAGCCTGGTTTGGTAGTACAAGAGCATCACATCCATGCCATATAGATAAAGCTCTCCCTAAAACCTATCTTAAAGTTCTATTTAACATTCTATTAAAGATAAAAAAAAAATAAAAAAGAAACTCTGAGTGAAAAGAAAGATGTATTTTATCCTTAAAGAGCAAACACACTTATAGTGAGTGACACACGTGATATTTCTTTGCTGATTTACTTATGCCTAACTGTATTTATGTGGGTGGCTTTTCATATCCTCATCAGACCAAACCTATCTGCATGTTCTGCACATTTGTTTTACATATTTAGAATAAATTTAAGTTCTATTCGCCTTCCTTCTTTTCCTTAAAACAAGGAAATTTCTGTTCATAAACAACCACAAACACTATAGAAATACAATAATTTTAAATAACACAACCAGACCTCTCTTGGCCACTGTGATCATGTGGACGGGCTGAAAAAGTGCTGACTGAATGCGATGTGTGCATTGCATTGCGACGGGTTACATCACTAGTCGTAATATGATGTAACCCAACGCAGCATGATGTAAGCGTCGTGGTACATTGGAGATTTAAAGAAACATCAGCATTCCCTTGTATCTCTCTGCCCATTTCCAGGAATGTTCTGTTATTCTTTGTCTAGTAAGTAACAACCCACACTTGTTGCCAGTCCATGAATGCTCATTTTCTGTTTTTAATCTTACTTATATTAATAGTTCCGTTTCTAATTATGGGCGGTGCAGCCTCAGTCCTTAAAAGACAGATGTTATTATTTTTCTATGTACCTCAGAATCAGTTCAGCTGGTCTTCTGCGTGGACATTAGGATGATTTGCCTCATTCTTCCTATTCCCATCGCTTTTTTCTGAACAGATAGTTGTGTATTCCTGTTATTAACATGTTCATTCTGAGAATAAGTTAGCAGGCACATACATACACTGCAAATTTGAATTAACCTTACACATACATTGCAAATTTGAATTAACCTTGGAAACTAGGATGGATTCTTTTGTTTACTGGTGTACAAGTAATTGTGTACTTGGCATTTACATTTTGAGAAAACCTATTTTAAGACAACCATGAAGCATGCATAATTTTCTAAAGATGAACAGAGGCCTGCATTTTGTCCCCTAACACAGTAGCATTTCTTTTATGATGCTAAAATTGGAAGACAATATGTTCAAATAGTACAGTAAGTTTTGAAGGTAGAATAAAAATAAAACAACAAAAACAATTCAGGAAACTTGATTTTATGATTCCAGATGAGGACAAAGGACAGTAACGAGTCTTATCTTTGATCCGAATAACACTTGAGCAGCTGCTTTTGATTTCACGGTTGTCACATCTTGAATAACTACATTGTTATAAAAGTCAATTTATTGTATGACACCATCAAAAACTGAAGTTGGAAGTGTTGTATGAGACTACACCAAAATTTTTTATCTTGTTCATTTCTCTCAAACTGGCTACAGTCTTATGCATCAGGGTAAAAAATCCTGATGGTGCAAGAGACTTCTGTCTCAAATAATTCACTGGAATTTTCTTCCAAGTAGTTTTGTGGCTCATCTATGCTGTAGACACACAATTAATTATCACTATGCTATAAACTTAATTTTTAATATAAAGCAGTCCTGCTTATCCCAGTAGATTTTGACATAACTGCCTGTTTTGTCTTTTGTTGAGTTGTTGGTGTCAGTTTTATGGTATAACATGCTTAAAAGTTAACACAAAATCCTAATCAGTGTATGGTATTTCTGTGCATTATGATTTGATTGTTTTTTTAAAGTATCTGCCATTGTTGAGCTGTTGAAGATTAATAGATTTTAAATAGATTCCATTTTTTAGAATTCAGTACTCCTTGTACTCACAGAAAAATTAAGTCTCACTTCATACATGCCATAAGTGAACAATACAATAATAGTATCCCTTTTATTTTTCTGTTCTCTAGATATTCTTAAGGGTCCTAATTGAGTTTCTTTTCATAGAAAACCTTCTGTCTTCCAGCAATACAGAGTGCTGATGGAAGACTTTCTATTTTTGCTACATTCTGTGTGAAGATCAAAATGGGAAAGTATCATTCCTGATAAGACCTGCAATATTTCATTATTATACATTAATGTACAAAATTACTGTATTTTCAGAATTCATGTTATGCTGTGACATTCTGAGTGTTGTATTTGGCTACTTTTTTTAGGGTTCTTATTGCTATGACTAGAATAAAGCCCAAGCCTTTTTCTGTGGAAGTTATGGATAACTTGGAATCTAGCAATAGCATTTCTGGCCCAAGTTAGACTATTACTTTTTAAGCATATTACTTCATAGGTATTCCTGTCTCTTTGCTAAGCTTACTTTCTATTCAGAGACAAAAAAAAAGGAAAAAACCACACCTTGTTTGCAGTTCTTCCTCACCTGAGGCAGATACTCTTTATCTCCATTGACTTTAGAGTGAATAGGCCGTATTTCTTAGGCAGTTAGATGTGCGTTTGACTTCAGTTGCAAAAATAGCACCTTAAGCGTCATCCATCATTTATCTAGCTTTATAAACTCTCTTTGAAGATATTCATATTCTCTTTGGCCTTGGCTCATGTAGTTTCTTTTACCGAAAATTGTACAATATCATAATTCATCCCTTTTTCCAGATCATTAACAGAATGTTAAACAACATCAAACTAATGTAGAGAATATTTCACTAGACCATTAATCTTTTGCTATGTTGTAAATTGACCTCTCATTACAACTTAACATACTCTATGTAGCTTGTTTTTAATCTATGACATTACTTCACCTTCTCTGTGAATAATTATATTCTCAGCATTATCACACAGAAAAAGGTTTATTGAAGACTTTATGAAAATGCAAATAAATTTTATCGACAAGTTTACTTTATGAAGTATACGGAGAGGCCTAAAGATTTCTAGTAGATCAAAGAGCTATCCTTTCTTTAAAGACAGCTGTGGGTTATTTTCTATCAATGTATCTAAATGCCTTAAGATGCTTTTAATTGCTCTTATGCTTAAGAGTATTATTTCCTTATTAATATTATTGTTCTTTGTTTTAATAGGCACATTATCTGTTCCTACTAATCTTCTAGTATAGTAGCTTATTTCAGTTAAACACTGAAGTATTTCACTGGAAGATCAATAATTTTACCCTCACTCTTTTTGAGAAAAAAATACTGGTTTATCCTTCATGAATCTAAGGATATAGGTGTTAGTGTTAATTCTTCTAACACTTCAGGTTATCAAACTATGGCTTATTGTAGCTCTCCTTTATATATCTTTAGTTCCTGGGTACTCTAGAGAAATGCATATTATCTTGTTGCCTCTTGTAAAACTAGCTACCTAGAGAAGAAAAAGAGAGCAAATGTAGAACAAAGCAAGATCAACAAATATGAAACCAGAGTAATGGAAATAACATTAAATTATTACTGAATGCTGATGATGGGCAATAACTGAAGACAGCATGGGGTTGCATTAATTATGATAGTCTAGGGCAGTAGAGTATGTATTATGGGTAGTTAAGTGCTCCCCTAGGGTAAAGTTAACTGAAAAAATAGAATATCACGAAAGAAAGGAGTGAGGGAAAAAAGCATCAAAGTCTTGTAAGGAAAAAGAGCATCATTTTAGAAAGCTAACCAGTATGAAGAAAAGGATGCAATAATATGTAAAGGAATTAAGAGTTGGAAGAAAATAACTTGTCAGATGATGTCAGTTTCTTGGTTTGGAAATCTATGAGCTACTCTTGAGAGAGGGAACACTATCAATTATTTTAATGGTCTGTTTTTTACTATGTTCCTGATATTAATGGATTTGGAACCTATTTTCAAAGGCAAGAGTCTGAATCACAAATTAAGGGCTGTTACTGGAATTGCTGTTTTTTACAGGAGAAATTCATAATAAAGGGAAGAGAAAAGCCATGTATAGACCTGTGAAATGAGATACTAAAATGAAAGGTGATAAAGTTAATATGGGACACAGAAGGGCAATGCACTTTGATCACTAGGAAAATTATATCATCAGAGTTAAAATGTGGGTGACAGGAAAGGTTTCTTTAAATGCTAAAATGTAGAAAGATGTTTGCATTGAAGTCTAGATACAACTTTTACAGAATGTCCCACCATAGTTTTGTTGCAAGAATTTTTAAACATATGTCAAAACTAGCATGTCATAGATTTTGGAAAATGTGCAGCATAAAACCAACACCCCTCAGTAAGGCTAGCCATGTTGTTTTTTTATGCAGCCAAGGGCATGATCAGCCTTCTGAGCTGCAAGCGCACATTGCTATTTCAGGTCCAAGTTTTTCATAGGCCAGTACCCCCAAGTCCTCCTTTGCAGGGCTGCTCTCAACCCCTTCATCACCCAACCTGTATTGATACTGGGGTTACCCCAACCCAGATGGAGGACTTTGCACTTAGCCACGTTGAACTTCATGAGGTTCACATGAGCTCACTTTTCAACCCTGTAAAAATATTTCTGGATGGCATCCCTTTCCTCTAATGAATCAACTGCACCACTCAGGTTGGTGCCATCAGCAAATTTGCTCACGGTTCACACAATCCTACTATGATGTTGAAGATATTAAATAACATTAGTCCCAGTATGGACCCTTGAGGGACACCACAATTACTGGTTTCCACTTGGACATTGAGCCATTGACTGTAACTCTTTGAACACCAGTCATGCAGCAAATTCCTTATCCATCTAACAGTCCATTTGTCAAATACACACATTGCTAATTTAGCAGCAAGAATGTTGCGGGGAACCATATCAAAAACCTTACAAAATTCTAGTAGATGACATCCATAGCTTTTCTCTCCTCAAGTGATGCGGTTACTCCATCATAGAAGGCCACTGGTTTAGTCAGACATTATTTGCCTCATTTTATTTTCTTTCTTTTCCTTTATGCTTTTTCTACGGCTATGTTCATCAATGTTTGCTGGTAAGAGGTATTTGATTACCCACTGTGGTACCTGAAATGCAAAACACAGTGCATTGGACATTCACAGCATTTTCCTGTGTTGCTAAAAGATCCAGGCATGGAAGGTTAAAAAGAGTGTGAGAATATAACAAGTGTCACAAAGACACATATGTACAAACATATACACACACAGTGAAACTAATGAAATTTGCCTTTTGGCAGTTTTCCAACAGAGCAACAACTTCTATAAAGTTCACCTTTCACCTAGTGCTTTTTTTCCTTTCAAATTTTGCCTCAGGTGAAAACCAGCATAAATTGTATGTTCTTTAGACTGGAAGGGAGAGTTCAAGGGCACAGAATAAGTTAATTTTGCTACACCACCACATAGTTTTGTCAGGAGGCTTTGAGCTTGGACAGGAGGTTTTGTTGATGCCAGGAGAAAACTGAAATAATACCCTGAGAGATTTGATCACAGCAATCATTTTTATGCTATGTTTTCAAGTCTGATACCTTCTCCTTGTTGCTGTTAGTGGTGGAAAAGTTGACTGTGGTGCCAGTATTTTTATTTTATTCTTGTAAGTGTATTTCAGTAGTGATATGACTGACAGAGTAACGACAACATGCAGGCAGGTATAATTTGGACTGATGCTGTGCCAGTTCTACTTTCAGACAACCTCACTAACTCACTTTGTCAGTGACCTTCAACACACTTAAGCTCGATGGCTTATTTTCCTCAGCAAAACTGCCAATTATAGTTAATTTCCTCAAATGGGTGGTAGGTGTTTTAAATTGTAAATTGCACTGATTGAAACAAGGAAGCATTCATATCTCTTTTACAGCTGAATACAAATGCAGTACTTTTTTTTTTTTTCTTTTTTTTTTTTCTTTTCTTTTCTTTTCCCTGTAGGAACTGAAGTGCATATTACAACAGAAATCATTGGCACATATATAATATTATTGCTTAAATAAACCAAAAGAATAAAGGCTTGACCTGTTCCTTTTCATAGGAATTATTTAAATTTAGCCAAAGAAGACTGG
The DNA here is from genome assembly GCA_013400375.1 of Thinocorus orbignyianus. NCBI lineage: Eukaryota > Metazoa > Chordata > Aves > Ciconiiformes > Thinocoridae > Thinocorus > Thinocorus orbignyianus. The sequence continues at coordinate 825,555 of VXBW01005894.1, read as the reverse complement.
AATTTGATTTCTCAGAAGTAATTGCATACATAAGCTGTATCAATTCACATATGAGTCTATATAGTTCGTATATGATTACCTTTAAATGCAAAATTCAACTTGAGGTGGAATAGTAAAATCATATAATATTATATTGATATTGTATCATTATATAATATTATATGGTACCAAGTGATACATGCCATGGAGTAACTATATCATACAGTACTTTTTATTATTTCCCTCTAATTTCCTGTTTCTGTTACACAGTGATAATTTACAAGCTACTGTTGATCCTTTCTAAATTTTGAGTAAAGCATGAACCCCAATATTGAAAATATTAAGCTTCAATTATCTTGGAACACTGCAAAATGGAAAACCAAAATGAGACATGAATTCTCATTAATTTTAGTTAATAGAGAAAAGATTATTCCACCAGAACAAATACATAATCCACAAACATAGTATGCAGCAAAACCAGATAACTGATGGTATCGAGTAATGGAGATTAGGTTTATCAGTTACTAGTAAAATCCATGCCGTGGTGTTGAAGACTGGAACTTTAAATCATGATTCTGACTGGCTGTTTTGGTTGTAGTTCAATTATATATAACATGTAAGAATCAAAACGATCCTTATTCTGCTTTAACATTTTTAGATGAAATCTCACAGCTTTGTAATATGCTCAGAACTTATGCTTTGAATTAGTCAGAATTCAAATAATATAGAGTGCTGCAATTTTGGTCTGTGCTTTCCCCTTCTTCACCCTGCTTACCTAATATTTTTTTTGTGAAACCATCCAAAAACCTTACCAAGTCAGTATTTCCCTTGGTATCCTCACAGTATAAGATCTTTGGAACCAGGATGCTAAATTTTGTTTAGCAAAGTAATATAAGTTTTCAGTACTGAGTAATAAAGAATAAAATGTTTAAATGAACTTTACAGCTTCTATCTTATTTCTTAGGCATCTGCTGTCCAATCCTATGGAAAATCTGTTCTTGCGTGTACTATTTTTGGAAGTATTAGAATAATTAAATATTTATAATTCAGATTATAAAGATCTTCATCATATCCATCCTAGATCTGGGTTTTTCTGAAATAGTTATCATATATTCTATCCCATTTCTTATTTTAATTTTTAATTTTTAACTCCTTTATTAATATTTTAGTTGTTTGATAGTCTAATTGTTTTTCTGGTTTGATGTTGTTAATTCCAGTAGGAATTAACACATCGTCACGTGTAAATGAAGATGCCATTGAAATATATTAGAGAAAAAATTGAAAACCCCGGATTATGTGCTTAAAACCAAACAATCAATGAAAAGCACTAAAAATACTGCAAACTGAATGAAGTTTTACTTGTATTTCCTTCAGATATCTTATATAGACCTCCTACTTATTTGTAACTAAGGCTTCCATGATTCCCAAATGAAAACTAAGATATTAGGGATCCAGTAAACATCAAAATTAGAAGAGAATATAGTGCTAAACTATTATATTATTTATTACAATGGAATAAAATTGCATCCTGACATGATCCACTGGAATAAAAAAACAGTTATTTCCTGAATTTTCCAAAAGCAACTGCAAATTGAGCTTATGTTCAAAAGGAAGAATTAGAATAGATGCATCAACTAATTAGAGGCGTTCTTAAGAGTTGATTATTCAGCTCTCAGGTTACAGTGGTGCCTACAAATGCTCTAAGGAAAAGTTTCCACAAACAACTTCACCAGCAGTTGTTAAATGCAGGATATGTTCCTGAGTTGTTCAGTTGTCTGTAGAGAGGGTGTAATGGTTACCTTAGTTATTAAAACTGACTGTTAATTCACTTTTTTTTTCTTTTTTTTTTCTTTTCTTTTTTTTTTTTTAAGATTCATTCACATTCATTTTAAATGGGAGAGCAGTGCTCTCTTCAGTTTCATGAAATCATGGAATTGTCAGAGTTGGAAGGAACCTCTAGAGATCATCTAGTCCAACTCCCCTGCTAAAGCAGGACTGCCCAGAACACATTACTCAGGACTGCATCCAGGCGGATCTTGAAGGTCTCCAGAGGAGGAGACTCCACAGCCTCCCTGGGCAGCCTCTGCCAGTGCTGTCACCCTCACTGTAAAGAAGCTTATTTGAAAGCACTCGCGCTTTAGTTATAGGTAGTGCTGTGTCAACATTACTGAACTCTTTCTGCAAAGACTAGTTACCCAGATTATCTAGGGTGTAGATACACCTAGCCTTGGGAATTTTAATTAATAACAAAAGTTGATTTGTGCCTTCTAACTTAAAAGTCCTCTACATCCTTGGAAACTTATTTGTAGAATAGTTATGCTAGCAACCTTATGGCCCTTTGCACCTAAGTGTTTTCTACCCACCTTCTATACCGGCTGACTTGCCAGGGCAGTATTACACATACCTCTGGACAGAATTGCAATGGGATTTATATAACCTACAGGGACTCTTTTGTTCTTGGACCTTTATTGTAGTGTTTACTGTAGACTTGCTCATGTTCTTGGTCCTCAGACAGGACTGAGGCCAGCTCCATCACAGTGCTGAAGTTTATGCATACTGATATTTTCTTTGAAGTCAACACTACTTCTCATATGCTTAAAGTTAAGCACCTAAGAGCTTTACCAGCACAGAGCCAGGGTATGCAACAGAAAAGGAAAGAGAGTATTTTTAAACATTTCAGTGTATTGAACTGATTGTTATATTTAGGATGTTTTAATTCAAGGAAGTAGACTGTAGGTATATTTTCCAAATTTCAAAATGGCTTATCTGATGAGGGAAGAGAGATGGGTGAAAACAAATTCTATGCTTTTACATAGCAGTATTTTGAACTCAGACATGTTAACATTTTTACATTCACACCCCATCAAGTGCACCAGTTGAGCAGAGAAATGTAAGCTATTTGAGGTCACTGCCACACTTTCATACTGACAGTGTTCTTGGTGTTTGTACAGAAAAATATGTGCTTCTGTCTGAATTAATTTAAATAACTATATGGTAGATTTATGCTTTTTAATGAGTTTTTCATTATTCAGTCAGTAAGCATTGCAGACTCGGTTCAGTTCTCTGTAAAATAGAGCAGACTCCAGAGTTACACTGGAAGTGCAAGAAACACCCCCCTTATCTGTTGGAAGTTACTGAAAGGATAGGCTGCACAATGACTTCTTTCTTTTGAGCCAACGGTTATGTCAAAGTAATGTACTATATTTAGAAGATTTTAAGTTCTAGATGTGGTGTAACTTGAGTAAGAAAAAATCCTTATAAAACTATTACTGAATTTCTGTCACTACCTCATTTTTAGATTAGTTATTCATCTTATAAAATAATAATGTTTTCTCTATTAATAATTATCAATAAAGGCAATCTCTTGAACCTTAATTTAATAGGTTTGAAATATATTATTGTCAGCAATTTTTATTCAAATGAATTTTTTGGGGTAGAAAATGTACCAAAATAGATTAACATAGGATGAAAGATAAAATTAATTAGATTTATAATTTTTTTTCCAGGATGAATAAATGAAATCTAATTAGATACAAACATATTCAGAATAAGAAATAACTTTCAGATGTGTTTTTTTTTTAGTAACTATGACAAGTGGCTGGTGTAAATGCCAATATTTATCTTCATCTTAGACATATATTTAACAAGCTTTTTAAAACAAATAGCTTACTTTCTTAAAACTATATATATGGGAAGCTTTAAAAAAAAAAAAAAATGCCCCTTTTGCCCAAAGTTATGTGAGTTTTGAATCCTACTCGGCATAAAGGTCAGCAGTATTTAGCTTCTGAATACTGAGTAGTATTATCAGAATGTAGACAATCCCAAACTTCATGTAACAACATAGCTCTTAAGTGCTAACTTTGTTGCTATTTTTGGTAAGCTCTTTTTGGTCCTAAGGAATGATCAGGGTCCCATATCATCTGTACAGATAGTTTTAAGATCTTTATTAGCCTGGAACCTGTGTGCGTACTATAATTTCTTCACTGAGGTAAATCCATANGGGTCTCACAAGCGCAGAGTAGAGGGGGAGAATCACCTCCCGTGACCTGCTGCTCACACTTCTTTTGATGCAACCCAGGATACGTTTGGCTTTCTGGGCTGCCAGCATGCGTGGAATGAATTTCTAAAGAAAGAAATTCCTGTATCAATCACAAACTAATAATTTTTATTAATTAGCAATGAATAATTATTTCTACAACTTCTCAATTTTGAAAAGTGCTTGTATCCTTCTGTGGAACTATATGGGACAGCGCAGTCACTCTGTGTAACAATTACTATATTCCATTGCCCTGTATTATCTGGTAGGAAGATATAGCCACATTTAAGCATGTGAAACTGAGCAATGGACTGATTTAATGCACTTACTGTTGTCCAGAACAACAGCTTGTGGAAATCACAACATTTAGGGCATGATTAGTCATTATTTTGGTCTTTATTTGGGGTGAACAGTATACACACACAGTACTGACCTTTTCAAAATACAAAGAATTTCATCTCACTTTTATTCTCTGTACATGGAAGAGTTAAGGCATAGGAAGATGCAAACAATTTTTCTGAAAACAAAGTTATGTGTAATTATGCAATTGAAAACTATAGGCAATGTCAAATAAAGAGCTGAGGTAATATTAAAATGTAATATTTTGTATGCAACACATTTTCAACCTTAGAAATTATTTTTTCAATAGAAATGTCTACATAGATTTTTATTGGTTCTCTAAAACTACCTGAAAGAAATCTGTGAAATAGCATTTTCTTTTTGTTTTGATCCTTGCTAATACATGGAACACAAAACTCTGTAGGGATTTTTTGCTGCGTTTTCCTACAGTCTATCCAATTTTGAATATGACACAAAATTGTCGTTTAATTATCTTTTTTTGAAAAGAGACATTTCCTGTCTATATAGCAGTACCTACACATTTGCTGTGGTCTGGAATTTGGAAGATTTTTGTTTTGTGTGTGTTGCAGCTGAAGTAATTAAAAACACAAATTCAATTATGCTACATGCTCCTTAGTTAAATGCTGCTGAGATACAAAGCTAGCAGTTGCAACCCAAATGGTTTTGTTGCTGTTGCTAATGGTATCAGAATAATGGCCACTGTAATCATGTGTCTTCTGCAATTCAGTGATAATATAGCAATTAAAACAAAACCAAACAAATTTAATTCAAGCAAATTTAAGTAAAACTTTCATTGGCTTCCACATCATAAACTACCTAGATCAGTACAAATCTAAATTTGTATATTATTTAGGAGAGTGAGGGAAGGCACCTAATTTATTACTAATGACTGCTTTGAAATCGTTAAATATGGCTGTTTGCTGAAGTTATGCTCATTGTTGACAGATCATAATTTTGTTTTAACACTTCTACGGGAAGGGAGTGGCATAGAATAAACCTTTGTTCTTTCTGGAAGGCTATTAACTACATAGATCATTTTCATGTACACCTATGTGTATATTTGCACATATGTCTGCACCCCCATGCAGTTGCACATGTGTCGCCAGTATTCAGTAAGTAATTAAGAAATAATGGTTATTTAAATCAAGACTATGTATGCATTTCTTTTTCTTTAATTTAAATTGACATGCAGATAAATAGATAGATAACGTTTTTGTGATCTCTCCTAATGTAGGTGATCTACAGTCAACTTCTAAAACAATTTGTGCTGCTGTAATTCTTAATAATTTTTCTCTGCTTTTATTTGAAAAGCCAAATGTCTCTTTTGATCTCCAGCTGCCAAATGAGAACTTCTTGGTATGACTATAAAGGTAGCTAAAGAACCTTGACTGTAGCCGTGAGCCAGGGACAGTGCTGTGCAGCCAAACTACCCCACTGATAGACCTCTCCTTTTTGGACATGAAATGACTTAAGGGTTGTGTACTAAGTGAGACTCAAAGTAAAGCTAACCTTACCAGTCTTGGGAGAAATGCAGAAAGGAAGGTACAGTTCTGCTTTTCTGTTGCTCCCTTGACGCTGTAATGAACTGTCGCACAAACTGATTGTAAAAGTATAATAGTTCTCATGGGATGAGAAACCAAGAGCTGTAGACATCTATTGAAATGGCTGTATAAATAAGACGTATCATTGAAAAAAAATTACTATTAAATCCTGTATTAATCTGGTTTATGCTAGAAGTTTCCAGAAGGTTGAGCATACTCTATATGAAACTGGGAGGTCATACAAGTAATAATATGCTGTGTGATTTCTGAAAACTGAGCACTTTCCCAAAATTAAATGGAGTCAAAATGTATATTGTGTGACAGATGGAGCAATTACATATAAAATGCAAAAAAATGGCATCAGTATAAGCAGCAGTCAACAATTTTTTGCCACCATTAGAGGCACCAGAATGGATACCTAAAATGCAAGCATTGGTAAACTGCATGCATGGGACCTGACTACATTATATATACACAATACATATTATCTGAATGGAGGAAGGTGTAGGATAAATTATGAATACATCTGGGAAGACTTGCAACCCCAGAAAATCTCTTTCTGAATGAGTTTTTTATTCATTATCAAAGGAAACGTGAGCCAGAGGGTGTGCTTACAGTGGGGTGACTTCTTCATTTGGGATAGATGTTTGCATGACATCGAGAATGAATCTGGGAATACAAGGTGACTTTACATCCATAGCAAAATGAAATCAAGTATTTTTTAAAAGTGCATGGTTTAGTGTTTCAGCATGAGAAACTTTTCATGACAGATGCTTACCAAATTAAACTTTACAACTGCATTACTCATGGAGCTTCTTATGGAGGAAAAAAGTAGCCCACATGGATCCCTGTTTTATTGTGGCTACATTGACTACCACTAGTTTGGAACTGTCTCATATATGCCTACATTACTCTGTATCTTTACTACCACACTATATCCTGGGGGGGAAAAAAAAAGATAAAACAAACATTTTCTGGCAAGAAATCCTTTACTAAAGAAGTTTGATACAGTTCAGTAAGAAATGATACCATGCATTTTTCACTCAGCAATGAATGGAATTTTAGTACAAATGGAAAAAGGTCACCTGGCGTTTAATACACGTTTTGAAGTCATATCTTTTTCTAGTTGTCATTAACAATAAGGCCTCTTATAACCTTTAAAAACATGAACTTCTATACAAATGTAATCTTCAGCATAGCTATGATATCTATAACATATTTAATATATGCGATTAAATGTTTCGTGGCCTTAAACATTTGGAAAATAATTTCCCATCCTATTAGCCTTTTGAAATATTTTTCTTTGGTAGTTTTCATCAGCATGGAAAGTGAAACATTAATCTTACAAATGAAGAACTCCAGTCAAAGCCTAGGTTGGTCAATAGAGATACTCCTAGAATTAAGCACTAGGTCACCACTGCCATCTGCCCTGCCCTCCGCTCTACTGCCAGTTCCAGGATTGCTCATATCTTTTACTGTTTATAGGTAATGTGGGATGAATGAGTAAACAGTTTTTAGATTGCAGAAGGGCGACTCCTATAATGCAGCAATAATGTGCTCTTGGTGCATGGTAATCAAAGGCTAAAATTGATTCTCTGTTTTTTATTTATTTTTATTGTTATATATTTTTATATATGGAGAAGAGAATTTCCTCAATCCCTAAAAGAAGCCCTAAAGCGGAGGGAAGTGCTGTTTTACAGGACAACTAGTTGATGCTGATGGGGAATTCTCCTGAACCATGAGAGGTTCCGAGTCACATTCCCATTCTGTCTCTTACATTAACGACTTCAAGTGCAACCTCAAGTTAACCTTAGACAGATAGCAAGTCTTTTATTTTCTTATGGCAGGGAATACCATCTTCTTACAGAAGTTTCAGGACAAATGAATTAATATTTTTAACAAAAAGACCACACAGTATGGTTGGAATATTCAAATTTTTCCTCTGTGTATGAGATAATATATATCTGGAAGCTTACATCTTCAAAAAAAATCAATACAATTTTTCTTAAAAATGCTCTTGAGTATCTTAAGTAGTTTTGGTGCTACTGAAATAATTCCAACAATAACAGTTCTGTTCTCCTCAAACACTTGCATGCCAAAGTTGTTATTCACATGTCTTGTATGCGACATAGTGTTGACAGGAGAATGAGGGAAGTGATTGTCCCTGTGTATTTGGCAATGGTGAGACCGCACCTTGGTACTGTGTTCAGTTTTGGGCCCCTCACTCCAAAAAAGACATTGATGCTGTAGGTGCTGGAGCATGTCCAGAGAAGGGCAATGAAGCTGATGAAGGGTCTAGAGAGCAAGTCCTATAAGGACAACCTGAAGGAACTGGGTTTGTTTAGCCTGGAGAAGAGGAGTTTGAAAGGAGACCTTAACATTCTCTACAACTACCCGAAAGGAGATTGTAGGGAGATGGGTGTTGGTCTCTTCCTCCAAGTAGCCAGTGACAGGATGAGAGTAAACAGCCCCAAGTTTTGCCAGAGGAGGTTTAGATTGGATATTAGAAACATTTGTTCCCTGAAAGCGTTGTCAAGGATTGGAACAGGCTGTTCAGGGAAGTGGTTGAGTCACCATCCATGGAGGTATTTAAAAGACATGCAGATGTGGTGCTTAGGGACATGATTTAGTGGTGGTTTTGGCAGTATTAGGTTAATGGTTGAACTTGATGATCTCAAAGGTTTTTTCAAACCTAAATAATTCAATGATTTAATGATTCTATGGCTAGTACCCACAGTATGGAAAAAATCCAATGTGATAGGAACAGAGAAACCCAGTCTGAGAACTCATTGTTGTAATCCATTTTATCAGATCTCAGAATGAATTATGAAAAACCCCTCAAACACAAGGAATTAGTATAAAAATATAATTCATTTAATAAGAAATGAAATATTGTTCCACAACACTTCTGAGAAACAGCATTCTGATGCTGTAATTAAATACATTTTAGAATTATATTAAGATGTTCTGAAAATCGATTGTTCCATTGTTTCTTCAAACTGTGAATAATGAAACAAAAGAAACAAAGATTGTTTCAAATATTGCAGATAACTTTATGTCACATACGTGTGTTATGTGATATTTGTGTCTTATCATATCTAGTAGCACTGTGTGGTGATATTTTCTGAATTTGCATTACACTTGTGTTGTTCTTTCTGAAGTGCACTGAATCGGAATCACTTCAGGAAGCACATTAGAGAAAAAAGACTTGCAACATGTTACTTATATATATATATATATATGGATGGATGATTTGGGGGGAATAATAACTGAACTAAAAACTTTTGAGACACATCTACTTCTTTCACTCAAATTACTTTAAATGTGGTTTACAGTCTAAATAATTACACATACGGTGTGTACATGGCTCTTTATATATAGTCAAATCGATTTTGCTGTTCTTAAATTCATAGGAATGATATTTGGTATTTGATTTTATATTGGGCATGTGATGATCATATGTTTTGATTGAACAATTAGAAGACTACCTTACTGGGGAAACTAAGATCAAAATTTATTCTGTTATGTCCTTTTAAACTTGAATCTAGATGGCTTTATTGTCTATGAATAATTATTATTATTATTAATTTCTTATGTGAATCAAAAATAGTTTACAGGGGGTGGAGTACTTGATTTATCTAAATATAAAATTAATTTTATTTCAGTTGCACTTGAGAGAGAGCTCAACTTTCACTGGACTAAAACTAATTTGGAAAAGTACAAAAAAAAATGACAAAACTTGGGTGGCGACTGAGATTTAGAGCCTGTATCTAACATTTCTCAAAGAAATTGATAGAAAACATAAATATTGCATTGACAGTGATATTTTACCTTGTTAATTATGTACTGAACACATATAATTGAATGCAATCATGTACTACTTTTTGACTCACTAGTCACAATCACTGCATATATTAACAGCAGTGTTTCCAGAAAATGTATATTGAAAATCTGTATTCTGTCTGTATCAAGAAGACAAGCAAGCCAGTGCACAGAACCCAAACCATATATTATCAAATCTTAAATACTTTAGTAACAATTAACCACATTTGTGGATTGAGATTTACTTGAAAGTATGGATTGAGATTTACTTGAAAAACTGAATTTTGAACGATATAGGGACATTTTAAATAACAGAATAAAAGGATGCAATAAAAACATGGCATCTTTGTGACCTATTCAGACTTCATACACAAACACAAGTTAATAAAGTATACTATTCTTTTTCAGTATGGCTTGAAAACACTTTCAAATAAAGGCAATGCAGGAAAAAAAAAAGTGTTACAGTGCTGACTGACCTTTTTATTTGTTTAGTAGCCATTCTTTATTTTTAAACTAGATTAGAAATTGAGTTTCCTATTCATGTTTAACTCTATCAAGTAACATTTTACATTAGAGAGTGCCACTTGCTACAGGAATAAGTATAGTATAATGAAACATAGGGTGCAAGGATATCTTAGTATAATTTTTTATTAATTTTTAGTCAGAAAACAGAGGTATTGTCCAAGGAAAGAAGTGGGGAAAACTATATTTATTTCCTCTTGCTCCCATAAGCACAGACTGCGACATGTATGAACATGTGTGTATGTGTGTGTGCATGTATACACCTTAAAAGTATTTTGAAAAATCATATTGAATACAAATTAAAATGCATTCTTCACTGTACCTTCTAATAAGTAAGTGCAAGTGTCTTATCATGGTAAGTAACTGTTTTCAGTTAATTTCAAGGTTTTCCAAAGAGCGTGGAATGTGGTATAACATGAACCAAGGCTCCTTTTGGACCAATTTCATATCTGGGGTTGACTCATCTCTGTTTCACCTTTGTTTACAGTCTGTTGTTTTAAATATCTTTTTGCTCATATGGGAAGCAAGATTGAATTTTAAGGAGGTCTTTATGTTTTGTCTTGGTCCATTCAAATTCTGTGAGACAATAATAATTTTATTTGCATTGGTTCCATCTAAAATTCAGGTTATAGCTAAAACTTGATAAATTCTAATGAGGATGAATAAAATGTCAAGCTATTGAAAATAATGACTGGAGGAATTATTTCTTCAAGTCTACAGAACATAATGAAATAAATTGCATTTCTTATGTAGAAACCATAATTTGGTAAATTTTTAATACACTTTTTTTTGTTTATATTATTCTTTTTTAATAGCACATTACTTTTGTTTTTGCAGAAATCACTTTTAGCTGAAGTAACTGCATTGTCACAGAATATATTTTTTCCAATATTTTCAATATGTTCTTCTTGACATTTTATGTTTATGTGCAGTTTGCATTTTTTTTGTTTTTCAATTTCAAATGTAACAGATTTTGATATTTTTGTTACATTTTTCTTTTTTTTTCTTTTTTTTTTTTGTACTAGTGGTTTTTTATTTTTGAGAATCTGCTGTTTTTGAATTCTCTTTTTTCCCTTTATTCTCCTCCTCACTATGATCCCAGGAGCCAACACAAAGAAAAGCGCAGATGATATAACCAGTAATGATCGTGGTGAAGATGAAGGTATTTTTTGTTTTTTCAAAGCTCGACCCTGATGCATGAACATGAACTTTTTAATTTTTATTATAATAATAATAATTATTGTTGTTGTTATTGCTGTTATTTCAACATTGTTTTTAGTCCCTTATTTGCAGAAGCACGCTTCAGTGTGCTTCATTATTTTCTTCTTTAGAAATTACTTTCTTTGTTTTTCTTTTTAAAATCCAAATTAGCATATAGATGACTGCAGTTCCCCTGTGACATAGGTGTAAAGGTTATTCCTAAATGTGTGTGAAATGGGTAACCTTAATACTAGTTGAAACCACATCCTTTCCCCTCCCTGTTCTTTTTTAGGTTGAGAAAATGGAATTTAAAAACATGCATGTGCTCTTTTCCTACATTTTGTAAATGCACCTGTTTGAAATTCATGAAAAAACTCACATATATCCTTCCTTTCACTTCCACTGTTTCGCTAGTGCACCTGCTGTACATTGATGCACTTGAATTGTGCTTTGTTTTTTCTATTTTTATTTACTTAATTATTTTTTTTCTCACAGGATGTGGTTTATTTCAGGACACACACACAAAAAAGAAGCTGTTGATGTTGCTTTATTGTTTTTTCCTGTAATCAGCTAGCCTCTGAGATACATTCATTCTGACTGTGACCACATTCCCACTGAAATCAATGACAATCATTTTCACTGACTTCTTTCAGAGTTGGATTGGATTCCCTGAAAGGAAATGTTAAAGTTCAGAGTGAAGCACCGCAGAAGTTTTGCAAGGAAATACTTTTTTCTTGCCTTGGCACAGCAAAGCTCTTTAGGATGCACCAAAATAGAAAGAAGTCATGAAATCTTCCTCTATTCTTACCCTTCTTTTTCGTTAAACTTACACTGACAGCTTATTTTACTTTATATGTTTACCAAATTCAGAAAAATATTTTCAAATTAATTGTGAAGATTTCAAGCTTAGTTTATTGGTCTGGTTTTGGAGCAATGTGTTTCTTATTCTTCTCATTCTTGGCCAATCTGAAGTGTTACTCTATGACTTTTTTCCTGTTTTCTTCTATTCAACATCAGCTCAAATAACTTTGAAACATTTGTCCTCTCTGTTTGCTTTACAATCATGCATCTTGCAGTGAGGACACAATCTCCTCTTTTCCTGAGAGTTCAGCTCAGTTCTAGCTACTCTGTCTATGCAAGAAAGACTGCAATAAAGATCTCTGGTCTTTGATTCACACTGGTTAACCTCTACTGCACCACCTTAATTGATGAATTGCACTGTTTTGTATAAATGCTGTGCAGAATACTCCAAAATTACTCTTATTTTCTGAATATCATTTTTATGTATCTGTGCAACGCATGATTTTTTAAATTATTGTATCATCTTTTGCTATACCAATCTCTGTAGTTAATTTTAAAGCAAAGGATTAGTAACAAACAAAAGCGAAATTGGTTTAAAAATGTAAGATAGAGAGTGGATCATGAATACATTATTATTTAGACTTCTTAAAACATTACAAAACATTAGGGTTTCATCATTAATGAAGCCTTTAGACCTAAGCGCATAACGCACGGAGCTCATTTCCTTTATGTTGAAGCTAATTGTGTTCCCATTGAAGGGGAAGAGGAAATCTCCCATTGACTTCAGCAGTGAAAGATTCAACCCTGAGGAAAGGTTAATTACAACAAATCATGCCCTGAGAGTTTGGAGCAACAAGGGAAAAGTGTTAAGCAATTGTTGCTTTTGTTTTTTGAGGGCTTAGTTGAGCCTTCACAGATGAAACACTTTAATGTACTTTGCTGAAAATGCTGAGTATAAAAAAATATATTTCCACTAGAATGTATCCCATTGCTTTATATGATCTGTTTAACAGCTGCATTACTCTTGTAGTCACAACAATTAAAAAGATCTTACCATAAAACCTTTTGTTCTGCTCAAATATAACACATGAAATACAACACAGAAAGTATGTATCCTTTTATGAAAAGTAGGCAGATTCTAAGAGAAGCCTTAAACTCTCATGACTGGACAGCTGTATTCTGGAGCTTGAACAAGTGCAAGGTCCTTGCATACAGCTGACAATATTTGATATTTAGGGTATTGCATAGACACGAGTAACGTAAAAGTGGGTCATAGGAATACGAGCATTCATAACCTACCTTTAAATAGGCTCAAATTACATGTACAAAATGTTATGTATGTGGCATCTCATTACTGATCACATATTTGGCATCTTTTGTAACAAACCTGAGAAGAGGGAAGAGTTTTGGTAGGCTTTCAAAATGAGGTCCCCCACCTGTAGGTATTTAGCTCAGTTTTTTCTTCTTCCCACTACCCTTTTCCGCTGTTCAATACATGCCTATCCTACCCAAAGTAGAACACACAGGATTGGTGTGTTGTGGGCTTGATTATTTTTTTTTGGTTTGTTTGTTTTTGTTTTTTTTTTTTTTTTTGATGGTGGTGGTTGTTTTGTTTGTTGTTGTTTTGTTTTGTTTTTCCTTAATCCTGATTGAATATTCAGGGACTCTGCTTTCTCTTGTATGTTGTACTATATGATTGAAAGAGGTGCTCCTATTCCACCTGCACATTCACTGAATTATTTGCAAAAGGTATATACATCTAAGGTCAGCTTGCTGAATGCCCTCTGCTTTTTAGAGTTTAGTCTCATTTCTGTAGAGAACATAAATTCCTAATTTAGGTAGTTTGAACCATCCCTGGTGTCAGGAGTTTTTAGAGGAAAAGATACAAATCCAGCCCCAAATCATTGATTACTGTATCTTTATAACTCACTCTGAAGTATGAAAATGTTACTATCAGTTTCACTGAACTTTCTTTTAGAAATAAAGACCCAACCGTTTATCTGCTTCATAAGTGAAGAACTTTACTGTGTATACAAAAGATCAGCCATACCATAAAGGACGATGAATTCAAGGCTGTTCTTTAGGGCTTAGCTATCATGACAAGGAAAAGTACAACACAAAACCTATAATTTGCCTTAAATGCAAAAAATCTGGGCTTCTAATTCACATAAATTCTCTTTGTTAACTCAGGGTTTTAAAAGAAGGAATAGTTTGCTATGTTTAATTCTGTCAGAACAATTTGATTTTGTGATATTATCTCTTACTGAACTATTGGGAATGTAATTTCAACAATTATGTCTCAGTAAGGAATGGGAAAGTATGGATCATTACTGTAATTTTATTATTAAATGTGTAGATACTTCTAAATTGGCATACACCTGAATCAAAATCTTCTAAAAAAAGACAAGATTATTCTGTAATTTGATTTTTCTCTTTAGGCTTTTAGACATTTATTTTCATGGTACATTTCTTATAATAACAAAGGCATTTCAAGTATTCTGAGAACATTTCAGAGGAAATAGTACTTGAAGTAACCAAGACAGATATTCAAACTATAAGTATTAGGCCTGTAGGATAATCCTGAGCTGTAAGCTAACTGATTAAAGTGTTGGTGATGATACTGAAAACACAAGAAACAATTAATAATATTTTTAGCATTGTTATAAATTGCTAATATCATGTTTCATTATTTTTTATTACTTTATTATATTTTCCTTGCTTGAATTTTTTCAGACATTCATGATCAGAACAGCAAGAAACCTGTTATGGTCTACATCCATGGTGGATCTTACATGGAGGGCACTGGAAATATGATTGATGGCAGCATTCTTGCAAGTTACGGAAATGTCATTGTTGTCACTCTCAATTATAGGCTGGGGGTTTTAGGTAAGTGACTCCTTTCTTCATCACCAATTGTAAAGAGATGTTTTATTGCTTAATTTATCTATCAATTGATCATATATCCTTGGGCCATTACTTTTTTTAAACAGAACCTTCTTGCTAGTGGGTAGTTTGACTGTATTTTATTGATTTTGAATTCAGTTTTAAGGAAACTGAGCTGTATCCCCTATATTATATATTAATGAAAAAGCATATAGTCAGTATACAATAGCATACAGACTGCTAGAATGCTCTTATTTCTAGCATTTTAGACACACGAGGTAAAGTAATTTTTTCTGAGGGTTTAGTTTTTTGTTTTTTTTTTTTTTTAAATCTTAAATTTTAATCTTGATTTTCTTGATAGCAAATCTGATCTATATTATTGGCATGTAATATTTTGGAACACAGGAAACTTCTTTTGCTGAATTATGTATTAATGTGGTTAATGTGTTTAAACCTGATTAGAGTACTGAGAATTTTTTTCTTGTCCCTGATTTTGACTCTTGTTTAAATACAAAAGAGCATTTTTTCTGTGTGAGTCAGATTTAAACATAAAACCAGTAATATATAAAGATATTTTGTTATACTTATGCACGAAATCTTGGTATTCAGAAACGCACTGAAAAAAAAACAACTGAAGAACTCAAGGTTCTTTAGAAAAAAAAGATCCACATTGTTGTTGTTATTGTTAAAGTGTACACTCAGGAACTTGATAAAAGTTATTCATCTGTAAAAATGGTTAATTACTGGATCTCTTCAAAGGTTTTCTTCTAGTTTCTTAGAATTGAAATTTTTGAAGGATACAGATAATTATAAGTAGTATAAAAAAATTATTGTCCAGCTGCCTTCTATCAATCTAAAGGAAAAAATGCAATACTTGCATTGATGAAGTCCTATTTTATGTATTTATACTGGAAAAAAATAAAAAGAATGTTATATTTTTACATGGTGGCATTTAGGAAAAAAGGCACATTACACAGGCAATAATATAAAAAACTGAAATGTAATAACTGAGGATTTTAAAAGGATTACAAAACATGTGGTTTCATATTTAGTATTAAATACTGCTTCTCAACAGGGGCAAATGTAACTTCTGGGACACTGTGAAATTTATTCTTTGTTATATAAGGTCTATGTTTGAATTAGAGCAACATAAGATATTCAGATTAGATGAATTGTGTTTCATGAGTATATTTCTGGTTTTTCTTCCTTAACAAAGTGTAAATGTGATTGTTGAGAAAGCATTAGGTTCTGCATAGAAATTGGAAGAAGTTAGGTGAATTCCATGTATTTTTTCTCTTGTTTCATAAGTAAAAATAAAAAATAAAAAGAAGACAAATTTATTCAGGTAAACAACCATATGGAGAACATATGTGATTATTCATAAAAGTTAAAAAGCAGTGCAGTTATTATGACACACAGTTGGAAGACTGACAATATTTTTATCCATTTCTTCTAGTCTGGATTATCATCTTTTTGAAAGATATACTTATTTCTGTAAATTTGGTGTGTTTCAATTGCATTTGATTTTTAAATTCGCACATAAAAGGACATATGCAAACCTGACTTTAATGACAGAGATGTATAATTCTACCGCTATTATTGCGGTATTATTGCATATTCCTCTTGTGATGGAGGAATATGCATTGAATTGATCAAAATGATGAGTTACTGAAGACCTCGAAAAGATTTTTTTTTTCCTTTTCTGAAAAACTATCACTTGAATGGATCAGAATACTGGATGTTATTATACTTACCATAAATGTTTGTTCTGTTCCTGACGCACATAAAATTGTTTTCCTTTCAGTCTATATTGTATCATTAACAACAGTAGATAAAAAATAAATTAGTACTACCAGTGATAATCACTGGATGATATTAGACAGACAAATCACAGAATGCTTTGGGTTGGAAGGGACCTTAAAGATCATCTAGTTCCCATCCCCTGCTCAAAACTCCATCCAACCTGATCTTGAACACTTCCAAGGTTCCATCTGCAACCTTCCTGGGCAACCTGTTCCAGTGTCTCACCACCATCATCATAAATAATATCTTCCTTATGTTCAATCTAAGTCTACCCTCTTTCAGTTTAAAACTGTACCTTGTCCTGTCACTACAGGCCTTGGTAAAATGTCTCTCTCCATGTTTCTTATAACTCCCCTTAATATATTGAAAGGCCCCAATGAGGTCTCTTGGGAGCCCTCTCTTCCCTAGGCTGAACTGGAGAACTCAACCTTTCTTAACAATAGAGGTGCTCCAGCCTTCTGACTACTCTGGAACTGATCAAATAGGTTCATGTCTTTCTTACAGTGAGGATCCCAGAACTGGATGCAGTAGTCCAGGTGGGGTCTCACGGGAGTGGAATAGAGGGGGAAAATCACCTCTCAACCTGCTTGTTTCTATACATCCCAGGGTACAATTGCTTTGAGTAATCTACCTGTAGAGGCCTATCTTATAATTCTTTATATTCCTTGAAAAATTCAGCTCCAACTGTGCCTTAGCTTTCCTAATCTCATCCCTACACATTCAGGCATCATCCTTATGTTTGTTCCAGGATACATGTCCCTGGCCAGTGCATTCCCTTTTTACGCTTTGACCAGGAGATCTTCACAGGGACAAGCCAGTCTCCTTCCTTCCTTGCCTGAGTTCTTACATGTGGAAGTTGAGAGCTGTTGGTCTCTAAAATGAATAAACCTTAAAAAGATGCCAGCCTTGTACTGTTCCTTTATCCACTAGGGCAGTTTCCTAGAGTCTCCCATCTACTAATTCCTTAAACAACCAAAAGCTTGCTCTCCTAAAATTCAGAGTCCTGACTCTACTCTTCACCTGGCCCATATCCTTCAAGACTGTGAATTCTACCAAGGTATGATTAGTGCAGCCTAAACTGCCACCAGTCTTGACTGCTCTTATTAGTCTATTTGTGTTGGTAAGCAGTAGGTTTAGTCATGTTTCTCCTATGGCTGGGCTGCCTATCACCTGAATTAAGAAATTATCCTCTGTGCACTCCAAGAGTCTCCTGGATTGCCTACAGCTTGCTGTGCTGCTCTTCCAGCAGGTGTCAGGGTGATTAAAGCTCCCCAGCAGGATCACAGTCTGCAAGCATGATGCTTTCTGTAGTTGAAATAAGAATGCTTCATTGCCATCCTCTCCTTGATCGGCCAATATGTAGAAAACACATACCATGAAGTTTCCTTTTGGTTTGGCCTCTAATTTTCACCGATAATCTCTCAACCTGTTCATCTGAGTTGTTCAAAGACATCTGTGTGTAGTTAATCCATATCTCTATACAGGGGGCACCACCTCCCACCAGTTTAAAACCACAGTCTAGTTGTGTGATTCATAGCACCAAGTTTCAGGGACAGCAGTTAGATCATAACTGTCTATCTGCACAGTGGCTTCCAGCTTCTTTTGTTTGTTATCCATGCTGTTTGCTTTGGTATAGAGACACTTCAGTTGGGGCTATCAATCTGTCAGCTTTTTAGAGGAAAATGCCCTAATTCCCATGGGGCATTTTTTGTGTGTTCCCCTGTTGGTTGCTAATATATCAGCAGCCCCCGGCTCTTCTCTGTTACTCAAAACTCCATCCCCTTTCCCTGCTAAATCTAGTTTAAAGTTCTCCTTATAAGTCTGGCCAGCTTATTGGCAAAGAGGCTCTTCCTTCACTTGTTCAGATGAATCCCATCAGCTCCCATGAAATGTGGCTTCTCAAAGGGACATCCATGATCATAGAAGCCAAAATTTTTGATTATGGCACCAGCTGCAAAGTCAGGTATTCACCTGTTCAATTTGCTTCCCACTTCCTGAACCCCTTCCTGTGACTGGGAAGATAGAGGAGACCCCCACATGTGCTCCTGATCATTTTAATATTGCTCTGAAACTACATGAGCTACATGCACTGAAACCACATGGAACAGTAGGAACAGATAATATTCTGTAGGGTTCATCAGGCTTGGCAGCCTCTCAGAGGTGTCATGAATGTGAGCTCCTGTAGGAGCTGATACATCCTGGTAGGAGGCAAGCTTATCTAGAGAAATTGTCTTGATGGCCAGTGGGTGCTTTGGCTCTCAGTAGAGATCTCCAGTTCCTAATACCTTATAGGCTTACCCTCCTCTTGCACAGCCTTAAGGCAGGGCTGTTGCTTAGTCTCGGACAGTGCCCAATAGCATGTTTCGACCTCCTGCTCACATTTCTGGATACTGCATTGTCTGTTGAGCTCCTCTGGTAGCATAGCTACCTGCTCAAGGAGTTCCTTAAACTGGGCATACTTGCAGTTATGACATCAACTGCTGCCTTTAGCTGCTAGAGGGACTTCCATATACTGAAGCTCCATGCAATTTAAGGTGTGGAGAGCTAGGTGGAGATGTCAGCATACATAGGCTGTAGTTTTTCCATCCAGATTTCAGCCACAGCAGTGGCAGTTGTGGGGGTGAACACTACTTTCAGCAGGTCACAGTCTCCTTATAGTCCTCAGAAAAAATAGCCCACTTATAAAATTGCAGTTCTTTTGAAAGACATTGTTCTTCTAATTCTAATTCCCTGGAGAACTCAGGCTTCTAGATAAGCTTGCACAGCCATTCAGCTAGCTGGGGTGAAAAATGAGGCTACAGCCTAAGCCTGCAGGCCAGCTGAGCAGGCAGCAGCCTGGTCACTGGCAGGATTGGCAGCTCTTCACATGTGCACTGACACACAAACTGCCTCAAAAACTGCTGACACCGCTCCCAACCTACGCTGTCCCTGTTCGCACAGCCCATTTGCCACTCTCCCCATGGCTGGCACTCCTCAGGGACCAGTTATATGCAGATTCCCACAGTTTGAACGGGTCATGAGGACAGCCGGCATCATCCCACTCTTGCCCACCTCTCTCATGAGACCTGTCTCTTGCTGGCTTGAACCTCCCACACCAGCAGGCCAAGGGTACTAGAAGCCCATGCACCCCTGGGGACCTTACAAGCCTCACAATGCTCTCAGCCTCAGCCGGCTGCTGCTGCCACCACTTTAACATTAACTTCCTGAGGTTTAAACTGTAGCAACAAATTCCAGTTTGAGAACCTGAGAATGAATTGATAGTAGTGATTGCATGCTTATGAAAGCCTGGATTTTGGAAATACATCTTCATACATTAGAGAAAATGAAAATTTTTAGGGACGACTTAATTTACCTGACTATCCTTCACTGAGTTTGAGCTCAAGAAATATCTCTACAGCAAAGGAATATTTTTCAAGTTAATGGAATATAAACTATATTAGTTTCCTTTACTGCCTTCTAATATAATATAATTTTAGTTATATTTAATGGAGTTTGTGATCATCCTATAACTTAGTAAAAGTCCTATGATTTGAAAAGATCTGGTTTTAACACATGACACTGTACCCTTTGAATTTTAAAACCAGGTTTTGGCAGCCACCATAAAGACAAGGTTTCTCCATGTTTTATAGGCAGTAGGCTGGTTCCTCTTGGCTATAACCGAGATACAGAAACTTCTGGTCTCAGGTTGACCAGAAAGCAGGCATTGCAGACTGAGAAAAAAGGCTTAACTTGCAGTAGCTGTTACATGGTGACCTTCAAGGCTATAAAACATTGTAACTGGATGACAGAGAAAAACATCTTCATCTCCATCTTCTCCTCTTGCATCTGGCTAAAATACGAACCTTTAGATTGTGCACTGAACAGTATTTATCTGTAACTCCAGAATACAGAACCATATTTCCTCTCCATCTTTGAGGACTGCCCTCACAATAAGTACCTCATGACTCTCTCTCTGCGGGTTCAAGCTACAAACTGCAAAAGAGCAGAGTGATGAGCCCAAGACTTTGCAACTTTTTAATTATTCCTTTCTTTCTTTTGAATAAAAATGCTTCATGAATTATTCTTCCTGAGATTTCTAGATCCCCAAGCATGCATGCAGCAATGGCTTATGTTATTTAGAAGGCTACATTTTCCCTTTGGATATAAGTTTACATTTATCAAAATATATTCCCTGTATCGGTTCTTTTGGGGCCGATAAACCAGAAAGATTTAGTACATATTTTAGTGGGCCTTATTCAAAGTGGAGTGCTACTGTGCTCTATTTAATTTCTTGTGTACTTTAGGGTTTGGGAGGATCCTGCCTCTGCCCAGATCATCAGCTTCTGTTCCAACTCATACCTCACCATAGTGACTACTGAAGACACTGTTGGAGCTAGAGGAAATTGCTAACTTGTCACAGTGCAAAGTAGTGCTCCTGTATCTTGATAAATTCAATACTGTAACACACAGAAGTGCTAAGTCCTGCTGTCTCTCCACCCCCACTTCATGCTTTGAGCACTATGTAGGATGAGAGTAATTTTTATAATGTTTAAGTTATTCAACAGTTGAGTAGAATTTTCAAAATTTCCATAATATTTAGGGAATTATTTAATGGAAATAGTGGAAATTCAGCAGAGTGGGAGGATTAGGCAAAATAGATGTCCTAACTCAAAGAATGTTCTAGTATTAGAAACATCCCATTAGAAAATGGGATGATTTGAACTACCTGACTCACTCCTAGTCTTCATAGATGTGCTTTAAGAAGTAACAGTTTTTCAGCCTAGCTATAAACATTGATTTAGTGTCTTTTTTCAGGATTATGTCAACAAGAAAAAAACAAAAGAGGGATTTATCACAGAATAGAATCATAGGATTACCTAGGTTGGAAGGGACCTTTCAGATCATCTAGTCCAACCATCAGCCTAGCACTGACAAAAACCATCACTAATCCATGTCCCTAAGCATCACATCCACACATCTTTTAAATACCTCTGGGGATGGCGACTCAACCACTGCCCTGGACGTCCTGTTCCAGTGCCTGATAACCCTTCCAGTGTAAATATTTTTCCTAATATCCAACCTAGACCTCCCCTGGTGCAACTTGAAGCCATTTCCTCTTGTCCTATTTCCCTTTACTTGGGAAAAGAGAATGACCTCCAACTCTCGACAACCTCCTTTCAGGTAGCTGTAGAGAGCAATTATGATTATTATTGTTTTACAGTGACATGACCTGAATAGTCTGTCTCTTGGTGAGATTTCAATATGCTGAAACCCTGTTTAGCTTGGTAACAGCAAAAATTAAATCGGACAAATCTCCCCCTTCAAAAAATTAAACTGAAAAACATAAAACCAAAGTTCAGTCATGGTATTATACATTTTGAACAAAAAGATCTTAAACAATCTTCAAAAACGTTATAATATTCTAATACTAACTCAGTGCTCTTGCGTGAGCTATTAAAGACAAAACCAGAAATAATTCTTTAAATATGAATCAGACATTTTGGAAGCCAGAGTATTATTACATACAAAAAGGAAAAGGCAAAACCTGAGATGAATTCTAGAAATATGAATCAGGTATTTTGGAAGCTAGAGTTAAATGATACATCTACTGCAGTAAGAGAGATACAGAGTTCAAAACTGTAAAATTGACTTAGTATTTCTGAGACCACTTTCAATTTAACATTTTCTTCCTCTTAGAATTCCAAATCATGCAGATAAGAATAGTCTTATCTATCTCCCTTTTTGGCAATAAAAATCCATTTTAAGTGCTCTGTCTTAAAAGGCTGAACTTCCTCTTAGAAATTACATCCACATGCAATTATAGCTCTCTATAAATGATCATATTAAGCAGTGCCATATAAATCAGAGTTCAATTTACTAGGAGGCTCAGTTCTTCTGTAAGTTACTGAGAACCTTAGTTTTTTTCACTTTAGTGAGTGCCTAGTTTGCAGGTTAAATCATTAATGCACTGAAACAGTCTATCTTGTAAATGTAAATGTACTGCTTAGGGTTTGACTATTGTAGGACCCTTACAACTGAATTATGTTCTGTTCTGTTCTATTCTATTCTATTCTATTCTATTCTATTCTATTCTATTCTATTCTATTCTATTCTATTCTATCCTATCCTATCCTATTCAGCATTAGGCAAAACAAGCAAGTAGTATATGACCTCTCGATACAGTTTCTTTCATATTGGCACTGTACAATAGACTACAATTTCATCTTCACTAGTGCAATCGTACAGAATGACTCCTTTGTGGGTATTTTATATTCAGAGATGGAGATATCTGTTCCACTCGTACCTCCAGACAGCCCTTCTCTATCTCCAGAGTGTACGTCTCCACAAGCACGGGAAACTTAAAGGTAATGCACTGGTAGAAAATGCCAGAGTTAGATTAGTACACATGGGAATGACCCAGCAGCTGGAAAACGCTAAGTAAATCACAGTTTCATGCTTACACAAGAAAGGAGGTTTATTTAAACTCAATTTAGTTTATAATGACTGTTTGCATTGCTGAACCCAATGCAAACTTTACTACATTGCCTCACTTACGTCTCTAAGCTTCATGCAGAAGATTTTCTCTCCAGTTTGATCCCTGGCCTGTCTTAGTTGGCCAAAAATTGTGTCAGCTAATGTCAGTTGTCATAGCTGGTTTTCTACTTCAGTGGAACTCCTAAATTCCCAGGAATGACACATTAGTGTAATTCTATTGTTATCAACATGTTTTTGAATTATGATCTTCCTTAATTACTTTTTGGAAATCTTATCTTTTCCTCCTATTTTAAATCTGTTTTTAAGTCACAGAAATTGTATTTGTGCAAAAACAGTTGATAAACTCCAGCCGTATCACATTGGTTTTAGACTGTCACGTCACTATATCTTCTGTTTCAAATGTCAGAAGCAATAAGTACTTAAGTCACAATGTTATCAGAAGCCATGTGTACATTCACAGAGTTTCTAACATTAGAAATGTTCCTTTCATACAGTGAGTACATGGTGCTCACATTATTTTGTGTTAACAAGTGCTCACAAATGCACTTAATAGCTTGTTCTGCTTCATATGGCTTACTTTTATAGCGTCTGAACTTGTAACAAGCTTAGATAACTTCCATGTAAATTTTGTAGTCAGGGGCAAGTATGGACATTCTTGAAATGTGATTGTCAAACTTTAGCAAGAACCTTTTCACAGATTTCCTCTTGCATAAATGCAACAAAATCTGTTTCCTCCAGGCCTGGTGGATTGAGCCAGCTGAATACGCTAGTAAGCATGCTCTAGGAAAACAATTTTTATCATAGCCTATAGAGTCAAATTGAACAAAAAGCTACAAGACAATATAGAAGTAAAAAAGATATAATTTGTAGATAATTCACTGAGTTTTTTGTAATTCACTGAGTAAGCTCCTCCTTGTTCGTCACTAAGCATACTCAGTTTATTTAACAATATTTTGTGTTAATTAAAATTTATAATATGTTCTTTTAACAAGTTTGTTTCTACTGTTTGTAAAAGGACTACAGGTTTGGTTATTTAAAGTATATACTAAGTATACTGCTGGTATTTAGGCAGTGCAAGAAGAGAGTCTTGATCTGGTAAATGTCTTCAGAAGTGATGAGTACCAGTTAGGTGTTCTGTCTCTTTTTGAGACAACTTTTTGTATTGATTTTCTAATATGGATAGAGTACCTCAACTTTAGACAGGTAACTCTTATATCTTTATAATAAATATGTGAAGGAAATCCAATCAAATATAAAGGACATTTTTCTGAATCTTCTTTAAAGAAATGTTGAATCTGTATTTTTTTTATTTTTTCCTTTGGTATTTTGAATTCATAATATCCCCATTGATACTCTAAAATATTTATATTAATCAGTGAGCTATTGGCACTAAAAGTTACAGACTACGAGGTAGTTCTAGCTTACTTAGTTTACGTTTCCTAGTAGTGGATGCATGTGGAAGCATGGCAATCATCACTTGAACATTTCTGGTACCATCAAGGTAAGTGTGACTCTATCTAGATTCATTTAAAACAATATTATTAATTGAAATGTGACTATGGAAATGCGACAATTTCTTCATAGTATATATTAATTTAGTTATTAATTCGGCATCTTTTCCCATTTCTGGTAACACTGAGAAATAAGAATTTCCTGCAGCATTGTTTATTTTCTAATATCATGCTTTTAGTTGGTTTATCTATATTTTTCTGTGAATTCCTAATTTCTTCCTTGAAACTGTGGGTTTTTATACTTATTTGGGTAGTAATGATTCCATATTAGTAGTGTACTTCTTAAAAAAGACTCGAAGAAAAACAAACAGGAATTATTATTTCAGAATTTGCAGACCATTAAAAGTGAAACTTTGTACTTTAAAAGTAGCAAATCTTGCCCATTAGTACTTCATCACTTCATTTTTTTTCAGATGGGAACAAGTGTAGTTTCAATTCACTAGTACTGAGTGGAACTTTTTCAAGAAGAGGTCAAAATTAGGGTTGAATTCCATCCTCACGTGTACCTATAAAGCAGGCCGAGTGAATTAAGAACTTGGAGTGTAGCCTAGTACCTACTGTTCATTTTTTTGTATGTAATTTGTGGATTTTATATTAATATTACAAAATCCAGAAATTATCTCAATGACAGTGACAACCTGGTATAAACCTTAAAGTATTGTGGTACTGTCACCATTTTAATTGATGATAAAAGAAGTGTAACAAGCTATTGTAATAACCTGAGATTAAGCAACTGTCACTATGCAATGACAGGTGGTAAAAAATGAAAGCAATTTTAAAGTTCAAGTGAAGTTCAAATTTCCTTCAACAATTAATACAGTATGCACTGCTTGAGGGGAAAAAAACCCAACAACTCTTCCTATAAAACCTTCCAGTTCATCTTTGTTACAGATTTATTTAAATCTGGAGTTACAGTTGCTCTTCTCAGTATTTCAGTACAAATTTGAAGGGGAGAAAATGAAAGTTGCTTGTGCTTCCAAGGATTCGCTAGCCTACCCTGTAGTTTCTCTCAAAATCTAGTCTTGTAGAAATAAAAGTATTAATAAATTATCCAGTTGATTTTTCTTTCATGCTTATCTAAGCCTGTGATGGCCAGTAGGCAGTTGTGCAAGGTGGTTTGTGGCAGGGCCTTAGAATTTGTATTCTTTGTCTCCCCTATGCAATTAATATTCTGTTTTGCAGAAGGTAATCAGGTTAAACTACACAGGTTTGGAAACTCTAAAAGAGATTGGAAGCCACAACAGAGCACTGACTGGAGCGCATACCATAAGGCATGTAGAGTTGAACTTGCACTTGAAAGTGACAAGTTGCTTTTAGCAACTTGCATGAAAGCCCATTTTCAGCTACATTTTCTAAAGGCTTACTGGCAGCTGTCAAGATTTTTATTAAGCCTTTTATTGAAATCAGGTGCTGCTTAGGTTTGCTTGGTATTTTCATTTGCCTATACCATGTTCACGGTGATTAAAACTCTTACAAAATCATAAATTATATCACTTTTTTTTTTTTTTAGCAGTTAAGGAATTATATTGTCCACAAGAGAAATGAAAAATTGGTAGAAAGAGACTGTGGGAAATTTGAAACACTTAGGAATCTGTACGAGAAATCTTGAGTGGAAAGGCAGGACTTCACTGCTTTCTTTCCTTTTTCTTCATATTCTGGAGAACCGAGTTAGTGAGAACACTGGACTTCATTTATAATACTGTTCATATCTATGGTCTAGATCCTGTGGAGGGATAAATCATGAGAACTCTGTCAGATATTGTCCATAACCTCAATTTCTCACTTCCTTTCTCTTTGTAAGACTTGTTATGCAATATACAGAAGTTCTCTTGTCAGGTTGGATAATAAAGATTTTATTCATTGAAATCTCAGACTTTATACTTGACTTCGTGTCAGTCAAAAGGTGAAAGGTTTGGAATGCTTTTATATAATAGAACAAGTATAGAGTAGTTTAAAACATTGTCTTGATATGAATGTAAAATATTATCACAATATTTTTTATATTCTGAGACTTTTAACAACTAGTTTAGAGTGTCAAGCTGAAATGCCATGATGATATAATACATACATAGGTTATACTGAAGTTTACTGTAGAAAAAGAACTGTGAATGAAGTTCTGAGTGCATTGAAGGCAGTAAGTTTACTAGTCAACTCAAATGGTTCAAGATTTCAATGTATTTGTTCCCTTTATTTCGCTAGAAGCCATCAACAGGATAGTTGGTGTCTTTAAACAGTTCTGTATAGTATCCTCAAATTTGTAAATACATACTTTTAACTCCGCCATAGAGATTCTAGATGACTAAAAGAAATACATGTCAAATCTTTCATTTTGTATTAAATCCTCCATAATTCCAGGGTGTTGCAGTATTTAATACAGAAATTAGTAGGAAATAAATAAATTGTACTCAATCTAACCCTTCAAAAGCAGAACAGCAAAAGTGTGTGTAAGGTAGCTTCTAATGACAGTATGCTGCTAATGAGGAAGCAGGGGAGCATTGTACAATGGTTCGTAGAATTAAAGTTGCATGATTGCACCAGACAGTAAGATGTATTCTTGGAACGATAGCACAAAATATATGCACTTTTCCTGAATTATTTCAGACTTCCATGTCATTCTTTCAAATAACAGGCTGACTTGCACTGAAGGATCAAAATATTTGCTTTACAAAATTGCTTTACAATACCCTATAAAGCCTAAGCTCTGTTGTACTAACTACTGTATGAATATACAATATACAGAGCTAAAAATATGTTCCCAGTGTGTTATTGAGTATTCCCTTTCAGAATAGACAATGACTTTTGAGCTTTAATAAATCCTGTATAAGGCACTGGTATTGGATGAATAAAGCTTTTCCTGGTGATGGATAAGTGCGTTCTTCAATAGGTATCTGCAGGCAGAAGTTAGTGGATGAGACAGGCCATCAGTTTTTAACTTTTCACTCCTGTGTTCTAATTGAAAATGATTATTTGCATTTGGGAAATCAAAATAATGTGTTCTTTTGGCATTTATTACTGCCAGGTTTCCTGCAATAGGACTGGTTCACTTATAGCTTACCTCAACAAGGAGAAAGTATAGTGATGCGAGACGTAATAAAATTACTGTTGGAAAAGTGGGAAGGATTATAACGGGCAAAAAAATAGTTTCAGAATTTTCTATTTTTATTTTTTCCCCATTTCCCACACTATCTGTAAGAGGGTAAAATAAATGCTTATAGCCTTCAGCAGAACTTAAGAGAGTAAAACCAGAAGGAATATAGTTTTCTTCACTGTGACCATATTGATTTGCCTAAAATCAGTTCATAAACATGTAAAGAAAAGCAAAACCAATCTCTGTAACTATGTTGCATAAGTTTGTATTTTCATTTCTCCTAAAAATGTTAAACCAATTTTTAACATTTACTCAGGTATGTGACTCTATTTTTTAAACAATATCATAAGTTTGCTTTTTCACATTTCATTTGTGTTCCATGTCTAATAAATAATGTCTGATTGCAAATATTTGTGCTCTATGAAAACATTTTTACATTTGAATAACAAGTTGCTAACTCCCTCATGTTTCTGTTACGATGTCATCCATAACTGAACTTCTATCCAAATGTATTTCAGAACAGTAGAAAATTATCAAATAATACATTATTTTACACAGAAGATTGTCTAGCCCACAACTACTACCAGATTGAGATTTATTAATCATGACAAAAATTTCATGCCCATATGCTTTCAATGGAATTGTGTTTGTCGTAGCAAGACATAATTAGTGAAACTGTTGTTCTGTTGAGAATCTTATGCCTTTGGTACAGGTGACTTAGTTACTGTAAACTTCTACGAGATTTGACTATGGTGCTTCTTAATTTTTGATCATTTTCCTTCTACTGAAGAAATATAACCTGAATTCCTGTTTCTTGGACAGAGGGAAAGATAACACAAAACCAACAAATCAAAAAAATCCAACACTCTCTACTTATAATTTTTATGTTCCTGTGAGAAATAGGAGGAATCAAACACATAGTCTGCCCTAGACTCAGTTGTTTTTAGTCAATGACTTGGGTTAGTCCTTGATAAAAACGTGAGGAATTCAGTTCTGAATATCCTTGAATAAAGGGTACCTTACAGATGCTGTTCTCCCAAAATAGAAGAGAGAACAAGCTATGACTCATAAGGTCCTAATTTCATCTCTACTTTTACCTTTCTTTTGGAAGGAATTACGTTGCTTCATTGGATGACTTTCTCAAAGAAGTGTAAGATTTCTATTGCCTTCTAACCTGGATTGCAGGCTAATAAATGGGGCGTACCTGTTTGGTCATAACAGTAGAGTAATAGGAAGATAATTGCTCTTTTCTCCATACAGCCATAACCAGGATTTTTGGGTGGGATTATCCAATTTATATCACAAAGTCTCTGGGGAAGAAACTATCTTTCTGATGGTTGGTTTATCTAGTGCAACATCTGTCCTTGTCCATGACTGCAGCTCCTGACTGTTAATGGCACAGAAATCGTTAACACATGAAGAAAATTGAGCTTCCTTTTTGCTGTGCATAAGGCAAAGAGCTGTCAGTCAGATTGGCATCAACAAATCCATGGCCTTTCTCTCACACCATATAATGAAGGCACAATACGACTTCCAGCCTGCTAGCTGCCTGCTCAGAGCTCATGACAGTTTGCAATTGCTTGGCCTGTACAAGGCTCGCCATTGTTTTCTTTCAGAAATTGTCTCATCTTCATTTGCAAATCCTGAACATCCATTTCTAAAGGAAGGACATCTGCATCACTTCTCTTGGTGCATGGAAGTTTCTGCTGCTTGACAGAAGTGCAGAGTTTAAACTGCTTGGTTATTTTGTCCCAAAAGAAAATTTGGACCTTTGTGAACAATGTATGGACTCTCATTTATTTGATATTTCCTGTGATTTCAGCTCAGCTGTAATACAAGCTAATTTTACTGACAGCTTTATAGTGCCTACGGAAGCCAGCTAGCCATGCCATCTGTTAAAAGAGAATCAAACCTACTAGCCTTCTACTTTTTTATCAGTTGTTGCTTTTTTTTTTTTTATCTTTGAGGTCTCTTTGTGACATTATTTAATAAAAATCTATCCTCATAAGGGACATTTTTATTAAAATTCAATAGTTTATCCCATCCTCCCTCTTACGACCTTCACAAAGGATGTGTACATGGACAACATATATGAGACAATATTTTAGAGATTTACTTCAAATACAGTTTTCTTAACGAGTAAATTTATAGAGAAGAAAAAATCTATTGTACGTGCCTGTTAAAATAACACAGAGCTTGAGTTATTATTTCTTCTTCTTAACTCCATTCAATGTATTCAGTAACCTGTGGGACAATTTTTTCTCACATTTATGATGAAATTCTCCTGCTGTTTAAATCAATAGGACTTTTACCTTTCAGTTTAAGGCATCCGGTTTTCACCATCAGATTGCTTTCCTGAAAAGGCAACATCTTTTACTGCAGAGAAGGTCTTCCTTTCATTTTAATAATCTGACTCTTTCATTTGCAAAGATAATAACAGGAAACAAATCACTCAAAGAAGTATCTCAGTGTGGTAATCAGTTACCTATATAGCTGACTCATCAAGGACAAATTGCCTGCATCTTGGTGTCAGTTGAAAGATGGTACCCAAAGGAAGAATATATTAAAATTCCCGTATCTGTAAACATCTTCTCTGTCACCTCAAAGAGGAAAATTTACATTTAGAACCATAAAAATACAAGTTACCTCAGAAGTTCTAAACTGGTGACATTTTACTCCTTCCACATTTGTTTTTTCTGAAGTCAGTACTCAGTGTGCATGACTTTGATATATCCTACCTGAGGGAAATCCAATCGGTGGCTTAGGGAAATTAAATAGGGAGACATTGCTTTGGAAATTCTAATGAATAATCTCTGTAATTTTCTGTTTATAAAAATAAATAAATAGAAGACAAGATCAGAAAAAAGAGAAATATCAATGGTAGTCAGATATTAATAAAGTTAATATGTATACAGTATAATGTCGGGAGGGGCCCGGGAAGACATGCGGCCGACTCAATATGAGTGATAAAGCAAGCTCCAGTGTTTATTCGGATAGCTCAGATATTTATACGCTTATTGTAAATTGTGCCTACTTGTCACACACTAATTGGCTAGGCTTCTAAAGATTATGTGTTCATACACCTCCTGCTTGCAGTTTCTGCTTCAAGGTTCTCCAACATTCCAGAAGGACACTCTCCCTCTCTCCTTGTTTACCGTTCTCGCAGGGTCTGTGTGACCTTGGCTCTTCTTTCTTGTCAGCGTAACTTGCAGTTCTCACTGAGGCCTACTGTGGCTAAAATCCTACTTATGCTAAACACTTAGGCTAGCAAGAGGATTGCTTGTACAATGCTTCCGTGGATCCAGGGCCCTGCTCCCGCAGCCATTCTACAACAGTATAATATATTTTACTTGGAAAAAAACTGAGCATCTTCCCTTTATTGGTAAAATCAAACACACTCACTGTTGTTTACAGGAAAAGCGAGACTGCAAAAAAACTTTCTAAGCAGGGTCTTTGATTAGCCTCACTGACCACTACTACTTGGCACTGGTTGAAGCAGGCTGGTTCAATAGAGAGCTTCTGTACTCAGGAGTATGACCATAGAAGTCAAACTCTACTTATCATGCTGGTAAGCAAATTGGGATTCTCTGATTTATTTTTTTTTTTAAATTTGAAGGACAGCTGCAGGATCAGCTTGAACTATTCTAATATTCAAAGAACTACATCCAATTCAGTGTAAGTTTGTATTCTAAGCATTTGTTTCCCATGTTTCCTGTTGTTTTTCCTTGATACTTCCCACAAACAGAATAATGAATCAAAAATAGATGTCAATGATGACATCCTACAAGTAGCAAGGCAGATGTTAAAAAATTTCATTGTCTGTAAGAACTGCTCATTCTTGAACAATTGGAACATTTTACAAAATCTTACAAAATAATCAAAAATATATTGGGTTAAGGTATGTTTTTTGTCCATGTCATTGTAATCCTGAATATGTGGCTTCTTTTAAAAGATAGGAAATAGCACAGTTCACTTCATGGCTAGGCATGTGAGACAGAAGTCTAGAATATTCACAAAATATAGAAAGATGTACTAGAAGGGCTGTCAGGACTTTTTTTCAAGCTGAAGATGATGAGGAAAGCAGCATTTACAGATAAATATTACTTTTTAGTTTTCTTGAATACCTTATGAGCTACAGTTTAACCCAGGATTCTGAGTATTAGACACTCCAAAATTTAACACATATTTACTTCTATTGCATTATAGTGATTGCAAAGTTGAATATTATTAAATAGTTTCAAGTAAAATTTACTCTTCAAGACAAAGAAAAAGTGTTTTAAAAAGTTTAAGTCATACTCATTAAACTTCATACATCACTCGGATGATTAAAAACCAGAGTACATCATCGTACAAAGCACTGTTCACTCATTGAGCTTCCACACAAAGAAATCTATATACTCAAATTGAAAGTAAGCAGAAGTAATGAGAACATAGCAAGTGGCAATAACTTCTTAATGACATTCAGAAGACCAATAATGAATTCAAGAATACAAGCCCCATTCTTAGAATCCTAGGCTAGTATGTTTTTTAATAGGAAATTACTATTTAGAAGTGGCTGCTATAGAAACATGGCATGCCAGCTATAGATAGAGTCAATTCCACACACACACAAAAAATAATAATAAAAAATCAGTATGCGTATTTTGTTTTTATTAAAACAATCCCTAGGTGAGCTTTTGTGCCATATGAGAATATTTAATTCCATAGGAAACCAGTTTAAGAGGTTTTAAACTTTTGTCAAGAAAGGAAAATATATTCTTTTCATTTAACACAAATGGAGTTGTTTTTTTAATCTTTCTCTGACTTTCTCCTTTCCTGTCTGGTTACTGAATAGAAAATTAAGTATTTGCTTGTATCTACCCAGTTTATATTTCAAAGTATTATGCATAATACTGGTGATTATTTGAATCTGAGAAAACAGTTTACAAAATTAAGAAAAAAAAAATATTGTCACACAAATTATATACTACCATTACTTTAAAAAAATTGTAGACTTTTTCATTGAGAGAATCCATCATTTGGGAAAAAATGTGGATGTGACTATTATATAACTTCTTAAGAAATACCCGCTAATGTATAAAGAGTACATTGCTTCTGAAAATCACAAGACTTGCCATGTCTAGTCCGGGCCTAAGTTGTAAGATCTTACACAGTTTTATTTTTCAGACTAGGATAATGTTGCCTATGAAGGATGTATGGCTTGCAGATACAAAGATTATTAAAATACTGACCATTTCAAAATATGAGGATGTTAATAGCCAAAATAACAGAAATAGTGATGAACCTATTGGCTGGAGTGTTAACTTCTTCCTATACTCCTCTTACATCTTTTATTTTTTTCAGTTTTACATCGTTCCCTGATTTTGGCTACAGTGAATATAAGGTCAGACATTTCTAATAGCAGCTGTTACAACGAATTTCTTGTTACATGGATATTTCCCTAGGGCACTGACTCTTTCCTGTGTCTTATAAAAAAGGAGATTTCCTGATTAAAGTAACACTCTAAATACTGAAACATCTGGCACTAGTACTGAATTTAACAATTTATTATATTTTTAAGGCCAAGAAATTACTGAACACCAGCAAATATTCCATATTTGGAATCTGCCAAAGTATGGTACTGGAGGAACATCTGTAACGCTATTTACTCTTTAACTTAGGGGGAAAAAAATTCTGGTTTCCCCACCCTGAAGTGTGAGAGTGAGACTTTGCGTAGAACCATACCTCCTGATTCTTGATTCTTTTAACATCCAGTAAATTTTATTATGTATTTTATTTTGGGGGGGGTTTGCAGCTTTAATTAAAAGTTCTAGCTTGGTCGTGATTTTGTCTGAACATTTCAGACTATATTAAGTGTTTGCTGACTTTGAAACCCCTGTAACAGTCTTTGGCACTGCATTTTTCCTGCTTCCATTTCCCATTTAATGATAGATTATGGAATGTGATGGAGATGAGGATTTAACTATATAATGAGTAAATCAGAGATAAAATTCCTTCCTTTAACATGTTCTAGGTGGTCTGAGAGAAGGCACTTCTCAGATCTGACTGAAAACAGTTTCTGCAAACAATAGCTGTAGATTTCAGCAAACTCATCCATTTTACCTATGGCCGCATAAGCATCAGAGCTGGCATAAGCAAGAGAACAAGAACATGAGCTGGTGTATTGTATGTATTTTATTTTGGGGGGGGTGGAACTAATAGATTAGAGCTCCATTCTCAGATGTTTTCAATACAATAACCTTTCTGGTCCAAGTCACTGATATTTTTATTCTTTAATTCTACTCGGTGTATTCTGTCGGCTATGCCACAGAAAGCAGTAATCTTTGGCCAACTGATGCAGGTACATAAAATGTCATATTTCTGTAAATTGACTGCTTTCATGTATTCCTCCTATTTATACTGTGCGTCTTTGTTCTTCCTGGTAACCTAGGAATCACATTCAAATCCTCTTAGTCAGAGCTGACTCTTTTTTGCATGTACTGTCAGACCACTTCTTGAAAACTGCCTAAGGATGATAATGCTGAAGGTTACCTTTGACATGATTTCAAGATCTGATTGCACATTGTGCCATAATAATTTTCTGAAGCATGCTGTATATTTTGCACATGGACTGCCTGAAAAGTTATGTTCAAGGGGATGACTGGCTTCTGAAAAAAGAAAAATTAGAAATCAAAAGGGGAAGAGAGCAAAACTGAATGCCAGGAGCAGAGAAAATATTCAGGTGCCAGATGAAAGAAAAGGCAGATATAACCAAATCAGAACTAGATAATTATCCTGTTGAATTCTGGATGGGTTTGGTGATGAGGCTTAAAAAATCCTTTAAAAGGATTTCCACTTTTTAGAGTAGTTAAGTATTTATATATATTTAAGTTTATTGTTTTAATATCATGCCCTTTTGGTTACTATGCAGATTGCCCCCTACTGCATTTTTGTAACTAATTATCTCAAGCTTCACTGCTTTTATATGACAGCAGCAATAAGAATAACTGAATGAATACTATAAGTCTATGCTGAAGGGAAGGCTTATCATCAGATAAGTATAATACAGAAGTACTGTGTTCTGTGGTTATCACTAAATTGGCTGTGAATTTGCCTAGTAAAAGTCCTGATGGTATGATTGTCAGGCTCATGTATTTAGAAAGTTGTCTGATCTAGAAAACCTGGTTTGATCCAAGAACAAAGACACAATTAAAAATATATAAATACTATTTTCAAAACAGCTTCCCTAAAAGAAAGCATCAATAAATAAGAAGACATTACACATGCATATATTTTCATCTGTATTAACTTTTCTAAAGTCATGCCTTTACTAGTACTGAATTACCTTTGAGAGCTTTGCTTATTTTTCATATTTTATAACATATAAAATAACATTATATATGATAACATATTACAACATGTATATAGCATATACTATTCTGTATTTTTGGCATAAGCTACTTATCTGGGGTTTTTTTCCCCACTTGAATGTTAGCAGAAAGTTGAAGGATCAAACTCTGCAATTTAAGTTTTCCCATGGAATATTTTCAGCAAAGAAGCAGGGATTTCACTGGACAGAATTTTTTGTGCTCATGGAACAAACAAACAGACAAAACCTATTACAATTGTGTGTATACCAAGCTCTGGCTATTCAAAGTAGTGATTCCTTAAGCATGAATAAGAACTTGAAGACGTTTGTTCGTTAATGAATGTCTCTGTGATCAAATTAAAGTGAATAAAGTGAATATCTTGAAGAAATTCCCGTTTCACAGTCAATATATTCTCAATGTATGTGTTGAATTGTCTTATTAAATTCCTGTCTAATGTTTATTGATCATTACTTACTTAGTGGAGATTATGTCCTAAAATCTAACCCCAGCCTTCAAACAGAGAAGAAAAGACTACACTAAATAATTAGCATTGAGAACACAGGCTTTATAAACAGCAAGGGAAAAGTTGTCTTTTTCAGTGTCTTCTTCAGTGCTATGAATACCAACTGTGTTTTGTTAGTATAATACAGCTTAATAACAAAAACTGATATGACATGTTTCTTATAATTTCCATTCATTTAGTTAGAAAATGTAATTTATCACTTTATCTTGCCCTGAAGAATGTACTCATTTGTGTATACAAGGTGTTATGTTCACACAGATCACAAGAATATAGTGAGATGATTACAGAAAACTATTTTAAGTTAGTAACGGAAAGAAAAACTCCTGTCAAAACAACGATGGTCTAAAATACACTGAATTTTTAGGGTTGCATTCAAATTTTGATTTATTTCTTTTAAATTCTGAAAAATTTCAACAAGATCAACTAAAGATTGGTGTCACAGAAATTGAAATTAACTGTCAGACTTGGAGGACCCCAATAAATGTTTGGTATTGTAGATACAAAAATATACATAAAGAGAACTGATGGAAAACACTGAGAAACAAAACATTGAGAAACAATGGAAAACATTGGGAGCTGCAGGGTCCAGAAGTGTTGGGGCCTTCACATGGTGGGTGATAGCAGGGCCTGGTAGCCAGGGTCCATCCTACCCCCAGCCAGGCACAGGGCAGTTGAGAGCAGTGGGGCAGCCCCAGCACTGGGCATTGGGCGCCTCCCTGCAGACTGGCTGAGGCTGAGAAGTGAGACTGGCTCAGGTGGGCTGGGCAGGGCAGGGCAGGGCAGGTCAGGTCTGTGGGGCTGGAGACTGGCTGTGCTGGGGCCAGGGTTGACAGCACTAGGGGGCTAACATGGGGTCCTCGTCCCTGTGCAGGGTGGGGAGAGCCCCAGAGGTCTGGGCAGGGACAGGCAGGGCTGATGATGCCCTCATAAGCCTCAGAGAGGCAAATTTCAGTGTAAAACATCAGAGTAACAAATACAGAAAAATAAAATCATATTAATATATACAAAATAAGATTATATTAGTCCTCTTGTTCTCTCCAAGGTTGTTTCATAGTCAGTTTTGTCAGAGCATATTACTGATCATCTACACATAAAAATATATATAAAGCTTTTCTTTTCAGTATGACAGACTCAATCATCAAAAAAATTAATTTGACACTTGTTCCTGTAATGTGCTGAGCAGTTGGCTCTGATCAAGCAAAACATTTCACTTCTACTTCAATTCTGTGAGTACTGTTCAATTAAAATGCACTGTAATTTCATTGTTAGAAAAAGGGGGAAAAAAGCAACCTCTAAACCCAAGGATGCGATTACAGTGGATTCATTCATCCAGTGAGGTGTTTGAGTGTTTTGTTTAAACCTGCAAAGGCTTGCTGAAAATCTGATTTGAATTACTTTTTTTGTTTTATTGGGAAAGCATTATTATTCCCTTCCCTTCCCTTCCCTTCCCTTCCCTTCCCTTCCCTTCCCTTCCCTTCCCTTCTCTTTTTTTTTCTTGTAAGGTAAGTGGGAAGGTATTTTATCTCCTCACATGCTTCTTTTTTTAAAAAAAAAAAATTGGTTTTGTCAGGAATAAACCTGATCTTACCCAATGTTTTTGAGAGATCACAAGAGGATCACCACTAAAAAGATATACAGTGTATACGTATTATTATCACTATTTTATTGAAACATATTAACATGAAATATAAAATCATTAATGAGATATAATCTGATTTAGAATATTAATTTTACACAGTTAATAAAATCTGAGAAGTGCTGCCTTCTCTGAACTTACTGCAAAGAATGCCGCAGTAGCTCAGATACGAAAGACTTTATTTTTAGGTAAATCTTACCTAACATTCACAAATAATATTCCACTGAGATAGTGTGGCATTATTGTGAATCGCATTTTTTTTTCCCTTCTGCTTTGGCCATAAAAAAGTTTAGTATCAGGTAAAGTTGAAGTCTTCTGTTGATGATGGAAACTGTTCACAACATATTCTGCTGAGTCTAATCTAGTGTTTAGTTGCAACAGCTGTGCTGTTTTGAAGCTACTTTCACTTTTGTGCTTTTTAATAATTGAAACTTTAATAATACCAGAAGCTTGTTTATTTCTCTGCTATACTGTCATTCCTACATGAATTAACGTTAGTGATATAATTATTTTATTTTAATCCAGTTAAATATATTCTAGAAAACAATTTGTTGTTCCATTTTCTGTATGCTATTTTAATAAAACTTTTAAGAATAGATAGCTTACATGAAATCAGTGCTAGAAGGTGAAGTGTGCATAACATTATAAAATTTGTAGTGAAAGAGATATGCCTTTACTGTTGGTGAAAAAACGCTTAGGATGCTTCAGAACCAATGGAATTTCTAAAACAATGCCCTCTATGCTCCTGCCACATGTACAAACAGCTCCTCAGAATACCTCTACCATCTTCAGAATGCAGAAGAAAAAAAAAACAAACAACCAAAAAGGTAACAAACAAATAAACAAACAAAGAAAACCCAGTCCTTAATGTTTCTGGCTATATTTTTAATAGGATATAGTGGTCTAAAAAGCTACCTTTCATAATCAGATAATAGCTTAAATATATATATATATATATATATTTGAAGTTTGTCTGTCATTAATTCAAAATGTGCTCTTAGTTCTAATGAATCTTTGTTTCCTGAAGGGTTTTAAAAATTAATAGGANTTACAGAAACCTATTAAGAATTTGATAATTGCAGCTGATTATGTTAAGAGCATAGTCAGAAAGTCTATTAAAAAAAAAATAAATTAAAGAAAAGGGGTATTTTTCATGTCCTAAATGCAATACCAACATAATAGCAAGTTTGCAAACTATAGCTGTAGAAAAAAAGATCTCTCTTTTCAGCACTGTCATTTTCAAGTAATGGCAACCAACAATTTGACTCAACATTCAAGTAATGGTGACAATCACTGGCACTATGAAAAACGTTACTCTGTAGAACTAGAGAAGACCTGAAATGTTTAGGGGATTACAATTTGTATGTAATGGACTTAAAAACACAGGCTTGTCATTAGACAGTATAGCTCTTTTCAGATTCTTTGTGCAGGGTAACCAACAAGACAAGGGTAAGAACTCGAGATGATTCAGAATCACCTTTTTGAGGTGATGGTTCTGAAAAGCAGCAGGAAGGAGGTGCTATTTCTTGCACTACTTAGATAGTATTTCAGACTGGATTTCTCTTGCCTTTGGGTTTTAGTTGTGTTTCTTTTTCCCCCTGTAAGAGTCAGGTTTTTGCTGGATTTTAGAATATGAATACTTTCTGGGAAAAAAAACCCGTAATTAGCAATTAGTGAACTAATCCATGTTACTACTTGATACTACAGTGTATGTACAGGCATCATTTTTCTTCTATTCAATTTTTGTAATAAAATAGTCTTATAACTCAGGAAACACCTTCTGAATTCTTTCTTTATACTGTATGTTTAATTTTTTTAAGTGGAACTGTTTAGAACTTGCTTGGATAAAAAACCTGAATATGTAGTCTTTCTTAGCTTCTGGAGATCTGTAAAGAAAAAAATTTGGTTTGGTCTCATTAATCAGGTAACTGTTCAATAACAAAGGTAGAATCAAAATTTGCGTTCACTTCCTGGAATGAGTTGATCATTTTCACGGCAAGTAATATTTGTTCCTTGGAAATAGTTTGCCATTTTCAAAAGGAAACAAGACAAAATAGCAAAATATGCTAATATATTAAACAAACTTTGTAAGTTATTGTAGTGCTTTCTACACTGGGCTATCATGGTAAACTAATTAAAAGGGATTCCCAAGAACATAGAACCTTATTATCAAATATCCATAGGCAGCCTTCTCAATTATGTGTTGGTTGAAGAAACAGTGCAACAAGATGTGTAAACTTTGGGGATAAAAATGACATTATATGTGTGAAACACCAAATAGAAGTGGCATAATGACACACACACTGGTGTCGCTTACAATGCAAGATATGCCAAGTGAAAGGAAACCTGACACAGTTCCCAGAGGGGACAATACACAAAGTATATAATGGGGACACTACACCTCAGTTCAGAAACATGAAGATGACCTGACAGCGCTAACAGCTTTGACAGCAAAAGATGTAGCACCACTGTATGGCATCTGACCTTTAAGAAAAAATCTGTCTCCCTAGTTATTAAATGCAAAGAATAAAAGGATTTGTCAGAATGGGGTGACTGAGTCACCATTTCCTTCAGCATGACTAAATCCAGGATGGAACAGGACACAAATATGTGCATATACTGGTTAAATCTTCTTCCTTCCAAAGTTGGCAAATTACATTATTACATTGCAAATAAACATTATACTAGAGGAACAGAATATTGAAAAATATTGCAAAATTCACGTACTTTGAAAAAAACAATGAGTTTATTTTTTACATGACCCCATTAGTAACTATGTGCTATTCACATAATGATCTTGTAGACATTTGGATTCATGGCTATAAAACAAATGAATAAGAGAACTCTTTGTACGGCAGATAATATCTTCATTGTAACCAAAAGGTCCTGAAAGATATCTAAGGACAATAAGATAAATTAATACAATTATATATGTAAGACATAATTTTGCTGGTTTACCATGAATGTGTAGCAATTTTCAATGTGTAATTGAGATGCTACATGCATGACTTCCAGATGGCATTAGATATTCCACCCCAAAAATGTTTTTGTGTAAAAAGTAGTTCAAGTATTACATTAAACTGATGCATAAGATATTGGAGCAGCTCAGGAAAGGAGAAAGGAACAGACAACCAAAGTGAAAAATTAAATATGGACTACAAAGGAATCAAAACATTTATTTCTGTTTTGTGACATGTTTGATAACCTGTATTCTATATATGGCAGGTTGTGATTGCAGCTGTTGTTTCATTCAAATAATTAATAAATATCTTCCACAGAGAAAGAGTCTTCTAGCCTGTCACTTCCTTCGTTATAATCATGTGAAGTTGCTTTTACCACTTAAAGACAGTTTTTAGTAACTGAAGTTTCTAGAACTGATTTATCTTCTAATGGCCCAGTGAAGAGAAAAATGAAGTTACTGGTGAAAATATCAATTTACAGTCATGAGGAGATATTATTTTGCCTTCCTCTTTGGTCTTCAAATGAAAACCAGTATTTCATAGAAATAAATACAGAATCTATAGGATATAACAGTACTAAAATAATCAGAAATTTCTCTCCCAGACCTAATTTTAGTTTTCACAGAATTTTTCAGTTGTTTCAGTTATCAAATACCTAGATACATAAAATAGATTCTTCCAGAAAAGCTACTGTGATACCGTCATGAGATTTAATATGCTCGAATTTTGATTCCATTCTCTATATTCCCCATTCTAATACACTTTACCTACTGTAGACCGAACTCAAACTGTAACCATACACTGTCTCCTTTCTTTAAGTGGAAAGATATTTTGTACTTTAGCAAGTATGCAGACCAAGACAACTCTCCTTTAAAAAGGAACAAAGCCATGGACCACAATCACAACAACTTGGATTGTTTTGTTGTTTTTTTTTTTTGTTTGTTTTTTTGTTTTTGTTTTTGTTTTTTGTTTTGTTTTGTTTTGTTTTGTTTTAAAGTGAATACGTATACCTTGGGCTGAAATTAAAAACTATTTTAATGGATAAATTTCTGTGTGTTTTTATATATAAAGATGGATAATCACCTAGTTCATTGCAATGCATACACAGTTGCAAACCAAATATTTTTTACCCATAATATTCCTGGGGGAAAGTTATGTAAGTGCCCGTTACTCAGGGAGAAAATGGGTGGCATACTGCACTTCCAGAACAATGAGATTTACAGCCTCACTGACACTGGGTTTGCTCAAACTAGATACAGCATTGCTATGTAAAATATTTAATGCAGTAAGATACTCTTGAGACAGACAAATGGGAAAGAAACGGAAAAAAGCATCAGTGTACCCGTCAGCTACTTACGTAAAGGGTGTATTAATGACTTTCTGAATTTTCCTGATTTAGAAGACGTCCTCATCTTTGTCTACAAGTACAGGACATATGGCAGAGACAACCATCTGCACCGTCAGTCCTTGTCTGCAGGAATAACTTTTATTAACATTGTAAGCAACAGACACAATTTACAGGAGCTCAACAACTGCTTATAAAGGATATGAGCATGCTGAATGTGATGTCTTCATGAGCAAACCTCTAAAGACTGAATTCAAGCTATACTTCACATCACTATCATTTTTCTTCAGATCTTCCACATGATTATGCATATGACTTGTCTAATTTGTGGCAATACTCTGACAATGCACCTCATTTACCTCTTTCATTTTCACACCAAAATATCAGCAGGCCTTCTTAATTGTCCTTAAAAAGTTTTCAGTCAATGCTTGTACAAGATATTTCCTATACTGGTGTTTCCTTAGACAGGGGAAAAGAATGGATATTATTCACAACTTTTTATACTCTCTATCTCTGCAATCTCCTTATACCCTTGTTTTGCTTGCAGTTGGCATATGCACCCGACTTTCACACAGGATCAGCAAGATCAGGAGATATGCCTGCTCTGTGCTTGAGCTTAGCATAAATGGTATTAGGGCTACTATCCTCTCCCTGACCACTAGCCCAAGAGAAAATTCTGTGATTTTGTATAATCCCAGCGGACCAGAGGTTGATGACTAGAAAATTTTTGATGAGTGAGTCTTTAATTGTGGGCACAAGCTGTTTTAAGGTGCTTTGGAAATTTTGGCTGCAAGTTAAGTTGTATACTTAGACACTGCTTATATAACACGATACTCAAAGAATTGCATGTTGTTCAAAGCTGTGGTTTTGTACACAACTGTTGTATGATGAGAGTACCTTAGCAATATAGGAGTAGTGTACAAGGTTTGCTGTGTATGTATTCAAAGTAGTTTATTTGGACAGATTTTGAAACTTCCTCTGTGCTTAAAAATAAAGATAAAAGATCGTTAAGGTGTAAAGTGTCATTTATCTTCTAGATTGCATAGGACCATACAGTTACGTACTAAGGAAAGAGCAGCATGTGTCTAGATGCATTTCTGATGCACAGAAGTTTCTTGATATAAGTACTTGTGAAATGTATTCTGCACCTTTTCCATTCCATATGATAGGTGGAAATTGCCTAATATTTCAGATTTCTGTTTGAAATTTATTTTCAAATTAGAAAAGAAAGAAGAACCCTGAAAGAAAAAAAGA
Organism: Thinocorus orbignyianus; assembly: GCA_013400375.1. Lineage (NCBI taxonomy): Eukaryota > Metazoa > Chordata > Aves > Ciconiiformes > Thinocoridae > Thinocorus > Thinocorus orbignyianus. The sequence goes on along the minus strand of VXBW01005894.1, from coordinate 782,468 downwards.
AAAAAAAAAGACAAAAATATGGTATAACTTTTCCACTTCTTGGCTGAGCTTCTGTTTTAGGCAACGACACATATAGCTTTTTAAAGTTGAATTATTTTACCAGCTTTGAATGAGTTACTATTTTGTACTCAGTAAAACTTCTTCTACATTAACAAATTGCATATAAAGAAGCAAAAATATTGAATCGTCTTTAATTAGGAAAAAGCTAAAAATCGTTGTAGCAGACCTATAGTTACTAGGAGAAGAGGGGATTCAGGGCTGCAGTCAAACAGGAAAACTTAGGTGTCTTCTCTGTGTTTTTTTAAATGTGAGTTAGGTCAATTCAGTGAAATCAAGGGAACCATCTCTCAATAAAGTAGTTGCCTACATTTGGCCAATCAATACACTCAATTCCATTGGCTGCATTGTTTAGAGCTCTATTGCTTCCAATGACAGTGTAGACACCTATCTTAGATGTTAACCTCAACCCTGGAGATGTATGAATTTAGAATTTTATATGAAATGAATAAAATACTGAACATGTAAAGACTATGATATTGCTGGAGTGAACAGATTCATGTGACTATTATCAATATCCAGGGATAGGATACAGAAAATTCTAATGGCGGCATCAACTTAAATAACTGATTCAGTCCTTGCAATAAGAGAATAAAATAAATGGGAAGAGAATTACTGTATATTAAAGAAATGCAGTCCTGATACTTCTTCATATTTTGACCAGATCATCATTTTCCTTCCAAAATGCAAATATGTACTCTAGACAGCAAAAGTGTTTGTATATAATGATGATTCAGATAGCCTTCATAAACATTATAGATTAGCAGGATCTTAATTTCAAAATCATGTAGAAATACCTTTCAAAAATTCTCGGAACTGGCCTCTGCTGATAGCATTGGGAGCGATGTTTTTATTTTTTTTT
>VXBW01005894.1:718883-781511 GCA_013400375.1 Thinocorus orbignyianus | reverse complement strand
TTTTTTTTTTGAGAATTTTGAGAATTCTGTTCATTGGTCTACTTAGAGTCCAAGTCTTACTTATGGGAAAATGCACCAGCTACAATGATGTGAACAAATATGTTTGTTTCACAGCTAAAAATGTTCATCTATGGGTTTTAAGTACTTTAATTCCTAGCTAGAAAAAGAATCCAATGGATTTAGATACCTGAGCTTCTTAGAAAATTTTCTGTTTATTCCCTTCTCTGGCTTTAGTGAGTCTCCTTCGCTGCCTCATGCCTCTTGAATTCCTGTTTGTTCAGCTTGGTGTCAGTAGGAAAACAAATTCTGTAAAAAAGATTTTGCCTAGGATACTCTTTGGCCCGATGTTTGGAGTACTCTTCTGGAATGTAGGAAATGTGATTTCAGTTCCTGTGTGGTTGAGCAGAACCAAGATTCTCCCTCAGAGAGGGAGAAATTGTCTTCATTTTCCAACTTCCATCTGAGCTTCCATTGGTACCTGAAAAATGACCAAAGAGGTTCATCCAGTGGATTAGAGAGGATAGATTAGGACAGAATTCAGTCTATCTTGCACAGGTAGTATTCTTTATCTTTTCTATGGCTTGATGCAGAAAGACAGTCTGGGAAAAAAAACAAGAAATCCAGTCCTTGTAGTACATTCACTTGGCATGCTAGTGACATCCCTCTCTATCTCCCTGGGCTTTGTTCTTTGGTTTGTGAGGGGTGTTTTTGTAAAAGGATTTTTTTTTTTTTTAACTCCACTCTATGTGAATATAGAGGTCCCATTATGTTGTTTCACAATCCACATATTATTTATTTTGCTTTGAAAAGATCTCTGACTCAACTATTGCCACCAAGCTCTACCCCAACTGACCCCTACACACTAGCTTTATTTTCTGCATCAGTACTGCATTACGTTGGCACTGGTATACTGGGCTCATCTTTGGATTTTGCCTTATGATGCTGCAAAAAAAGTAATATTCTGTGCCAATGTAAAATAAAACAGCTACACTGATGTAACTGAAGTATTGCCCATTTGCATCAGAAGACAATTTTGCCAAATTTTTAGCCATTTGTATCAGAAGATTTATTAAGGAATGTAGGGTTATTGCCTCTTTTGCTTTATCAGAATGCTAAACTAAAATCTCAATATACTTACTAATTACATTAGTCACTAAATTATCTACCATGAATCATAACTGTTTTCAATATTCAGCAAAATGGTACTTCCTAATAGAGGGATTTCCCATAAGAGTATTTTCTCAGTGCTACCGTTCATCATTTTGTACAGTCAGCTACTCTATTGCCACCATGTTTCACATAAAAGGAGTTGTTGTATGGTTCTTTTCCTCAGAGACAGCACTGCACATCAACAAAGTCTTTACACCTTCTATAAATTCTTTATGAATGTGTAAAGAATTGCTAAGGTTTTCTATTTTATTAAAAAATAATAGGGATTTTCTTATATCGAATCATATGGGAAAAAAACATTGAAATAAGTCAGCATTTAAACTTTAAACTTTCCTTAAATATAAAGTGGTGATATATTGAAGAAGAAAATGTTTCTTCTTTCTTAAAATAAAGACATTAAGAACTATGAAGAAGAAATGTTAAACTTACACCTCATTTGCTCATTAATATTCTATTTTTATTGTGCAAAATTGCTGAACCTTCAAGTGTGGCTTTAGAATTCACTCATGAGTATTTATTATTCTGCACAGCTTTTGGACAATGTACCTGTGCACACCACTTTTGAATACTTTAGTTTTGTGATTAATTGAGAAGAAATTACACAATATATTAAGACAATCAAATAATTCATTTGGAAACTGAAAATTGATTCTTTCAATCTAAAGGACTTTCTGTGCTGTGACATGGAAGAATTGCAGGATTAGAGTAACATCTAAAACTGATGTTATTTTTTTTTTTTTTTCCAGTTCTGGGAGATTTCGCATAAACATATCTTCCTTTGAATGTTCTAGTTCAAAAAATCCCCTCCTAATCTTAACAAGATATTCTGATTGTCTAAGCCAAATAAATCACATACATTTTGTATAAACATTGTGGGTAAAATCCTGACCTGACAAAACGTCCCTAATAATTAACAGTTAACTAATAATTAATCCCTAATAATTGTTTCCCTAATTATCCCATGAGAGATTCTTTCTTTATATGATTTATTTTCCAAAGAACAAAACTACTATTTTATTGTTCTGCTTTTTGTTAGAGTTTTTTTGTAATCCTAGTATGTAGACAGAATATACGCCATGAAACACTGGTAACCATTGGTGTTGCCAAGGGAGATATTTGTGCTTCCTTTGGGCAGCATATGCCCTTAGAATTAATCATGTTTTCTTCCTGTGGGACTTAGAAGAGCAAAACCTGTCCAAGTTAAAGAATGCACAGACACAGAGAAGCAGGGAGTTTCTCTCCTGAAATCTTGTTTTAGACAGGCAGTCACAGGCTAATGGTAGGAGGAAAACAGAGGCACATAGACAATATTGTGGTGGGAGAAATCATGGCTGATAATTTATTTGATGAGTATTCTTAGGAGAATACTCTAGTGGAAATAAGTAGAAAATAGGCAGAGATGAAGGATGACAACATGAGTGAGTACACTAAAAAAAGCCAAAAATAGAGTAGAAGATTTAAAATACTGTAGACAAGGAAATGTCATTCAAGAACTGATAAATATTTACATACCCAAATTTGGCTTTTACATAGCTAGTTCTGGTAGTCTCATTTCTTTGTTGGCTTGTCTCTACTGTCTTGTACCAAGCATGGAACTGAGGAGAAATGAGCCGTTCGATGTCTTTATGTTTGGCAGCAGCTTCCTCTAGTAGTTTCCATCAAGAGAAAGTCAAAAGGAAAGAGAGTTTCTAGTTGACACAGCTTTTGGTTTGGTTACTTGTGCTCTTACCAATTTCAGCTGCTTCTTGTCTGCAGTCTTTTTTTTTTGTCTACTTTTTCTTATTTGTTAAGCTACCTGATTATCATTCCTAAATAATATGGGAATCTAATAGAGTAGCATAACATGGAAAGTCAGCCAGCTACTGCATGTTACAAAAACAACAACAGCAAAAAAATGATTTTTCTGTTTTAATTCAAATGATTTACCTATTTATTTTCAGCTTTATAATAATTCTTTGCTGTTTAGTTGTTTCCAAAATAGTACTTCCAGTAAAACTGACTCAGTGCTGGTTGCACGTAACAGTACTTGAAAAAGTAACAAAGAACAAGGAGATATTGTTCTGAAAACACACTACAAAAAAAAAAAACAAAAAACAAAAAACAAAAAACAAAAAAAAACCCAAGAGGTAAAGAAAGATAAATCAGATGACAAAGATGATAAAGTGAAAGATACTATTGGATTTTTTTTATTTACAAATATTTTAAACATATGTCAAGTTTTCTCATTTTGTAATTTTTCTTCCCTGATGAAAAGATCCTCTTCATTTTTTTGTAGAGCTACAAGGAATTCATTTTTGACAACAAGTCAAGTCCATAGTGAAAGACTGAAAGACTTTGCTGTTTCTCTCATTTGCATACATTTATTCAGACAAACATTCATAAATTCTGCACTCTACTGAACTAAAACTGGAAGGAAAGCGATAGAACAAAGTTTATTTTATGCAATGAAACGTATAAAAGCTGGATCTGAAGAACTGTTTTTTTGACCAAAATCTGTCCCAATAGCAGATCTGATAGTATTGTTTTCTTATTCACTTATAACTCAATTGTCACATGTATGAAGACTGGTTCCTAGCAAAAAATAAAAAAGATTCCTTCCTATCAGAACACTGTATCGAGGGAACTGATTTGATCTCTTGCTGTTCTTATCTCTTTGGAAAAAATTACAGTAATGTTTCATTTTATGGAAATAATAAAAATGGAAATGATGTTTTCATTTGCAATCTTCAATGAATATTTTATTACAAGTTTGCATTTTCCTTCAGTGTCTGGGTGTCCAGCCGCTGTAACATCCATTGAAAACATTTAACTATCAGAAGCACTGATTTACCAAAGCAGGTTTTGGTGATGTTTCTGGAAATTTGGAAGAGTTACTGAACAACAGGAGACAAAGCTTATAGTTTATAGAAGGCTTTTAAGAAAGTCCTGTGAAAAAGATGTTTTAGAATGTTTTTTTAAAAGTCATGCCAATTTTACATTTATTTAATTATTGAAATAATCTAGGTTTGCTTAAGAGCTTCACTGTGAGAGCCACAGTAGTAAAATGAATCAGAAGGTGCTGGCATCACTTTCTTTTCTGTGAATAGTAGGTGAAATATAAAAGCAAACTGACAATGAGTCATTAGAAGGGATTAGGTAGCAAATAAAGTGGGAATTTAAATAAGCATTTTTACCAAAGAATATAGGTTGAGCAAGAACAATATTACTTCTGTGTTTAAAGACTGCTAATAATAAAAATGAAATAGATGCCAGAATGTCATTATTCTTAAACCTATATATTATTTTTCTGTAGTGTCAGTTTGGACTTGAACTGATAATGAGCTGTGTACATAGTATAAATATTTGTTTATCCTTGAGCACAGCAGATTTATTGACAATCTCACAAAATCATCTTTTTATTGCAGTAAAATTTATTTCCAAGTTTAAAAGGCATGAATGATTTTTTTGACAACTTTATATTCCCATCTTCATAAATGAGACAGCTTCTCTTGATTTGAGAAGTGAATCTGTAGTGAAGGAAAAAAAAAGTACAATGCACAACTGGAACGGAAGAGTCCCACTCCCATTTCAGGGTAAACATGTCTGCAGAGGGAGCTATTTTGAAAGAGATAATGAAGAATACTTCTTAACTAGGATGCAGTCGATCTTTGTGAAGAGATACTTGGGTTTTTGATCCTTAGCCATTTAGGTGATACCAAGAACTTCAGTTGTCCTTAAGATTTTTATTTTTATTTGTGCTTGCATTTGTTCTTTTCTCCTTTATTCTAGACACAATTTGGACACTGGAATTCCTGGATACATAGTCATGATGATAAGAAAACAATATCTTTCTGTAGCACTGACTATCATGTATGCCACTCTGTTACTGAGTCTGCTTGAGTAATAGGAGAATGTGAAAAGCTACCTCATTCAAAACATATTGAAATCAATTACAAATGCCCAGCCTTTGGCTGCATGGTCCAATGTAGGATTATGTGAGAGTTCTGAAGATCTTGTACAAAACCTGCCTTATAAACTCTGCACCTATAACTGTGTAGGTGCTCATACAACATTCTCATGTATGTAGCTACTGTAGAACTTATCATTAAATGACTGTATTTTACTTAACTGTCCATTTCAGAAATCCAGAGAGTCTCCTAGTAATCCCTTACTATTAACTGCAGTACAGGAGGACTAAAACAAAAGCTTGTAACTCTTAGCCTACATAACAAATAGGCGGAGTTGTTGTTAGGCACTTTCCATTGACTGATTAAAAGAAGAATCTAGATTATAAGATTCAGCAAGGTCTGTAACTTTGGTAAAGTTAGATGAGGAGGGATCCTACTCTTGACAGCTTCCCTTAAGTCTCTAAGTTTGGTTAAGCTTCTAATGCCTTAATACATTCAGTTGCGCTTAGGTAGACATGTCACTTTCATCAGTACCTCAGTGTGTATTTTGAGGCTCGCTGTAGAGAGCTTTGTATCCTCTTTACTCTCTGCAAAGTATGTGTTCAGACTGTATGCATAAGAAATGTCTCATAAGCAGACCAGGATGGTAAAAATCTGAAAGGAAAACAGCAATCTAAGACATAGCATCTCCAATTTGATTTTCAATTGCTATGTTAAAATATATTTGACTTAACGCAGAAGAGACTTCCCAAAAAGACTGATAACATACAAAAAATGTGTTGAAAGTTTGAACTGACTCATGTTTATCAGCATTAAAAGCAAAAAATTACTTCTCTAGTGCTAATGGGACTTCAAAGAGACATTGACATTTTAATGTGTAAAATGTAGCTTTTTTCCACTCCTATGTCTTCTGTTGATGTCTGAACAGATATTTAATATACTTAGTGCTCCACATAACGCCACTGAACAGTCTGTTAAAGCTCTATTTTCTTATTTTAAAACACTGCTGTTGTACTAATTGTAATGTACCTCTATAAACAGATAACACCCGTAATCCCTGCACATAGTTCAAATTACTAGTACTATGGTCCTTAATTTTTTTTATTTAGAGTTTTAAATGAAACTCTCATTCGTTTGAAGGAAGTTTATCCTGAATGAAAACTTCTGCATCTGTTATGGGTTTTTTATCCAAATCTTCTTGAGTCAATAGACATCTTCCTATGGATTTACATATATTCGGGATTTAAGCTTGTTGAAAAGGAAGGGTGCCCTTTCAGGTAAACCTGGGAAAATGAGGGTCATTTCCAAAGATTTGCAGACTTCATGCCTGATCTTGGATTTATTATCAAAACAATTTAAACAGTTGTGTGTTATTCTGTTGTGTTGTGGATTGCACAAATCATAGAATCATAGAATGGTTTGGTTTGGAAGGGACCTTAAAGATCATCTAGTTCCAACTGACCCTGCCCTGGTCAGGGTCACCTCCCACTAGAGCAGGTTGCTCAAAGCCCTGTCCAGCCTGGCCTTGAACACCTCCAGCAATGAGGCCTCAACAATTTCTTTGGGCAACCTGTTCTGGTTCCTCACCACACACATAGTGAAAAATTTCTTCCTGGTAGCTAATCTAAGTGTACATCTACCCTCTTCCAGCCTGAAATCATTACCCTTTGTCATCAAACTGTCTCTATATCCTCTCTGTAATAGAAGCGTAATTACACTTTCTCTCACCAATTGATCCACTTTTCGATCTGAAGTCTAGGCACATGGTTTAAAGCAGACAAGTACTGTTGTTAATGGCTAGCTGGTATTTTTGAAACCTCTATTCAGATACTGCTTAATCCTTTAGAAAAGTAAGATCTCTTTGGGTTTTCAATCCATGTTATTCATAGAAAAGGTTTCTTAGATCTTAGTAATATTCAGAAATTTTCTCCATTTTTCCGCCTTTCATTTCTTTTTCTCAACTTCTTATTTAAGGAGTCTTAAGAGAAAGCAAGGATAATGTAATAAACAAATATTTTACTTCATTAATTTAGTCTACTTATTGCAGAATGTATTATTATTGAAATAATACATTTTTATTTTTTTATAACAACTATCAAGCTGGCTTCATGTCAACTGTATAATAGTAAAGAAATATTCTTAAAATAGCTATAATCTGATTCTCTTCTCTACCACAGTGCATTATTGTGTCAGAACTAGTAAAACATATCTTTGAAAGCTGAATAAAACACACAGACATGGACCTAGAATCTGTTTTGAAATGTGAAAAGAAATTAAAATATTTAAGCATAAGAACTGAAATTATTCAAAGCCCTCAGCTATGCATAAACACATAGTATTCCAATCTATCATAAATATTATGATTTCAGATCAGTAATGTGAAATTCTTCGACTGATGATCATAAATCTGTCTATATCTGATTATCTTTTTGAAAGATCCAAGCCTGTTCTTCATGAGTGCGTAACTTGACCATAAATCAGGAATTCTCTTTTGTTTTGGGCTGTTATGCCATTCATAACATTTGTATTTCATTGAAATAACCAGCATTTTTATATGCTATTGAAAAGAGTATAAAGACAGATATAAAATGCAAAGATATAGAAGTTAGTGGGAAAAAAATTCAAAAGCAGAATTCAATATACCATAAATATTTCTTGTTATCTTTTTTCCTGATTTGCAAACAGCCAGTTCTGGTATGTCAAAAGCAAATGTTTTCATTACAATCCATTTATTTTGAATACAGTTCACTAGCAAATCAGGGAAAGAATGACTGTTTGGGAGAGAGTCACTCAACAGTGCAGCTTAAAGGTACATACCAAGGTACAATTTTTCTTGGAGGTGGAAAAAATGGGAAGATTACATAAGGGAGACAGTTTGAAATCCCTACTCAGCCTAATTTGGAGAAAAGGGACTACCCTTTCCCAGGTGAGTACACCTAACTATTGGTCATAACATAAAATAACGTGAAAGAAAACATGTGTGCATGGACTAAATTGTATTTAAAAGTGTCTAAACATATACCTGAAGGAGTGAAGGTCATTCTAGCTTGAGGTGAAAACTGCTTCTCAGTTTACTGTATGGCTTCCCTAATAGCAGTAGGCAACACTGTTTGCAATGAAGTGTTCTAAGTACAGTCATATTACCTCAAACCTCAGTAAGTACTATTACACCTATTCTTTCCTTCCAAATTGTTTTGAGAGCAACAAAAAGGACTAATAGTTAAAATTATGAATTATGTGTATTAGGTCATGTTTTGCTACTGCTATTGATAAGAGGAGGTTCTCACATGTTCTCCCGTTTGTCCAGAATTCTTTGATCTGAAATATTACTAATTTATTGCTTTTTAAGATTCATATGTAGTAATTTTTCAAGCTTTGTTTTACTTGGAATTTTGAAGAATACAGTCTTTATCTGTAACGGGACTCATACAAATCCCTCAATGTGTTGTTAATAATATTTCTGAGTGATTTATTTATACTATGATTTCTCTGTCTGAAAATTTTCTTCCAAATAGTTGCTTTTAAATTAACCTTTCGCATCTATCTAAGCCCTCTATCTAGGGCTTAGTATAGCTTCTTCCTTCATGCTATTGCAACTCAATAACATCACAAATATCTTTATATCAAATGTAAAATGCATCTTATATAAGATAAAATGCATATACAACCTACTATATTCTGCATGATATCATGATCCAGTATTTCTTTGGAATATTCATCTAATAGGTTTGTTTTGGTTTTGGTTTTGGGTTTTGTTTTGTTTTGTGGGTTATTTTGTTGGGGTTTTTTTGTTTCTTTTTTTGTTTGATTGGTTTTTTTGTTTTGTTTTGTTTTGTTTTGTGTTGGTTTTCTTTTTTTTTCCCCGTAGTTAAAGCTATAAAGATAATTAGGGGACTAGAACATCTCTTTTATGAGGAAAGGCTGAGGGACTTGGGTCTTTTTAGTCTGGAGAAGAGAAGACTGAGAGGGTATCTTATCAATGCCTATAAATACCTAAAGGGTGGGTGTCAAGAGGATGGGGCCAGTCTTTTTTAGTGATGCCCAGTGAAAGGACAAGAAGTAACAGGTATTAACTTGAACATAAGAAGTTCCATCTGAACATGAGGAGGAACTTCACTTTGTGGGTGGCAGAGCACTGGAACAGGCTGCCTGGAGAGGAGGTAGAGTCTCTGTCTCTGGAGACATTCATAACCAGTCTGGACAAGTTCCTGTGCAAACTGCTCTAGGTGAACCTGCTCTGGCAGAGGGGTTGGACTAGATGATCTCCAGTGGTCCCTTCCAACTCCGTATCATTCTGTGATTCTGTAATAATAATTTATGGGTTTTTTTCATAAAGTTTCACGTTTGGGTCATTTTCTTAGCAATGCTTTTAATTCTTTAATTCCCATGATCTCGTTTACTTACCTGTGAAGCTTTTTATACTGCCAGTTTTATACTGTGCAAGGGATATTGTGCTACAGTGCCTCTTCTGAGGTCTGATAGATTTGGTTACTGCTGGAGGAGCCGTGCTTCTTAAGCCTGCTTTTCACTTTGATAAACAGGCTTCCATTTGGGGGAGTTCTTCCTCTTTTAATATAGATGTGATTGCTACTGGAGAAGACAGTTTCACATCAGTTAGCTTTAGACTAATCAGAGAAATAAGTAATAGAAAAACCTCTTCTCTAGTGAAAAGTGCATCACAGTCTGGTATTTTTAGATAAAGTCTAGTTCACTGGCAGATGGTAAACATTAAATTTGCAGCTACTGGATTTTGCATTTGGGAAATGTTTCCTACAGGATATGCAGTTTGATTTTGCAAACAGTTAAGAATGTGAGAGGGACCATTGATTTCAGAAGACCTAATCGTGTGTGCAGAGCTATCCCTTATAAGTATTTATAAGACTGTGATTTAAGCAGGTTTTCTGCCTTAAAACAATAATAATAATAATAATAGAAAAACAAACCAAAAAACCTAAACCAAAACAAAAACATATTATCATTGCTTTGTTTGACTAGAAAGGTTATGGTAATTCTTCCTGTCAGCATTTTATTTTGCTTCACACAGGAGGCCTATTAAGTCACCAGTGAATCTGTTGTTTATTTTGTGCTCTGTTTTAATTTCATTTCCTTTCATTCTCATGGCAATGTCCTTTTTACAAACATTGTGAGACATTTAATAAGTAGGCAAATGCATGAAAGTTCCACAATGAACTGCTGAGATTAAAAGATACAGTAGACTAGTCTGTGCTGTTGTCTTAAAATTAAATAACTGTATACTGGAAGTTCTGGTTCTCTATATACCTTTGTTCCTTGTAACAGATTAGTAAAAATACAATATAAGATGCAGATTTTAACCATATTTTTTCGGTGATTTAAACCTGTGGTCTAACAAGTTACTGTATTTGCAAATCTTATATTTAAATGTACTAATTATTTTAATTTATTTTTTTTTCAGTTCTCTTTCTCAAATAATCTTTTAGGAAAGGGCTGATTTCTGTGTAGAGTCTTTTTATATTTTTTTGTTTACTGCAGTGACAGGAAGAACGTATGAATGTGAGCGTTCATGGCACATCAACAATATAATTATATTTGCTGGTATTCATGGCACAGTAGTAACACAGGTTGCATTATGTACTTTTTCTATTATTAAAAATTATTAACTTTAAAGAAATACGAAATTTTTTACCAGACATAAATTAAAACCCTGGATTCTCCTTCCTGTCCCCAAACATCCTGAAATATGTTACAAATTTAGTCTATCAATGTTTTCTCTTTATTTCCCAGAATAAAAAAATTGACTTACATAAAAAGTTGAAAAAAAATCACCATTAGAAGAAAATAATTCTCAGCTACAGTTGCAAAAAAATAACACAGAATTCATATAAAACACACCAAGAAAACTGGGTTAACTGTAGCATGCATTCAGAGGAAAGCATAGGCAAAGCTACTATCTACTTTGCTATGCAACTTAACCCGTTCGATTTTAAATGGAATTGCCAGTTTGTGTTGCTGTAATGAAAAGGTAACACCTCTCAGGTATTCTGAGAGAAGCACAATTTCTTTAAGAACTGTTGTTTTAATGCCATAATGGAAAGCATCTGGACTGCCTTCCTAAACAAGCTGTGCAGGACAAGATGAGAGGACAAATTGTTCCCTGATTGTCATATAGGTGATCAGAAATCACCGCATGAAAATCGCTATTTTATCACATGGTAATACCAATACACATTCACCACACTGTTATTACCTGCCTCTGGTTGGAATGTACAGTTCAGGAACCTGAACTGAATACATAGCAGTGCCTGGCCTCTAGTATAACTAATAGTAGAAGGGGAGGAAAATTTTATCGGAAAAAACACAGCTACAAAATAATCACTTAGTAATAGAAAAATTAAATGTAAATAAGAATTGTTCCTTCCTGGGAACAAAAGAAACTTCCATCAATCTACAAAATTGGTATATTTAATCAAAGATCAAATCTGAAGTGTGGTTTCTTTTGCTAGTATTTTATTTTGTACTGCCAGTTTATCATTTTATAAGGACATTACATTCCCTGTAGTGGGTTCATTGTTAGCTTTACCATTCATTTGTTGTACATAGGAACTTATATGTCATTTTTAATGGGTATGCAGAAATTTTAAATTGGTCATCTCTTGGTCCTAGACCAGAATTTAATCTTCAATTCCTTTCTTTATTGGCAGACTGAAAGATAATCTCTATCTATTGAAATTGTAATAGTATAATCATACAACATCTTCAAAATTGTCTCTCAGTAGACAAAAGTATGTTTTTTTTGAAATAAAATAATTCCTCACTTAAATTTTAAGCTATCAAATTTACTTTTTAGTGGTATTGTATCAGCATCATGCACTAACCATTAGATTAAAGTATCATCATTACTTTGTCTTTTTTTGAAGAACCTGCATGTTTAACATCTTTTTTGAATATGTCTCACTAGCTTATAGCCTTTTTGTTGTTTTTATCACTTTTCCTTGCTAAATAAGTGAAGTTTTGTCGTTAGAAGGCTATTTTCACACTGCAATTAATTCATGTCTCAATCTTGTCTTTGAAAAACGAGCAACTAGGGTTCCAAAGTCCAAAGAACAGGATTACTTTCTTTAAATGCGTATGACTAAAATGTAGTAAATATTCATTACCGTTTACATTAAAGGGAGACATAGAGGACTAACTTTGCTGTCTACACTGGCAACATTTGAAAGTAGAAGAGATAGATCCCATTGTTTTTTCTCTACCATTTTCCTGAGTTGCTATATTTTTTTGGCTTATCTTTCATTCACACTGGTAATCCTTTAAAATAAAAATCTCAGAATAGATTGCAGTGTTCTTAGTAGGGATGAAGTCATCCCCCTTGTCTTACAAACTGCTTCCTCCTTATGTAGCCAAAGATAGCATCAGTCTATCACACTAGAGTCTTCTCCTCAGTTGCTCCAAAAAAACCCCAAACCCCTAGGGCTTTTTTGGGCATTAATTTGGAGGGTGCTGCCCATTTCTCATCTTATATTAACATACATTCTGTAGCTATGGCTTCCATTCTTTGCTCCTGTATAAATCTGTGCTTTGCTTTGGATAAAGCATTTTTGTTTGAAGATAATGTACAGAATACTAAGTGGATTTGTATCATGCTGCCTGTGTATTTTATCTTTGTTGGATCAGTCATCTGTAAGATATATTGTCAGTAATTTTCTGTTTACTTTCATGTGAAAACATTCATGTCACACCATGCTGAGCTTTGAACTGTGAGCCGTGTACTCTTTATTCTATTGTTAATTCTAAAAGTGGTTTTCTCCATGTCTTGGATTTTCAGTTTCTGTGCTCCAGTTTCTTCAGTTCTAAAATAAGGATAATTCCATTTTCTAACACTCAAAGGCATAGTAGTAGTAAAGTACCATGACCTATTGGTTCTTTTGTTGTTTGGTTTGTTTGTTTGTTTGTTTGTTTGTTTGTTTAACCCAAATTCACACCATTTCTTTCACTTGATTTGAAAAGAGTCTTAGGTTCTTCAAAATTCTCCATAAACAAGTTTTTCAAAAAAATAAAAAATAAAAATTCACAGAATCACAGAACAGAATCATAGAACGTAACCATAGAATAGTTTGGGTTGGAGAGGGCCTTTCAAGGATAACTGCTCCAACCTCCCCTACAATGAGCAGGGACACCTTCAAATAGATCATTTTGCTCAGAGCCCTGTCCAACTTGAAGTGGGGAGTTGGGAGCTTGGAACCTGACACTTTCAGATTTTCATCTCTCTGTGTAGCTGAAAATGTCTGCCAAATGGCATGGGTATGACCTAGCAGTTAAGACCCTATTGGTCTACGAAACTTAAATTCCTTGTGTCCATCTATCTTCTCCCCAGAGAGGAAATGGTGTATATTTAGATTCATGATTTATTTTTTTAAATAAATGTGCATATGTTAAATATTTCTGATAGAGCAAATATTAAAAATACACTGAGCTTCGGTCCAGGAAGCTGTGCATTTTCTTATTCTAATTTTCATTGTCAGACACTGTGCTCTGGTATTAGACAACACAGATAAATATATCTATGCACTGATGATAAGTCTCTGCAGCTCTTTCTCAAGAAGCTACTAATACGATGAAAATCTTGGATAAAAATAGGGAAAGATAAAAAAAAACTGTGAATGGGCTCAATGACCTACTTACAAAAATATTTGGTGACCTAACATGAAATAGTTAGGGAATGAAAAAAGCACCATAAAAATTCTGCATCCTGTTGGGAGCTCTGCTATCTTCAGTAAGAATATTGGTACAAAGACTGGTTGTTGCAAACAGGCAAATACTGCTTGTGAGTCATTGCTTTCATCCCAAAGTAGCATGCAAGCAAAATTGTCTCTTTACATAATGCAAAAATTTCCACAAATGATGACAAACAAGTCACCAACTCACATAAAAGAATACTCATAATATCCAGGCTGTTTTAAATGTTCCACTAATTGTTAGGCAAATTCTAATTACCACTAGCTGTTTTACCACTACTCATGTATTCTGTATACATTTGTAATGCAAAAGCAAATCTTCTCTGTCTTATAGACATGAAGATGTTAAATGGGGAGCTTTGTAATTTGACCCAGCAATTTTTTTTTTATTTTTTTTTTGAATATTCTATAGTAAGCAGTGATGGAAATTTATTGGGAGAGATTTTTCATGTTTGTGGTGATGTTGAGGTGTTTATTTGGCAGCCCTGCCTTTTAGTTCCTTGTGTTTGATTAGATGCTCCATTCAAACACTATCTCCATGGACCTTACAGATGCCTGACTCCATAGCTAGGGTTTATTCTATAAAAACAAAGTATTTAAGTTAGTACTGCAGTCCATGGAGAAAAAGAGGCAACTCTGAAGACCTTAGGAAAGATTGCCTTTTTCTTATAGGTTTCTCCTAAGTTAAGATAAAGCAATCATCTTACAGAAACAAGACACCACTGGGAGTCTTCCCCTTATGAACCAGTCTGACTTGGGTTCAGGATCAGGCAGTGTATAGAAACAGATATTTCTCATCTCATTTTCTTCTAGTATTCACCCAAGGTGTGGCAAGCCTATTTTACAGACTCAGTCAGCCCCAAAGGAGATATTCCAAGTGATGATGAACTCTAGTCTTTCTGGTAAACTGAGTTAACAATTCAGACAGGCTAGAAAAATCAGGGGGCCATATTATGAAGAGGTAAAAAAAGCTGTGTGCATGAATGATGAAAACAGTACGAGAAGGAAATACATGTGTGTATATATATATATATATATATATATTTTAAGATTTCATTTGTATTACTGTTCAAATTCCCATGGGAAAATAACGACTAACACAACCTAAACAAGGCAACTACAATCTAACTGCAGTATTTTCCCAGTTTAGCAACTCGTTTTTCTTACATTTCCTTTTCTAGGAATACTAAATACCACTTAAAGTGTTGAAGTGTTTGATGAACAGGTTTTTTTTGATTGCTACTTAATGAACACTAAATACACACAGACACACTCATATATATATATATAAATATTCCACTAGAGACTGCTATGTACAGAAAAAGCATAGGGCAAAAAAGTAGAGTGCAGATTAAGATCAAGAAGGGTAATTGTAATTTCTGCCTAAAAGCAGTAAGAACTTATGCAGTTCTACAAAAACATATTTGAAATAATGTATTATTCTATTATTTTTCATTTTATGATGTCCATTTTGAATGAGACATATAGAATTTACAATTCTGACATGATGTGAGTTGGAAAACGGAACTTAATACAATCCTTTTTTTTTCAAGAAAGACACTTTGCATCCAGATACATCCAAATAAAACAGATCAGTAAGTCAAGCTAGGAACATTGAATGCCACAGATTTGCTGTGCTACCTCTTTGTGCCAGCAATCTAGTTTATGGGCACAATAATGCGTTTACAAAATTAGCTGGTGAAGTGCTTTAAATGTAGAAGGAACACCATAAAATCCTGCTAGAGTAGTAGTTGTCTTCAAAAAGAATGTTGTTATTGTCACAATATATAAAGCTACGGTAACAAAAAATGGTAAAAAAGGTAAAGAAAATAGTAGAATAAAGAATAAGTAATTTTCATCTGTGATTGCTTTGTTTGTTCATGTGTATTAGTTATATAAAGTAGCCTTCTGTTCTGTATCTAAGCAACAAAAAATTGTTCCATTTTAGTAGTAAAGTATGAAAGTAAATAATCATTTTAGTAGGCACATACTGCAAAAGAAATGAAAGGCTGGTTTGCCCTTCTGTTAAGGCTAAAGAGAAGCAAATAAACATTATTTTGAATAAAAGGTCAACAACGATTAGGTTTACTAAAACTTACAACAAAGTACAAGCATAAATATGAAAATGTCCTTTAATTTTGTGTCTGGTAGCATAACATGAAGAGACTTTTGTACTGTTATTCTCACTTTTACTTCTATTCACTGGGAATAATAATTCCATTCCTATCAACGCTGTATATAGGTAGACCAGAATTAGCTATTTCTGGGAATCCAAATATGAAAACAAATTTACAGCTTCCCCCTCCCCAACCCCCATCCCTCATCCTCCATCCTCCTTTATTTTTTAATACTGAACACTTAATTGTTAGTATTCTTTACAAACAGGATAGAGTGAAGGGGAAAAAAATGTTCTGTCTTGTCATTCCTGGATATTGTTCCTTCTGATAAGCAAAAATCTATGGACAGGTAAGATGCAGTGAAACTGCTTTTAGTGTGTTTTATATGGTAACTTCTTTTGTTAAATTTTAGAGGACTGAGAGTCTCTTAGTTTTAGGATCATGTTCTTGAATACATGATATTAAGCAGAAATATGAAGTGTGAAGATGATTTAATTTTCTCCAAACACATTTTCTCTCTTCAAGTTTATGAATTCCCAGAATCAAATGATAGGAGCATCCAATCATCTCTGATTTTCTGTAGAAACCAGTACAAAGACTTAACCAAAACTGCAAAATGTGAATTGCTAGTCTTCAGAACTTGTTTCTAAAGAAACAATTATTCTTGTTACATTCCTCTGTTGAAAATACAAATATACAATAATTTTTATAATGCTGTTTTGAAATACCCAAACATGAATACTGAACAGTTTCTAACCCATTTTTTTCCTCTCCAAAATAACATCTGTTACATAAACAGAAAGGTACATGACGGAAACAACAAAGTCCATGTACTCAGCATTTGCATTTCATAAAATAAGATGCATATTTGTAAATTGAGAAGCAATTTCAGCTTTTCTGCACATTTAATACCTCTTATAGGACTTTCCATCTTAATCTTTTGCTATCTTAAAGAATCTGAAGGAATCAGAATGGTTCCAGGAAATAAATATATTAGTTTCCATAACCAAATTTAATCAAAGATTTTTAAGCTTCTCAGATACATTTTCTGCTAGAAAATAATTTCAGATCTGACAATCTCACCTGAGTAACCAACCTGTAGTCTAGCAATGGTTATACCATCCTTTATAAAATACTTCCCTATTTTCTTTTGCTGCAAATAGATTTCTTTCTTTATCATTTATGCCTAGTACCGTTGATTTATAATGATCATATCCTCACAACTTTAGTAATGCCTTTGAAACCAGTTCCCATAGCACTCTTCTGGAGAAACTGGCTTGGACAGGTGTGCTGTTTGCTGGGTAAAAAACTTGCTCCATGTCTGGACCCAAAGAGTGGTGGTGAATGGAATAAATCCAGTTGGCAGCTGGTCACAAGTGATGTTCCCCAGGACTCAGTACTGGGGCTAATTGTCTTTTATGTCTTTCTGGAGTGCACCCTCAGTAAATTTGCTGTTGACACCAAGTCAGGTGGGACTGTTCACCTTCCTCAGGGTGAGAAGTCTCTAAAGAGGATTGATGGATCAAGGCGAATGTTATGATGTTCAGCAAGGCCAAATCACACATCTTGCACTTGGGTCACAACAACCCCATGCAACACTACAGACTTGGGGAAGAGTGGCTGAAAAGCTGCTCAGCAGAAAATGACCTGGGAGTGTTAATTGACAGCCAGCTGGATATGAGCAGACAGTGTGCCCAGAGGGCCAAGAAGACCAAGAGCATTCTGGCTTGTATCCTTGTATCCACACTATTTTTAGTGTGGCCAGTAGGACCAGGGAAGCGATTGTCTCCCTGTACTCAGCACTGGTGTGGCTGCACATTGAGTATTGTGTTCGGTTTGGGGGTCTTCACTACAAGAAAAATATTGGGGTGCTGGAGACGGTCCAGAGAAAGGCAATGAAGCTGGTGAGAGATCTGGAGAACAAGTCTTATGAGGAGGGGTTGAGGAAGCTGGAGTTGTTTAATCATCTGGAGGCTGAGGGTACATCTTATCACTCTCTACAACTACCTGAAAGAAGATTGTAGAGAGGTGGGAGTCGGTCTATTCTCCCAAGTGATAGGCAGTAGGAAAAGAGGAAATGGCCTTAAGTTGTGTCAGGGAAGGTTTAGACTAGATACTCAGAAAAATTTCTTCACTGAAATGGTTGTCAAGCATTGGAGCGGGCTGCCCAGGGAAGTGATTGGATCACCGTCCCTGGGGGTGTTTAACAGATGTTTAGATGTGGTGCTTAGGGACATGGTTTAGTGATGTTTTTTGGCAGTGTCATGTTGATGGCAAGACTAGATTATCTGAAAGGCACCTTCCAACCTGTTCTATTCTATTCTATTCTATTCTATTCTATTCTATTCTATTCTATTCTATTCTATTCTATTCTATTCTATTCTATTCTATTTGCTAGAATTTGAGCCCTACAGCCTCTTAGATTTTCTTGTTTTGTAGAGGATCTGAGTTAACTTCAATGCCTTGAGGATCATTTGGTGTAGCAATAGTCTCATCTTTTAATAGTGATACATTGAGTGTGGGTGTATCAAGAGTATTTGCTGCTTTAATGCATACAGGTTGATGCCAGAAGAGCTGTGTTGATTCTACAGAAATAAGATTAATGTGTGAGATTCTGATAGCATGTTTCATTTTCTGTGAAAGAAGTGTTAGTATAAATTAGGATGTGAAATGTCCTAGATTTGAGAAGCATGTTAACTACTGTCACAACATTGTCTAGCTCTGATAGACGGCAACAGTCTTTCTAGCCATCCCTCTGACCTGCGCTGGTCACCAAGAAGAATCTCTGTAGTTTCCATCTTCCTCCTAGCTTCTTTAGAAAGCAGTAGGTGATCACTTCCTTCCCCACTCTTTCAGCAGTACTTCATTGGATTAGAGGATGAGTCCCGTCTGATACACTTCTTTGGACACTTCCCTTGCTTGCTCCCAGTGGCATGTATCAGGAGATGCTGAGGTTGCGCTTGCTGTGCCCTTTAGAGATTAATCCCATTAAACTCCTTTAAGGTTGTGAAGAGAGACTCCTTCAGTGGTAGTTCAAGAGTATTCCTTCAGAGTAGAAGTGCAATTGAATGTTTTAATTTGCTCTAGAAAAAAAAACTAGTTTGTTTTTTTTTTTTTTTAACTCTTTCCTCCCAATAACTATAGAACATTTTATGAAGATTAATTTTCCTTTGCAAAAAATTGACCCTGTGAGTAAGATTCTCCTGCTATTTCTATCTTTACCTGAGAAGGCGTATTCTCAATACTGTTGTGAATATTTTCTAGGAACTAAGCAAGAATTTGTATTATTTTGTTTTTTTAAAATTCTTGGTTTGAGTACCATGGCAGTATGCATTGCAGGGAGGAGGGGGAGGATATCCCGAAAATGACCTTCGAGTGTAGGGGATTGTTACTGCATGGTGTCCATCCATCTCTCCAAAATCAACACAAGTGAATCCATCCTGAAGAAAAAATTAAGAGCTAGAGCATAATTTGGAGATATTTAGAAACTCCTGAATGTGTTGTAAAGCCAATTCTTGTTCAGCTTCTTTATTCCAGTATTTCTAGCTTTCTCATATGGTATTAAAATCACTACATGGATATGTAAACATAAAGAGTGTAATAACTAAAACCATCAGGTTAAGCAAAGTAAGTTTATCTTAAGATTTGTAGAAAAATATGATTCATTATTGTTAGTCTTTATAATGATTTAGTACTATAAAACATCTATTAATAATTAGAGAAGTAAGCACAGAAAAAAACCCAAAACCCTAAACCAAGTACAAATGAAGATGAAATTAAGCAAATCTAATTGTCCTTTACTTTTCTAAATTATTGATGTAATAATTGAAAATCTAATTCCTCCCTAAGGCCCAGAGTAATTCTATTAGGAAGCCATTATATACCACTTAAGAGAAGGAAGTTTATGTGATGTTTATGAAATAAATATTGTAGCACAAACTCAGCTATGAACAGGTGACTTTTATATCAAAATGTCCAAAATATATGTTTGTTCTTTCATGTTATTTTAATGATAAGCCTAACCTCACCTGCTGTTACACTGTAACAAGGATGAAAAAACAAAGAGTAAAAGCAAAGACATGAATAATTAAACGCAAAGATAAAAATACTAACAGATAACTAAGAAGTGAACGAGTAGAACAATCTCCCATTAGGACCACATGCAAAGGAATAGTTGACTTAAAAGTACCTTCCCTCTTCTAATTCATTTTTATGGTTACATTGTTATTTAGATTGTATTTTTATGATCGTACATTTGTGATTTATGCCTATATATAGAATGATTGAGAATAAGCCTAACTGAATGCCATGTAAAATCTTCAAAGCGATATTTAATTTAAAACTAAAAACTATGAAGTTGAATGAGGAGTATATATACAATTTCTAAATCACCTGATACTGGTCAAGGCTGGTACAAAATAGCAAAAAAATGTCACCAGTCTTGACGTAACATATTATCATAACTGATAATTCTTCCAAATTTACTCAGAACTTTACAGAAAAAAATATGAAATAATATGTTAAAACAAAGAAGCAATTTCATATTTTATTTGGTTTGAGCATGACATTATTATCATTTAATCTCTTTTTTTTTTTTCTTTTTTCCCCAAGTCAAAGAAGTGCTGCAAATTACAAAAAAAGCCCACCTAATTTATGACTTTATAAAAGTTGTTTGGCAAACATCAAAGTTATAGGTATTTATCTTGATGTTTCTCTAGGAAGACTCTAATTTAGAATTTCCAGACTCTAAAATATTTAGGTTCTCTGTATGCAAATGATTGGTTTACTGAAGTTATGGGAGTGATAAGGGATTTATATTTGCTTTTTTCTTTTTAAGAAGAGCAATTGTACACATAGTTCTGGGTAATGTGCTCTAGGCAATCCTGCTTTAGCAGGAGAGTTGGACTAGGTGATCTCCACAGGTCCCTTCAAACTCTGACAATTCCATGATCCTTACATGTTAACCGGACTTGTGGTGAAAAAGATTATATACACCCACATGAGA
This sequence comes from Thinocorus orbignyianus, assembly GCA_013400375.1. NCBI lineage: Eukaryota > Metazoa > Chordata > Aves > Ciconiiformes > Thinocoridae > Thinocorus > Thinocorus orbignyianus. The sequence continues at coordinate 760,618 of VXBW01005894.1, read as the reverse complement.
TCCTGCTGAACACCTCCATTTTGGTAAATTCAGCAGCGGAATGCATAACCTTTGCATTCCTGTTTACCAATTAGCTTTGATTAAACACAAAGTTTAACCATTTATTGAGCATGTTTAGAAGAAACAAAAACTAGAACACCAGAGAATATTTTATTTTTCTTCAAGTCTTTCATGAAAACTGATGCCAAAGGAAATTTAGTGTTGGCATATGCCAATATTCTCTGGTGTAAAAAAAATGGTACATGTTCAATGTAATCTGCTGCTTTAATACATCATGGTTTTGTTTAAGTGGGATGCTTCACCTGCATCTACTAATAGGGTTCTTCAGCAGGCATTTTAAATGTTGCATTGGAAATTTCATTTTAAGGGGGTATTTAGTACAAAAACCTCTTCTGGATCAAGGTAAAAAATTATGAATCGTATACCATTTGTGTTACTCTGTTCCCAAAGGCATATGTAGAGTATAATTATTAATCTTTTTTAGAATATATGCAGAGTATGTAGCATAAAAAATATTTTAATAGTAGTCTCACTTTTCAACTTCATTTTTGACTTCCTGGAAGTTTATTAAAGGTTTTGTCAGTGATTAGTCACTGTCAGAGTAGCTAATGGTAAGGTTCATTTCTCCCCAGTCCATTTTCTTAGTGCTCTGTCAAGGAGCCGAGCATTTTTCAGATTATTAAGGATATTACAAATTCTAGTTGAATATTACCAACAGAGCTGATTTGTCTATTTTTTTTTTAAAAGAAAATCCTCATGCATGTTACATGTGCTTTCAGAACAGCGTACTACTTAGTCTATAGGTTACTGACATTGTACTTAAAAATGTAATACACCACAAATAAATATTCAAGGGTATTATCATCTTTTTTCAATAAGGAAGTCAGAATGTAATTAGCTTCTCAGAACCACTTATTAACATTAAAACATTTCAACATTCCTGCTCATTTTTATCAATCACTATCAACTTAAAAATAAATACTCATGATCTGGTGATTTAAAAATCCATGGCGGTCCACATCATGAAAAGCTCAACTATTATGTGAGTCTAAACATAGCATTATTTATGATGCAAAATAAATGTTTATGAAGTTTGTTACACTTCTTAGGATTTTTTTTTTTCAAAATTAATATCACAATGGAAGGTACAGAAATAGTGCTTGTGCTTTGTTTCTGCAGAGTTAATTTAGCTTTTCTCTCAGTACCATGTGTGCTTGTTTTCTGTGCTTGTCAAAATGAGCACTCTGTTTAATCAGTGTCCAAAGTATGTTTTCGAATAAATGTCTAGAACTGACCCATAAGCAGTTGATAGCTCCTGCACAGGGCATTGATGAGTGCCCAGGCTTCAAGCCAGCCAAATATTACCAACACAAAATATCTTTCCTGATAGAAGAAGGGTTTACTTGGATGCTTTTTTCATGATAGATTAACTGGCATTGGTGCAGTAGCATCTGCCTTTAAAATGCTACAGAGTGAATAATAGCTGGTGCATTAGGCCAGGTACAGCTGTTGTATTCTAGTTCTGTGCTTGTAAGCGTGTTCTTCTTCTGTAAACCTAAGAAAGGAAGGAGTAGAAGAAGCAGAAGCCACAAATAACTGAATTTAAATTTGTGGACATATAATTAGATGCTTTGTTTGTGACTAACATCTCTCATGTTAGCAGTTAGAAAGAGCTTGCATGTTAAGTGTATATATTTGCCATCATTATAGATGACAAAACAGTTATTGTCCCTTAAAACCTTAAACAAAACATGAAAAAAAAGATTCTAACTCAAAAATTAGGAGTTTTTTCTTTTCATCTGCTTAGTAACGTAGTTATTTCCACTCTAACTAAAAGATAATAACTTTAATTTTGATAGGCTTTTAATTATGAAGCTAGTATTCTATATGTACAATATTTTCCTGACTTTTAGGATTTTTAGCTAAGAAAAAACCGCCAAGAAAACAGAAAACCACCACAGTTTATTTTCAGTTTTATGGCCTAAGGTGTCTAAATGTTATGTACTGTTTGCTAGTTTTGGTGTGTGGAGTCTATACTTGAGAACTTGTTAAGTTCTTTTTTTTTTTTTTAAGGTACATCTTCTGTTGTGTATTAGTTGTTCAACATGTTACTCCTCTGCTTTCTGATATTTTGCTGCATTCATTTTTCCAACTATGCATGCAGTCTTAGGCTAAAAAGGAGACATGCAAGAAAAATGTGAACAGAAACACGAAAATTTTCCTTCCTTTGAGGCATGCAGCTTGGGTACTGGATCATAACTGTCCTTTGTTTTCCTGTTGAAAGTGTGGCCACTCTTGTATTGAGTCAGCTCACTTCCAAGTCACTATTTGTGCCAGCTATGTGCATGTCACCGAGACATTCTTGAGACTTTTTTGATCACTGAAGATTTTTCCCAGATCATCTGTTCTGTATGTCCCAAGGAGGATGAATGGTGCTGATCTATGACGGTGTTAAGGGTATTACAGTCGTAGTTGCAAGAGGCTATAATTAATCCCAAACTGGAGTGACCCTTACCACGTTTTTTTTGGTTCTAAATGATTCTTTTCCCACTATAGGGCCAATGCAGATAATGACCATGTTCCTATTTCCATTTCTTTACCATTTATCAAATTTTTACACTCAGATCATCCTCCTGCACAAAGCTGTGTGAGCTTTGAGCTGTAGGGTATCTGCTGCATCAGCATGCATCTGCCTTGACTGCACTGAATTCACTGCACTTGAATTCAATGTTCTGCTATGCTTATTAGATAATGTAAAAGTATTATTTTAGTTAGCTAGTTAATTAGTTAGTCAGTTAGTTTACATAAACATATAATTCCAGTGTCTTTCCATTGAATATAGTGGGCACATGACTAATTGATGTTTCAGATCAAACAGGTTGAGTGAAAAAACAATGGGAATAATGCACTCCAGTTGTCCTCCATTATCTAATACATACAAAATGCTAATTCTCTGCACAACCTAATTTTCTAATAATTTCATTCACTCAAGACAAAGAGATTAGTTTTGGTGCTTGCTAGTACATAAGACAGCAAAGAGCAATATTCTTGCTAGAGAAAAGGTAACTGCGGTGTAAGAAAATAAAACTAGAAGTGAGGAGAAACTTGGCACTGATGACTGCTTTCTAAACTACCAACAAGATTCACTGGAGGACTACTTGTGGTGACTTCTAATTTGGTTGAATACTAAACCAGACATTTGGCTGAACAGGGCACTTGCCTTTTTGCAGGTAATAGTACCATTATATTAACAGCCTATTGACCAGTAGAGAATTTTATGTTTCAGTGAGCTTCTTTGCAGTTCAATGGAAACATATGGGTTTACAGTACAATTTACACAAACTGTTGGGTAGCTTTGTTTCAAACAGTAAACAAGCAAAAACCAACCCAATTAAGTTTTTTACATTGTGAGCTCTTATTTCTCATTTTTACACTGACTTCCAAGTGCTGGGAGTTTGACAGGAGTATATTAATGCAATAATATTTTCTGCTTGGTCATTTGGTGTTTTTCCTAGGAAGAAAAAATTACACCTAATCCCCTTTATTCAAAATTCTTCAATCTTTTGAAGCTGATAATTAAAGATAAAAATCCCTTTGCTGTTTTTACAGCTGGTTGGCATTTAGGTTAACTTTCATTTGTAGGGTAAAAGTGCTGTCTTTTAAATATGTAACCTCTTTCTGTGTCCTGTTAGGTTTTCTTTATTATGGATGACCAGCTAAAGATGTTTCATCACAATGTTTATAATTTAGTTGAAAAAATAAAAAGTATATTAATTTAGTCTTAGTTTAATGTAGGTTTCAACTATATTATATAATAATAATCATAAAATATATATATCAGCTTTCATGTACCTACAACATATCTCTTCTTGATGAAACAGGCATTTCTAAAAAGTGACCAGATGCTTTAGAATTGGAGATATGTGCCACAGCTGTGAAATAATGTACTGGGTCTAGCTGAAGTGGAGTTAAATTTCTTCAGAGCAGCCTATATAGTGTTATGTTTTGGTTTTATGGCTGAAACATGCAGTTGCTCACCTCACTCTCTGGAATCCATCCCCCCTTCCAGTGGGCAACTCTAAGTGTTAAGGACTGATCCCACATGGGACCCATATCCAGGAACACACCAGGACCTCAATTACCTCTAGCTTCCTCCTCACTCAGCAAGATACAATCTCCTCCTCCTATTCCATAAATATTCAGTTGCATTTTCCCCCGGCTTGTGTGAAAACTGTTCTTTCATTTGCGCAATCTTGGGTCCGGACCATGAGGTGATAAGTGTTGTACTATATCTCCAAATTTTTTTTTTTTCATTTGACTGCACCTCCATTTTAATGAGGAGTCAGGCTTGTCATTTGGATCACCCTAGATGTCCTGGTCCCCAGTATCAGGATCAGCGCACATAGCTAAATTCCTGACTTGGATGGAAGAGGGGGTCAGAGCATTTGACAACAAAAGATCTAATTTTGCCTGTAACCTCCCATTCCTCTCCTTTTCAGCAACTAATTCAACGTGTTTTCAAGTTCCAGTTGTCCTTCATGAGTCCTTTAGGCTTCTTTTACCTTTTGTTCTTCCTCTAAAGTAGCTTTGGTAGCCTCAACTTCAGTTTGCAATTCACAGAACTTTTTACTACGATAAATCTATGCCTCTACCTCCGAGTTAGCTACACCCATTTTCTTAACAGCCTCAGATTTCTGTGTCTTCTCCTGTGCACAGGTTAAATATGCTCCAGAAACAGTATATGGGATACCTTCACCTTTTCTGTCTTTTTTCTTTTGTTCCTTCTCACTCTGGCCTACCCATACTACCACTTTCTCCTTATCCACAACCTCTTAGCCTTCTCCCTATCTGCAGGAGAGGGTTTACAGCCATGTTTCTGCAATAGTTCTCCATTATATACCCTGCTCACTGCACTCTTTTTGTGGCAAAGAGAAAAAGATTTCACTGAGTGAAGTCCAAATAAATCATTAATTTTAACCTCTCAGTGAAGTCTTTGTCTCTCTACCACACTGGGATGAAGTTAAATTTCTTCAGAGAAGCCCATATGATGCTGTGCTTTGGTTTCATGGCTGAAACATTGTTGATTACACACAAACATTCTGGCTATTGCTGATCAGTGCTTGCACTTCTTATTTATTTTTCTGAGAACCAGTAGGATGGAGGTAGGCAAGAGATTGGGAGGATGCGTTGAGACAGCTGACCCAAAGTGGCCAAGGGGATATACCATGCCGTATAAAATCATGCTTAGAGGATGTAACATCAGAGGAAGAAGTGGGCTAGTTTTAGCTTCCAAGTAGCAGTTGTTCAGAGACTGGCTAGGCATTGATCTGCCCGTGGGAGTTGGGGAGTGATGTCTTATTCTTCAGTTGTTTTTTTCTCTTCACCTATTACACTGTCTTTATCTCAGCCCACAACTTTTCTTGTGTTTGGGGTGGGGTTTTTTTTTGCATTTTCTCCTTGTGTATTTCTGGTGGGGAAGTGATGGCATAAACAGCTTTGTGGTTGCTTGGCTGCTGGTCAGAGTCAACATACCACAAAAAAGTAGTGTCTCATTCAATTGCTTTTCTGTACACATAGTACATTTATCTTAAATGCCTTTGGATTTAGCCATCTAGTTCAGTGATTAGAGAATATTTTTAAAGCATAGGCTGATTGAATACACCAGGAATTTTTTAGACTCTTCTCCAACACATAGAACTTGTTATATACATTTTTTTTCTTTTTCCTTTTTTTTTTTTTTTTCTCCTGCCAGTGACATTCTTAGAGCAACTGATTGATTTTAGCTTTTTATTGTTTGATTTTAATCAGACTGTTTATAATGCATTCAACAACAATCTTTTTATTGGACCTGCTGTTTTATTGACTGTATTTTGTGTAATGGCAAGCTTAATTTGTGAATATTTGGATAAATAGTAAGTGAGAAGCCAATAGATCAATGAATGAGTTCTGCAATGTCTGCTAATGTCATCTTTATTTACTATTTTGTTTGCTGTTTACTATTTTTACTGCATTTATAATGATTGGCAAAAGCTTCTTCAGTGATACCATATAGAGTTATGTGTTAGTCATCATGAATAGTGACAATAAAACTTAATGCTGAGAATGTCTTCAATCTGTAATGCTTTAGACAACATTCATTGGTCTAAACCCATTGTACAAGTTTCAAAACATTTTACATGAACAAGGCAAATTTAAAAGCACTAAAGATGTCAAGTACAAATTTCAGTTGGATTCATTTAAGCTATTTCATTTTAGAAATATCATAATGGCTTTACTGAAGGAAATTTATTGACTTCCCTAGTGCTCTGATAAATTTATGTTCTCTAAGAAGCTTTTCACTGTTCTCTGAATTCTCTGAATTTTCACAGAAATGTGTATAAAAATTAGTGTAAAATCTTGTTAAAATGCACTCAATTGTCTTTTTTCTTTCTTTCCCCCATAGGAGTTCTTATAAACATATGCTATCCAGGACATTTTCAAAAGGCTTTTATGCATTTAAGACTAGATAGTCTCCTGTATTGCCAAGAACACACTTTAGATTTCTGTTGTGAAGCAATATAAAAACAAATAATATTCTCACTTCACCTTCTCTCTGACCTATTCTTTTGTACTGCATGTGGTAATGAGATGTTCTCTCCAGACAAGATTTCAGTTTTGTCTTCACAAGAGAAGTAATTGGAAAGAATGCATCTAGGTAGAATCATAGGAAACTGTTTTCTTGTTTAAGTCTGAGTTAGAAAATTGGATTAAAGACATCACTATCATTTATATTTTAACGTAAACTATTAACTCATATGAAAACTGTAAGCTGAGTTGTTCCCACTTTGTATTTCTCTTCAATTATCATATCTTGAGTTAAAATACTACTGCTTGAGTTGCCAAGTATTAAGAAATTTGCTTTGACAGTAGCACCTGCAAATATCAAACTATTTTGCAGCTGAAGGAAAAGTGTTGATGTTTTGTTTTTCAGGATGATCTGTGTAACATTATTTCTGCACAGGTCCATACGTGTTCACTCCGCAGTCTTCCCGTTTCTCTTAGTCACTGCATAACTGTCTAGACTCCTCACAGAATAAGTCTGTGCAGCTGTGATGCTTATTTAGTTCTGCATTGGCCGTTCTTGCTGCGGGAAAAAATTAGCAATGCCTAATTCTTCCTGCTGTGTATGAAGGACGTAATCACTCCATCTTTCATCCCACTGTCTTTGCACTAAAATTTAAACAGTACTGCTAAAGTTACACATAGAGTCAAAAAAAAATATATATACAGGTACTTTGATTCCAACCAAAACATCGTGTCTCTAAATGTTGTTGGTGCTGTTTAGGGATGGTTAGGGAAGGATGAACATAAAACAGACTGATGTGATAATTCCCTCTAGTACTCCTCTGAGATATAATATTCATATCTTAGGTACTTCCTGAACCAGCCATGGTATCCATGTTCTGTGTTATCCCCAGTGGATTTCACTTCACATCTGAACACTTTAATATTTGAGTTCAGCATGTATACTTTTACAGTGGTAAATGTGATGTGTACAGACAAAAGCTATTAGAAAATATAAAGACTCTGCTTTATGCTTGCCATTTGCTCTCTGCTTTAAAATGGTCCTATTCTGGCATTCCACAAATGGAAACAAAAAAGACACGATTATGCTTCGAAGCACAGTGTCTTGCATCTTATTCATATTGCTTATGTCATATTTCTGATCAGATGCTGTACAAATCATTTTTATTTGTGAGAATTTTGCCTGGCATTGCAGCAGAATACACATGTCTGGGCAGCAGTCGTGAAGAAGCGCAAAGACAAAAGCAATGTGAAGCAAAAAAATATAGCAGAGGTTTAAAAAGGAAGAGACAAATAGATCAAAATACACTAGCTTGTTGATTTTGTACTAATTTCCTGATTTTGAAATATCTTGGTGGTTCAATGTGCCGTATTTGGCATTTGTTTTTGTATAAGGTCTATGTCTCATAAACTAAATATTTTGTTTTCAAAAAAACCCCAAACCATAAAGGGCAGAAGAAACAGCAAAAGTACATCATTTGCAGTGAAGAATATACTTCATTTTAAGATGCACTTTTAAAATTTATTGTGCTAGCTACTAAAATATATGAGGTTTATTCTTTCATTATTTGTAGGTTTTCCTTTTAAATGAGAAAAAAAAAAAAAAAAGTAAAGTATAACCGGTTAACTTTCTGAATTGTTATTTTATTTATATCTTAAAGTCAGAGCAATTTGACAATACCAAACTGGATTTGTAAATTTTTATATTATTTTGAACCAGTAAGAAAATGCCTGCTTTCACACACCAAGTCCACCTTGTCTGTTTTCACTGGGAGATTTTATACTATCTACAGTAGTATAAATTTAGAAAAGCAAATAAACAAACTGTCCTTAGAGTTATTAAAGTAGTGCAAAATATTCTTTCCTGAGAAAATGAAATATTTATTTGTTTGACTGTTGCTATTGAAAAGTGTTACTGAAGTTGGGAAAACAAACAAACAAACAAACAAACAAACACCCAACAAAAAACCAAAACCAAACCAGAGAAATCTTTTACATTTATAATTTTTCTACCTTGGCCTTAAATTTCTAGTAACTTACAATCTATTACAGCCTGGCATGGACTACAGAGAATGAAGTTCGTACACGTGTGACTATGCATACAAAATGAAAAAATTTAAGATTAGAATTAAATGAGCATACAGCAGCTCATATTTAAATTGAGAAAGTAAAAGAAATGAAGTAGTGTACGAGTAGTACACTACTTGATTGTTACTACTGTTCCATTTTTCACATAGAACAAGCAACCTACTTCCATCACACATGCCTTTATCATATAAGCTTTCCTTTACACCTGGTGTTGATGTAGGAATTCAGATGTCATTGGAACTGATATGTACAGAAGCAGTGGAAAAAGAATCTGAAGGCAAAAGTGTAGTTCAGTGTCTAGTCTCTTGCTTCCAATGTTTAGGGAGCAAGCAAATAGAAAAGAAAATTAAAAACATAAAGAAAAAAAGAAGGAAGGAAGGAGGGAAGGAGGGAAGGAGGGAAGGAAGGAAGGAAGGAAGGAAGGAAGGAAGGAAGGAAGGAAGGAAGGAAGGAAGGAAGGAAGGAATTTGAGGTTATTTATGTGTCTCTAACAGCCTTGTATTACTTTCTGAGTATAATGAAATTCATCATAGCATCTAGACATGACAGCGTCTACACTTCATCAAAATATCTGTAAAGAGCAGCCTCTTNAAGGAAGGAAGGAAGGAAGGAAGGAAGGAAGGAAAGAAGGAAGGAAGGGAGGAAGGAAGGAAGGAAGGAAGGAAAGGGAAGACACAAAGCAAAGGACAAACAATCACAATTGAAATTTAGGCTTTCAGCCAGCCTTCAAGGGCTAAAGTATGAAGACAAAGACTAAGCTTTTCCTGCAGTGATGTAACAATGGGTATTACCATGTGAGAAATGGCAGAGTAAAGTTGTTACAGTATTCAAAGTGCTTTTTTAAAAAATAATTTTAAAAGAATGGGAAATCTTTATATAGGAATAAAATAAATTCAAAATGCTACAAGACTGAATTATCTTGGTGATTACATTAATCTCTAAAGCTGAAGACATAGTTCCCAGGTCATAATTTGCTTTATTTAACTTAATGTTGTCTTGGGTTTGGCTTTTTTTTATTATTATTATTTCTTTATTTTTTTCTAAAGTGCATGTATTTAAATTATTTTTTCTGTTCTTTCTAAAGTGAATTTGATATTCATGCCAATGGCTAGGATAGTAATTCCTGAAAGATAAAACATCCTCTTTTCTGCAGAGCTACTTCAGAGCAACAACAGCAATGAAAGATGTCCTCAAATGGAAACAAATTTCACTTTTTACTGATTAAATCCTGGAAAACTGGAGTGAAGTCAGGGGAATCACTAGATATTTCCATCTCAACAGCAAACAGAGCATCTGTCCTGAGCACCAGGAGTCACAAGTACTAGAGATGACTTTATGTTCTAGGTAGTGACTGATTTTGCCTACAGGGTGTGTGTCAGGTATGAGTGGTCATATACAATTGTCTACAATCATCTGTTTCTACAGAGAAATAAAATTAGTTTGTTGGGAATTCAACCAATCCAAAGCTAGATGTCTAAAGACCTGAAGCTACATTTGGAGGGGTTTTTTGTCTCTTCACAGTAGTTGTCAGGCTAGTATCCAAAAATGTTTGATTAGATATAGGGTTCTTACAAAGCTATAGTTAACAGTGATCCAAACATGGTTCCACATCACCTTTGGTATGGAGTGCTCAGTGACACAAAGATGTCATGTTATGAATAATGTTTCTTCTAGATATAATCATGCTGTTCTCCTCAACCTATCTGCATAAACTATCCATAAATCACCACACAACTTCCAGTTGAATGTACTTTTGTCTAAGAATTATGATAGATTATATTCCAATATCATATTCAGTGTGAAATACTTTATAGTTGTTAAGTAGCCTACTTAGTTATTCACATATCTGGACAATATCTGCAGCTGAAATGAGGCTGCACCTGTGCCTGCTTTTGCAAATAGAAATTCTGTGGCTGAAAGTATAATTTTGATTCTGAGCATGTTCACATTAGCATTTTAATTCAGATTAAGAGTACATTTCCACAGAAAACCTCAGTGTTGTCACCACCTCTTTGCACATTGTTTCACATTGCAAACAGGCTCTGTAAAATACAGCCTGGACCCATCCAGGTGAACCTCAGCTGGAAGACGTGTTTCCCCTTATACACAAAGTCTGCCAGTGGTCATTTGTTCAGCCCATGGGACCAGACACCAGTTAGACCTTACTAAAAAACAGTATGTGAAATGTGTACAGTGTGGATATGAGGTCAAACTATTCTGTTCTAGACTTCCTCTTGCAAGTCTGCACCCCATGCTAACACAGGGATGGTCTCCAGGCAAGGCTGCAGCTGGACAGAAGTTAACTGTCTGGGGGTATTTTATATATATTTGTCATTGTGGGTCCCTAGAAACTTTTTTAGTAGTAAAGGGGAATTACCACCACTGGTTTTTTGGGGTTTGTTTAGTCTCTTAGTAATATTTCTATGGCCTCATGAGAAAATCAACTATAAAGACAGACCTAGGAATTTCCTCTTGTTTAAGTGGGATCTGAAGGAACTCTGCATGTAATTCTGCCTTCACAGCATTATCAAAACAGTGCAACTGACAGCATACAGTTTATGAGTCTATTAATTTTTAAAAGTTGTGGAAAAGGAAAATTCCCAGAAATTTCCATTTGTAGTCTTCTTCCTCCTTGACTGCAGATAAAGGTTAAAAATCAAAAGCATTCATCTAGAATGTTTGTCTTAATAGAGTCAGAAAAAAATTAAATAAAACCATTATTTCAGAAACTTCATTTTAAAGAACCTTTACTTTTCTCTACATGAAAGAATGTACTGTCATAGGGAAAAACTTCTTACTTCATGTGCTTTAAATCACATCAGTATCAAAGAAGTTTATTAATTTATTAATGATATTTAGCTAAACATCAGGCAGTGGGCTATGCATTCAGGATCATGTATCAGCAATACAAAAGGTGAACTACAATAACAGACATTTTAAAAAAGGTTAGTAAAATAAACAATTGAAAAATTTTAAATGTCCTATAAATAATCCCCCAAAGTTCTAATCACACACACAAATGCACAGAGCTAGATGTGCACCAATTCACTCCCAGGCTGCATGGGTCAGCAGCTCCATGAGAGCGGAGTCAAGTTCACCTGTTCTCCATGTGGGACATATGGCTGCTCCAGCATCAGGTGAGCTCTTGCTACTCCTGACCACTCATTGACTCACACAAGGAAAAAGTGCCACCATGAGGCCTCATACATAACAAGGGGGTCCCCTGTGTGCCAGCCTACATGGACAGACCTTGACTGATTGTAGGCACTACACGGGAGGGTTCTCTGTCCAGGCTGGAGGGAGTTTGAAGGATCAGTGGCCACTTCTACCAACATCCAGTTGCTGCCCTCTTTCCACATCCCTCTGCTTTTACAAATTACCATGCTGTTTCTTCCCTTTTCAAGTTGCCCTTTGCTTCAAGAGACTCTATTCAGTCTGGCTGGTGGTCGTCTTTCCCTTTGGCAAAATAAGCTTGGAGCAAATGTCCCCTAAGGCATTTTGGAATATTTCACTCAACTCAGGTGGGATGCACTCATATTCCTCTTTTTCAGTTGTTGCTGTCCATGGCATTTTTCAGTGGAAGAGTCATGTGGTCACCCTTCCAAATAATTAAGAGAAGTCAAGAACTGAATTTTACTGTTAATTCCTTTTGGTGCCATTTAGTGAGAAAAAAAAACAACATAAAAAATCCCCCAAACCCATACCAAAAAAAACCAAAATAGCCCCCTCAAACCTCTTTGTTTTGCATATTCGTCTATGACCATTCCTTCCTCTGTTGCATTAGGCTAGTAAGAAAAATTTCCATGTTCTATCAAACCCCCAACCTAAGAGTGCAGAATGCCTTTTGAATCGTACTGAACTATAAAATGGGAAATATTCTTAACTGCACTTAAACATATAGTACCTGAAAGGCACGAAGTATAAATCTTCATCTAAAAAAGAAAAAAAAAAAGCTGGACTCCTGTTTGTTCAGGATTTTAGAGTGACACATAAAGATACTGTTCTGAATCTTTACAGTGATCACAGAAAAAATTAATAAATCTCTTAATGTTTCTGGACAAATAGTTTCCCTTTGCCTGAATTTCTTGAAATGGCTTTGAACAAACATTTTGATCTGATATTCTGAGCCTCTGATAAAATATATCCTCAACAGGAAAAGACAGATCTATGAATTCAGTTTGCGTCATGTGGAGCTGACACTTTGCCGTGATGATTAGTTTTTAACTTAAGAAAATTTGTTCTTGCAGTTAATGAGGATCAGCAGAGAACTGTGGAAACAACAACAAAAAAATCTTCATTTGTCTAACATCAGATATTCACTGGCTGCAGTTTTACTCAGTCACCTTTTAGTACATTTCGAAAGAATTCAAAATCACAAAGATCAACCAGCTTTAGCTTAATGCTGCTAGAAGAGCTAAAATGTTTAGGCTCTGAATATTAACTACCATGCTACTTTAAAGGTTACAACGGTCAGTTTCTCCCAGGGAGGTCATAGTTGATTGAATAAAGGCTTAATTATAGAATATTATAGAACATTGGAGTGAGCTGCTGCAACAAAGCCAGCAAGTGTGTTATTCTTTCTTTGACAGTCCTAAAAAGATAATAAAGGCATGAGAAAAGAGAAAAACACATCTATTAAAAAAATTGAGGCAATTATGAATTAATTGTTTGTTGGTTTTTTTCCCATTGGTATAGGAGAGAAAAAAAAAGATGTCACTGCTGTCGTAACTACTGTCAGGGGCTTTTTTATGAGAAAACCATATCAAATGCCATTTAGCAACGAGGATATGATTTGTATTACTACAACTGAAGCAATTGCTTTGTGAAAAATACAGGGACTCATCAGACAATTGCTGACATTGAATGTCTATTGATAATTGCTGATTAAATATGAAAAAGATTGGTTTGGGTGCAAGATAATACATTCCATTCAAACACGCCTAACCTTTTATGCAGGAATGTGTGCCACCATAATGTAGGTCGTATAACATTCTCTATTTAAAGTTTAGTTCTTATGTGATCTTGCTTTTAAACCTTGAGGGTGAATTTTGCGTCTCATTGTAAGAATTTTACCATAGAAAACATCACAGAAATTCATGTGCAAATGTCCGACACACCTAGTTTCTTCTTTTCTCTCACTTCTCTTCCTCTTCCTCCATATTATGAATCCCTTACACCTTGTGAATTTTCATTCTTCCTATCACTAAAAAAACAACTACAGCCACTTCAAAGAGATCTGTTCCCCTTTGCCCAAGCAGGTGAAATGTACTACGAGGTCCTTTTTTTTCCCTAAGGCCTCAGGCTTCCCTTGCACTCTTTCTTAAAAGCATGAAGGTCTTGTCACAACAGGCTGCAGTGGCTCAAGATTACAGACTGTCTCATCTCAGACTGCTCCAGGACTCCAGATCTCCTGTGTCCTGGGGCCCTCTTCTGGCAAATTTGTCTGAACTGATAATTAGCTTGGAAACATCAGCCAAGTGATTTCTTTGTTTTGTCTTGATAAGCAGCTGTCACCGATGACTAAATCAGTGATGTCCATCTGAAAACTTCCATATGCTGTAAGGTATTTCTAATAGACTTCTGACTCCCAGTTGTCTGACATGAAAAGGTCTGTGGGAGTTGAAAAGACAAGGGAGAGTACATGGCTCAATGTGATAATTTGGATGTAGCACAAGGTCTTAACTGTGACTGATAGGCAATGCGAATAACTACGATGTTTCACATTAGCTGGTTTCAGAAAAACAAAATTAATCTTAGTACTAGTCTTTTGGTCATTTTGTTCTCAGTTGCAAGACAAGCAGCAAACGTGTCATGCTTTGTTTCTAAAATCTGATAACCACAGTACAGGAAAGAAAAATAGCAGCTCAGCTTTCCCTGCAATTTCCAAGGAAAGAGACAAAACCTGATTTGTTCAGATAAAATCTCCCAACAAAAAGCTGAGTTGCCAAGGATTTGTCTGCTATCTTCCTAATAAATACCCTCTGTGAAATCGGAGTGTGACTTTTTCCTAGGCCTTTTTCCTGTTCCTTTTACTATTTCTTTGTTCTTCTTGTCTATTTCTGAGTATGTATATTTATATCACAAGTACAATACGTTAAAGAGCTATGTAGATCAGGCCAATTTTAGTCTATGGTAAGGAGCATTTAATGTGTTAGAGAGCCTTGTTCTCAGTGGAAGTCTGCATATCTCAGTTCTCAGCATAAAAATGATTTTGTAAGTTTCTGCACGTTACTCGCATACAGTAATCAGATGTTTAAAATCTTCAGTCTGTATTGTTGCATTGATAAAGAATTATTTCAAAAAGAAAATAATGATTTTTCACAAGTATGACCTCTGCGGTAGGGAAAAACAAAGCAAAACCAAGCAGCATACAGAATGAGTTCCACTGCCTGCACTAGAGACATTTAACTAGGACTGTGACCTTTAAAAAAAAAGAAGGAAAAAAAAAAAAGGCCCAGAAGATGAAAAGATGGGAAGATGTGTTGTGAATATGTGGATACCCTGTAGCTAACTCTCTATCTAGTGAACTAAAATTATCTTTTTTTGCCTTATAGGTTTTTTAAGTACTGGGGACCAAGCTGCAAAAGGCAATTATGGATTGCTTGACCAAATCCAAGCTTTACGTTGGATTGAAGAAAATATTGGATCTTTTGGAGGAGACCCAAAAAGAGTTACTATTTTTGGATCTGGGGCAGGAGCTTCCTGTGTCAGTCTCCTGACACTCTCACACTATTCAGAAGGTAACAATCTTCTGAGCAAAGCACTTTTTTTTTTTTTTTCTTTTTTTAAACAATATAGTGTAAAAAAATGGCTAATATCAGGTAGGCTGAGTTACAATTACATGCTTTGTAATTTTTAAAAAATACCTACTAGATAGTATTCTGTATTTATGTTAATCAACTTAAATATTTTTATATGAAAAATTAATTGCTATTATAGCAGAAGTTTCATGCAAAAAACACCATAGGCAGCATACTTTTTCTAGTTTTATCATGTCTTCACTGGCTCTTCTATCAAAGAATGTGCCCTAATTAAAAGGGAAAAGGGCAGTGACCTTTTTCATTTTACATGCAGTCTTGTCTGCACTTACAACACGTATTTAGATGCTTTCCTTACTAAATAGTAACATAACTTAACCTTATTAAAAATCTGTTTAACTCCCTACACACAGAGTTCTTGTGAGTTTCGTGTTTGAGCTGTGGGATTTCTATCCCCCCACCGCTCGAAAAAAACAAAACCACCGAAGAATATACAGCACCATTACTGAACCATAAAAATCACTGGTAATAAGATCAAATATACAAAGAATTTATAAAAGAAGACAAGATCATAGTATCTCTTGCTTTTATGGGTCCATGCCACTTCTATCACATTAAAATAGACAAAAATCTGTGGCAGAAAACTAAGCCCTAGCTAGCAATTGTAGCAAGGTTCCTGGTAAAAAGAACCCCATTTAGAAATGCATAAAGTTATGTATGACAATTTAGTCTATTGTTTAGTCTATTGATACAAGCAGGGTGCTGTGGATAACTGTTGAGTAAGCTATGACAAAATCAAGCAGATGGAACCATGAAAAACTTAACTAATCATATAATTGAAATTTAGTAGCCCGTGCAGTAAGTAATCATCACAAAGGTACATAGACTGCAGCCGGTGTTTCCCATAAATGCTTCAAGGTCTTTAAATGTTTTTGTAGCTGTTGCTGTATTTGACATTTCAAGAACTTGACAGTACAAACCGTATGCAGAAGAGGCACAGGCATTTTAGTTTAAAATACCCAATTTTAGTGATCTTACAGGGAAAAAAAACAAATGGGGCAGATTTACCAGTAAGCTCCAGTTGCTTTTCAATATTCCGATGACACAAAGAAGCTCTTCAGACTAGGTCTTTCATCTTTCTTTATATTAATACATAGAAAATTACCAGAAAAAACTGTTGAATTTCATCTTACTCACTTCCAGTGTAAATATATTTTAAGCCAATATAGGCATATATATATAGAGAGAGTACTAACACACACACACACACAAATTAAAATGGTAAAGAAAAAAATTATGTCAGAGTAGAATACTCAAGCCTATTAAATTGATTTTAGCACGGATTTTTTCCTATTATGATGCATGGCTTCTATGAAGGAAATGAAAGTATGTAATTTTCATTTGACCTTTAAACTACTGAAGAGCACATTTATGAGAGTCATTTGCATGGTGAAGAGGATATGATTGCTTGTAGCTGCCACTACTTTAAAGAAATTTTCACAGGACTACTACTGTGCTAAACTCAGAGACTTCCATTAAAGATGCAAGAAAACTACAGTATAAGTTTTGTTCTTGAAGCAATAACCTGAAAATTTCATGCTTTAGTATCAAGAACAAGAGAGATTTTAATTAGTAGCCTATTAGAGATACTGTAAAAAGGGAATAGCAAGTAGAATATATGGAGATTGAAATTTAGATATATGCATTCTTTAGTTATTGTGCAATCAAGGGTTTCTTTGCTTAGTGAAAGATTCTTTTTAATTATTTTTTTAATTATATATTTAAAAAAAATAAAATTATTGGATCTGCATTTAAACGATTTGCACCTGCAGGTTTGTTCCAAAAGGCAATCATACAGAGTGGAACAGCCCTGTCCAGCTGGGCAGTGAACTACCAGCCTGCCAAGTACACTCGGATATTGGCAGATAAAGTGGGCTGCGACATGCTGGATACCACTGATTTAGTTGAATGTCTTCGGAATAAGAATTACAAAGAACTCATTCAACAGACCATCACTCCAGCCACGTACCACATTGCCTTTGGGCCTGTCATAGATGGAGATGTGATTCCAGATGACCCTCAGATTCTCATGGAGCAAGGGGAATTCCTTAACTATGATATAATGCTGGGCGTAAATCAAGGGGAAGGTTTAAAATTTGTGGATGGCATTGTAGATAATGAAGATGGTGTATCCCCCAATGATTTTGACTTCTCTGTCTCCAATTTTGTGGACAATCTATATGGTTATCCAGAAGGGAAAGATACACTGCGAGAGACCATTAAATTCATGTACACCGACTGGGCAGACAAAGAAAACCCCGAAACAAGACGGAAAACTCTGGTTGCTCTTTTTACAGACCACCAGTGGGTTGCTCCGGCTGTTGCTACCGCTGACCTGCATGCTCAGTATGGATCTCCAACATATTTCTATGCATTTTATCACCATTGCCAAAGTGAAATGAAACCCAGCTGGGCTGATTCAGCTCATGGCGATGAAGTTCCTTATGTGTTTGGGATTCCTATGATTGGCCCCACAGAACTATTCAACTGCAACTTTTCCAAGAATGATGTCATGCTCAGCGCAGTAGTTATGACGTACTGGACTAACTTTGCCAAAACTGGGTGAGTTCGACCTCCAGCATTCCTTTTTGTTGATAACATACTCCTGGAATAGTCTGCATCCTGTAGCAGTGGCTTTAAACCCTGATCTTGTAGCAGTATTATAGCACTATTTGTGTAAGAGAGAAGGTAAATGGGGCTTATTCATATTTAATAGCTTTTTAATTAGTGTGTTCCCTCAAACTCTTTTCTTTCTTAACTCAGTGAGAATAATAATGCACTTTATTTTTGATTCAAAAAATAGGACAATTATTAAGACAAAGCGTGTCTCAAAGAAAAGGCAGCTCACTAAGATACCAAAAAATCAGAGGCAACATGTTTCCTACTTGAGGAAAGAACTGTCAGGCAGATAGCACTTATCTGCTACAAAAGAAAAGAAGTTCATGTTTTTAGCGACCTTCACAGGAATTGGGACTCAGGGAGGAATTGGAACAGAAAGGAAGACACTGGAAAGATTTTCCCTCTGAGGGCTATAATGGCAGTAATAAGTACTTGACTAGAATGAAGAAGACACTCAGATATAAATTTTGCTTTGAGAAGGTTAAAAATTTAAATTAATTCTGCTTATAAAACAAAATAAAGACATCAAAGTTTTACTGAAATAGAGTTGTAAACATCAAGGAGAGAACCCTCAAAGCAGCTTAATCTGCAAGTGCTATTAATAATTTCTGTTCTTTTCTTTTAAAGACTATTGCAGTGTTTTACTCGAGCAGCAAGAGCTTTTTTGTTAACCTTGAGTCTTCGGTACTGAATTAAAACAAAGATACTTGTGTCACAAAGGGGCTGTAAATCTTTCCAATGAATGTTTAATGGCAGGATTGGGCTCTGGAAACTGCAGCTCTCCTGCACTGCAGTGAATGGTATGCAGCTATAGAAGAAAAATTCAGAGATGCCTAGTGTGAAGCGCTCAGAGGTTTCAACAGCTCGCGCAGCTTTTAATTAATCCAAATGACGTTCAAGGAAGAGAGATTTTGCAGCCTTAACAAAAACCTTGATCATGAATTGAATAAAAAAGAAAAGCTTCAGGTCAATTTACAAGGCAAAAAGAAAGCTTTTGTTGCACTCTATTTTAGACAAACAGGCACTTTTGCATGCAGAAATCCCACAGTACTGCAACAATAGTGAATGAACTGTGGAATATTTAGATGTATTTGGCAACAAGTCATCTGTACTGGGATGGACAAACGTCAGGATGAAAGCTTGGTTTATAGACAGAGAATGCCGCATGCTGGCCGTACCGCACACTCAGAAAGATGATTATACTATCAGTCTGTCTTTATTTTTATAGATGAAGTTCCACATATATATAAAAGACTTCAGATCACATGTATACGTCATTAGAATTATTATGTAGATGCAAGATCTCCGCCATCTCACTATTACTTACAGTTACTTTATGACTATTCCCTGTAGTGGTATTAAAACAATTTTTTTAGTCTGACAGAAGCTTTTCACAGCCCCAGCTGCCACCATTACTCAGAATTGCAAGCACTCTCTGGATGTTGCTACTTGAAACCTAATTTCAGAAGGCTATATATGCCTTCACCCAGTTTTCTGGTTATGAACCCATTGTCATACTATACCTAAAGGGACAACAAGCGCTTTAGGAGAGCCATTAGTCATTTCTGAAACTTCACTATTATTGATGAGACAGGAGCGAGATATGTCTTCTGTTACAAACTTGCCCCTTTATAGACAGTGCGAAAGATGTGTCATTAAAAATGACCTCTAGCTGTAAAATTTCAGTTTTCACTAGGAAAGAAAAAGAGTAACTCAAGATGCATTACCTTGAAGGTTTTTTTCTTCCTTTATATGGATGATGATTAATTTTTCTGGGTAGTACAAGAGAATATTTGGAGAAAAATATCATTTTAAGATTATATTTACTTTGCAGCTCTTGTGCCTCCAATGGAAAAGGAAAGGTTGTAGCACCTCAACCCTAGGGCAATCGAAGACATATCTGGGCTAACTGTTCTCCTCTCCACCCTTCCACATGCATTGTGGAACCCATGTGCCCACTCAGGTCCTCCAACTCTCAAAAAAATTTATATGGTTCAAGACTGTATTACTGGGGGCTTTATTTTGAGGTTCTTTTCTGCTCTTTTTTTAATTGATTGTTTCCCATCCTTATTCTGATGGAACTTGGCTTTCTTTGTGTTTGTACCCATGGCAACACACATGAAAAATCTGTTAACTGCAAGATTTTATTATTCCACATTTCCCTGTAGGTGACCCTTAAACATTAAAACTGCAGATTTATTTATTTTATTTTAATGTCCCTGAGACTTTTCCCATCTTGATGACTCTCCTACAGAGGCTGCATCCAGGTAATTATTGTATAATTACAGCTCAGGTGATGCATCATTCTGATGGACTGTGCTGGGATTTTAACTGACATGCTACTTACTGCTGAAAAACACACGTTATTTAATGGGCCTACTGCCAAGACTGGATTTGGAGGGCAGGTCAATCCTGTAAAATCACTAGGTGTCAAAGACAGCACAAGGCACAGCACTTTTACTGTGTTTTACTTTGAAGTCAGTTACTGAAGCTAGTAAATAGGAGGTGACAAAATGATTGTTTAATGGCAAATGGATCATGTTTGAAATTAATACTTGGAAGATGTATTTGGTTAATCCTCTATTTTCTGCCCTGCTATAACTTTTCTTTTTTCTTTTTTTTTTCTTCTTTTAATTAACAGTCATTTTTGCCTTTTCAAAGTTATGTTTCAAACATGCCTTAGAAATAGGAAAGTGATTTATTACAGAATAGGTATGAGAAACTACATTTGGGGTACAAAAATTACATTAAAATATGGCTTTTGATTCCAGTATGTGCAAAACTATATGTGAGAGCTTTGTTTAGAGGCACACTTAAAGCTTCAGTCTGCTGCCAGTAATACTATCCTAACTGTAATGGTAATTTTATATGCTCAAATGTTCTGTTAGTTAAGGCCACGTTACATCCTTCGCAGATACATCAGCAGGAGGACAGTGAATGACATGAGGGGATGTGTGCCAATACTTCACAGACACTCTGCCAGCTACACTCTTGTGTAGGTTTTGAAGTTTAATAGAGTATAAGAAGCTATGCTATCATTAAAGGCATCTACCAGTTTTCAAAAATTACCCTCCTTTGAGGAATTACTTTATTTTTGCTCCTATCCACGGAACTCAACCTGGGTTGGTGATAGGAAAGATAAAAGCCTACAGGACGTGTCCTTGCTTTCATTGCAATTCGGATAAACAGTGCTGAATTATTTTAATACCATTGATTCTGAAGAAAAAACCTGAATTATTAAGGATGTAGGATGTCTATATTTTATATTCAGTTTGGCTTTCTGATGGAAGGCACAATTAAACTTACAAGGATTAAAGTGTGTTTTCAAATCAATTCTCTATGAACTCCTTTATGAGGCTGTTGCATTTTTTTGATGTTTTTATCTGAAGAAATAACTGTGTCCAATGGCCAATCTGTGTTAGTCAAACAAAACAGTCTACTTATGGCTTGGTTTCCTTAGTAGTTATAATAGTTGACTGGAAGCATGGCAACAGCGAGACCTGGTGATAAGTGAGGAAAGGAAGTAAGGGAAAATAAGCCTGTGTACCAGTGCTTCAGGCAGAAATGGCTGTACTGTTATTAATATTGTGACAACATGAAAAATTAGTGGAAGCATGAAGAAATGCCACACAGTTTTGTCTTTTTTTTTTTNTTTTTTTTTTTTTTTAAACGTATAGCAAAAAGTGGACTATTGAAAAAAAAAATTATCAAGAGGCCTTTCAGTGTCTTGGAGACAGACTCGATATGTAACTGTTAAGACATTTTGCTCACCAGTGAAGTTAGAGAATGACACAAAAGAATAAAACACTTTATGTGCATTAAAGTAACAGTTCCATTGTCCTGAGTAGTAGTTAATGCTCTTGCAGAAGTAGTTAAAAGATGAATGGTATTTCAACACTTTATATCAAATTCAGGATAATAGAAAACTTCTAAAGAAGTAAAGCCTTTGACACCATTTCCCATAGCATTCTCCTGGAGAAACTTTGCTCATGGCTTGAACAGGTATACTCTACGCTGGGTAAAAATCTGGCTGGATGGCTGGACCCAAAGAGTGGTGGTGTTTCTCAGGACTCAGTACAGATGCCAGTTCTGTTTATCATCTTTATCAATGATCTATGAGGGGATCAAGTATGCACCCTCAGTAAGTTTAAAGACAACAATAAGTTGGGTGGGAGTGTTGAACTGCTTAAGGACCTACAGAGGGATCTGAACAGGCTGGATTGATGGGCCAAGGCCAATGGTATAAGTTCAGGAAGGCCAGGTGCTGGGTCATGCACTTGGGTCACAACAACCCCATACAAAGCTACAGACTTGTGGAACAGTGGCTGAAAAGCTGACTGGTAGAAAAGGACCTGGGGAATTGGTCTACAACTGGCTAAATATGAGCCGGGCAGTATGCCCGGGTGGCCAAGGAAGCCAACAACATTCTGGCTTGTATCTGAAATAGTGTAGTCAACAGGACTAGGGAAGTGATTGTCCCTGTCTACTCAGTGCTGGTGAGGCTGCACCTTGAATACTATGTTCAGTTGTGGGCCTCTCACTACCAGAGGGACATCAAGGTTCCAGAGTGAGTCAAAAGAAGAGCAACAAATCTGATGAGGGCTCTACAGCACAAATCTTACGAAGAGCAGCTGACGGAACTATGGTTGTTTAGTGCGGATAAAAGCAGGCTGAAGGGAAACCTTATGGTTCTCTACAATTACCTGAAAGGAGGCTGTGTAGAGGTTGGGATTGGTCTCTTCTCCCAAGTAAGAGGAAATGGGACAAGAGCAAATGGCCTCAAGTTGCACCAAGAAAGGCTTAGATGATCTTAAAGGTCTCTTCCAAACAAAAAAGTTATTTGCTCCTAATATTCCCCATCATTCTTCCCTTGCCAGTATCACGAGATATGAAATACTCAGTTCCCTCACTTGCCCTCCAGGTCAGCTACTAATTCACCCTGTGAACAGGAATGTGTGTTGCTCTTCAGACAGCATTCACTACAGACATATTTACTTTGTATCACCTGAGGAAAAATCATTGAATACCAACATGTTAAACTACACAAAATCAGTACAGATTGAAAGTGGGGGAAAGGAGTGGTAGGTGAAATCAGACAATTCTGCACATTCATAAAATAATATCTTACATATCGTCTTCTATGGTATGGAAAAGTTCGTTCATTTCATTCTGGGGGCATTTGTTGATGAAGAAGCTGTTTAAATTAAATTTCAAAGGTGATGAAAATAAATAATTACTCAGCAAAATGAATAGCAATAATCAGCAATTTTGTTCTAGCAATAGGATGAATTAAAAAAAAAAAAAAAAAGGGCTCCCTACCAGCTAGCAGAACTGGGGAATAAGTTATCTAGTCCCCATGAGAACCGTTATTGGAAGAAGTACAGAACTGAAAAATATTTTTTAAGATTATATTTTTACCACCATCATTGCAATGGGTTTTAAATAGAGGTTTCCTAGCAGTCTTTTGTTCTGTAATTACGCGATTGAGCCTCAAGAGTGTCCAGAAACAGAAAGGTGATGTGAGAGGTTAAAAAAATGCAAAAGGCAATTTGAAGTTAGAGTAACAGGTTAGAAGTTTTGTCAAACAGCTGATTTGATAGGAGAAATTATTTTATGCCCATTTATATTTCATGCCTACATATAATCCTGGAAAACAGTTCATAATAGGATAAACTGCCCAGCCTCTCAAGAAAAAAACATACAATGAGTTCTAACCTTATGATTTTATGAATTGTCTGCAATGTACATAGGTGGAGGGTCTGGGAAAATAAAAATTCTCTTATTTATATCCACTGAGTACTTTTGATAAATTATCATTAGTCTGTAAAAAAANAAAAAAAAAAAAAAAAAAAAAAAAGATGCATTATTAGATCCTCTATTTAGGCCCGGTCTTAGTTATTCTATTTTCTCATTAAAAAAACCCAAACATTTAAATGTCTTTCCTCCAGACTCAGAGAGGATATTCAGACAACTTATTCACTTATCAAGTGATCAGCCCTGGAATAGATACCAATGGTAGAGGTCTGATACCCTCAGCAAAGAAATCACTTGTAGTGTTGACTGACTAATCTTTTTCTGTTACTTGTTTCAATGGAAAGCTTCATACCCACACACAGCCATGTAAACAAATCCTGAAATACAAGACTACCCTCATGTAACTTAATTTTCTCTCTTGTGTTTGGAGGAGGCGGCAGCATAATTGGCTGTTCCTAATACAGTTAAAAAGGAGAGATGGAGGTAGATGAAGGTATCTGCTGACATTTTTATAGGGCCATTAGAAAAAAAAAAAATAATAAAAAAAAACATAAAAAAAAAGTGAATGTCCAGCTTAGTTCATTGAAATGGATGCTCAGCTTCTTCGTCTCCTGTACTGTGTATCAAGTGCAACTCATTTACATGAGCTAGCTTAATTTATACATCTTTTGTCTGTCACTTCCCAGAGTCTTATCTACTGTGAATCAGAACAGCAAATGGAGAGAACACTAGATGGATTTTGTGTTGCAACTTTTGCAGGATTTTATGTTTCTGACAAGAAAAATGCTTTGCATTTTGAAAAACTTAATGATTTTTAATTGACTTTAGTATTTATCTATTGAATAGATTGAATAGATATTGAATAGAACTAAAGTAGTAGATATATTAAATTGGGCCAATATCTTCCTCTCTGGATTTCCCAAATCTTTAAGTCTTTTCTTTAAGAACAAAATAAATTTTATTTCCTTCTTGAGTGCATTTTGAGAACCCTCAAAGTAGCAGCATACATCTGTTGCTTGGGTGTGGATATTAAACCTCTAGATTCAACTAGGATGAACAATTGCTAAACATTTATCATTTTGATCAGAATTAACACAGTTTAGCTAACTATTGCTACATAAATTGAAAAATAAAAAAAAAATAGATAGATGGATGGATAAATATGGGATGGATGGATGGATGGATGGGTGGATGGATGGATGGGCAGACAGACAGATAGATGAAATAGCCACAGTGCCACAGTGCTGGTTTTGTATTGTATTGAGATGGGAAAGATTGGAAAGAGTATAATATTTCAAAAAAACAAAAACTAACTTAAAAAAAATACAGGCACCTAAAGCCTCAAGCACAAGTGAAGCAAAGTATCAAACTTATATAGAAAAAACCTCCTTCCTTTCACTCAAAAAAAAGGTGAGATAAATTCTTTCAGGTAAACAGATGAATGCAAGTATCATGAGATTATTGAAGTCAGATTTACCAGTCTTTTTTATGAACTAAGGAATAGCTCTTTATGAATAGTAAAAAATGCTAAACTAGACAATAATTTTCATTAGCTTTTGGAAATGGAAAAAGAAAAAAAAAATTAAGATGTTTTAAAATCTATAGCAGTGGGTCTTGTTATTCCCATAACATACATAACAGTATATTGGAAGAAAAGGAAAATATTAGAATCATTTTCACAGGAAATAAACTAATGCATATGGGAATGCAAAGGAGAATGGAAAGTTCTGGGTAATGCACAGAAAGTGAGTCATGTACTCTCAGTATAATATATCACAAATCCCAGAAAAGATGGTTAACTGTAAAAGAAAATTCAAACTCACGCACACCAGAATATTAAGTTTGGTATTAATAATTTTAAATTTCTGTATGTTTTCACACCAAGAAAAAGATATATTTGCACAAGGTTTACTGACATTTGAAGGATACATAGACAATAAGCACATTTAAATGCTTTTTTTGCCATTGGCTTGTCTTTATTCTGAACCTATAAGAAGAAGAGAAAAAAAGAAAGATGGGAAAAGTATAATTTAATTTAAATATTTGAGTTACCAGTTTTGAAATGTTTTCCAAGTATTATATTACTCCTAGCTCCACTACTCCTAACTACTGTAAAATTCATTGATCTCAGCTAATACATTTCTCATACCTACAAACCAGGACAGAATTACGGCTTACTGTATTATGGCCAGTAAATGTAGCTATTTAGTAGCAATGAGCCCACTGAACTTTCAAATAGTAATCCCCTAATGAAAATGGTGAAAAGATATGTAATATACAAATACTTCAAAGACTTTTCCCTAAATTAAATATTTGAACAAAGGGGGATTAATAGCTCAGTAAAGGAACACAGGAAGAAATATTTCCCAATTGCATGTATTAGACCTGCTACTTCATGTTTAGATGTTTTTTAAGTAATATATGCAGCTAGTATAAATTTTACTGTTGCATGGACTTCCAACATTGCCATAGGGATTAGATGCCCGTATTTACTACTTACAGCAGTGGAAGTAATGGTACCTTAAGTGAGAAACATAATATCTAACCTTGAGAAGAGCTGAACCTATACCTTTACTATGGGGAAAGGTAGTTAGTACATCTCTAAGACAGTTTTGGAGTATATTGAACTTCAGATGAGCTTTCGGGACCTGAAACACAACCCTTCCTTTTTTTTTCATGTCAGAAAGTATTATACTGTCTGAGAATCACTCTACAGTAAGTAATATTTCATTTGTTTATTTATTAACACCTATTTTTAAGTTTGGGAGGGTTTATTAGCTTCTGGGTTTAGGTTATGTTAATTACCGGATAAACCCTTAACTAAAGGACAGAGAGTTTTTTGATGTCTGCTTTTGGTTTTGCTTTTTAATGACTGTATTATCACTTGTTTTTGTTTTTGTTTTTGTTTTTGTAGAGATCCAAACCAGCCTGTTCCACAGGACACAAAGTTCATCCACACAAAACCCAACCGCTTTGAAGAAGTGGCCTGGTCCAAATATAATCCTAAAGATCAGCTTTATCTACATATTGGCCTGAAACCCCGAGTTCGTGATCATTACCGAGCAACAAAAGTTGCTTTCTGGTTGGAGCTAGTACCTCACCTTCACAACCTGAATGAAATATTTCAGTATGTTTCCACAACCACTAAAGTCCCCCCACCTGACATGACATCATTTCCTTATGTGACGCGACGTTCTCCTGGTAAATTGTGGCCAGCCACCAAACGCCCAGCAATGACACCTGCCAACAATCCCAAACATTCAAAAGACACCCATAAAACAGCTCCAGAGGATACTACAGTTCTGATAGAAAACAAGCGAGATTACTCCACAGAGCTGAGCGTCACTATTGCTGTGGGGGCGTCCTTGCTGTTCCTCAATATTTTAGCTTTTGCTGCATTATATTACAAGAAGGACAAGCGGCGTCATGAGACTCACAGGCGCCCTAGCCCCCAGAGGAACACAACCAACGATATCGCACACATACAAAATGAAGAGATTATGTCATTGCAGATGAAACAGCTAGAACATGACCATGAGTGTGAATCGCTGCAGGCCCATGACACACTGAGACTAACCTGTCCGCCTGACTACACACTTACTTTGAGAAGGTCCCCAGATGACATCCCGTTAATGACACCCAACACCATAACCATGATTCCAAATACTTTAACAGGAATGCAGCCTTTGCATACTTTCAACACCTTCAGTGGAGGACAAAACAGTACAAATTTGCCCCATGGACATTCGACCACTAGGGTATAGCTCAGCCCTTCCCCCTCTACCCTCACAAGCCACTTGGAAGAAAGAAGAAAAAAAAAGTAAAAAATAAAAAATAAAAAAAAAAAAAAGAAAAGAAGAGGAAAAAAGTTACAATACCATCCATTGAACGCCTTGTCAAAATCTAAAGTAAAAACAAGTAAAAGAGAAGGACAGTCATTATTTTCTTACTGATCCTTCCCACTGAGACTCTCTGATGTTAAAGATCAACTACAAACCCTGTGAAATGTGAAAAGTGTACATTGCTGTTACAATACTGCTTTAAGATCTCAGCCACTTTGATTGAAAGTAGAGGCCAGAAGTCGTCACTTAAAATGGTGTTTTGAGTGTAGGAAGCAAAGCAGAGTCTTCTGAAACACAGAGCCAGTGACTGTACAGGTGTTTTGGTTTCAGTTTTCGCTGATTTTTTTTTTTTGATAAATAAAATAATTAAAACAATTCTTTATGTGCCATACCATGAATGGCCCTTGTTAAAAAAAAGACATCACCATGGGCTTTTACCCAGAATATGAAGCTGTAATCCAGATGGGGGAAATAGAATTTTATTATTAAAAACAAAAACAAAAAAAAAGAGGAGGACTGACTATGCAGTAAAATACGTATAGTTCTGTGCAAAGAGATGACTTGCCAGCCTGAACTATATTTAAAGATACTTTGTAAAAATGTACATAGCTGTGAGTTTAAAAACAAACAAAAAAAGAAGCTTTTATTGATGTTTTCAGTTTGAAAAGAGCTTTTAGAAAGATTGTGCATTCTGTTGTGACCTATGTGTATATACATTAGTCATATCACCTCTGTTTCCTCCAAGCCCAAAGGAGGATTTCTTCTTAATTACTAGTGGTAAACAAAAAACATGAGTTTTTTCTAACGTTTCATTTATATGAGGCCATGGTGTCATACAGAGGATACAGTTGTCTGTGTGACCTGCATATTTTCTCTTACAGGTTACACTAGTGCATGTTAAAAGTATTCATAGGAGATTGTTGTTCTTTTCTGAAACATTTTTTTCTATAATTTAATTTTGTATTATCCTTTGGTAAATTGCAACACAGCAATGGATTGGAAAATGGAGGGAAAATAATCTCAAAAGAAAATAATTACTATTTTAAGCTTGTTGAACAGAACCAAGAAACATCCAATAATATATATACGGAGTCCAGTTTGTAGTTCTTGGCTATTGTGATACATTAGGAAGAGTTTTGTGCCCTGACAAAAGTAAAGAAAGCCTGTGTTTTGGTCAGCCTTTTCTGAGGAAACCTAGCTCTAGATTCACCAGCGTTGCAGCAGAATCTCAGTTGAGCACATCCTTAGCTTTGCTAAATGAAATAAACCCACAATTTGAAAGTGGGGAAATGATGAGTTGGTTGGCTGACTGTTTTTTAAAATGTTCCACAGCGATCAGTGTGTAAAGAGCTTCTCTGCCCAGTATCCTGTTTTGTGCAAGCATACCTTTCAAAGAACACTTTTTCCTTTTTTTTGCTGATTTATTACACAGTAGTCCCATAGTCACTGAAAATTATGGAGAGAGAAGCAGAGACATCATCAACTGTTCTGCATCTGAATAGAAGGGAAAATCCCAGAGAGCATCACTCTTGGGAAGGGCAAAATTCTTAGCTGATTAAGCCCTTCTGCCTTTCCTTAACTAGAAAACAAGGTGCCAAGCAGAGCTATCAAACAAAGGAACTTAGCAGTTTGATTCAAACAACTGATTTGAATGGGAAAAGCAAGAAATAAGTTCTCCCAGATGAAGATTGCTTTATATTTTGTCTTTGAAAGTTACTCCATCATTGAGAGATAGTAACCAAAGATATTTGAACAAATTGGTCTGCACTTGAACATGATTATCCCAGATGTATTTTCTATTATTAATTCACAACTAAGCTGCATCAATATCATATGTCCCATAAGTATCTAACACAAGATGCCTTGTACCTCTTCTTGTTTTCTATGCTTTTTGTTTTCTAATAAAATGTCTTGGAATAGTCACCCTTACAAATAAAATTAAAGACAAGGTGAATCACTGAGGTCTATTCATCTGCACAATTCCTTGTTGTAGCAGGCAGTAAAACAGATTCTGAAGGAAAGAAATAAAAAGAAAGGTAATGACATGATAAAACTGCAACATGTGGCTGATGCAATCCTTTATCTGTAATAAATGCGCTATAAAACTGACCTGGATGCTCAGGTTGGAATGTGACCTAGCAAAAACCCCAAGGTACAACTTGTAGCAAATGGAAAATTTGTGGTTTTTTTCACTGATCCATCACATAATGTTGATCAATGCTGACTCTATACCAGGCTGTTTCCATGTAATGCCTCAGCTGAGACGCAGCAGTTCATAACTCTTTTAAAAAAGGTTTAAAAAAAAAAAAAAAAAAAAAAAAAGAAAAAAAAAAGAAAAAAGTTTAAAAAAAAGGTAATGATGCTTGGCATCATAATCAGTTGGGTATGTTTGTAATGTGAATTAAAGTATTTGTTTAGTACTTCCAATTGTCTTCTGCTAGCAATATGTACAGTACTGTGTCAGGCTTGTGACATTTGGGTAAAAAACCAGTTCCTGTAAGTGAATGATTTTAGCTTTTAAAAGTAATTACAATCAAGTTGATTTAATAATTTGATACATCTGGACTGATGTATAATTTATAGAGGGAACAGATTTATAGGGTCTTCATAGAATTCTATAATAATGATATCAAAATATACTTTGCAAACTGTAAATGAAAAAGTACTTTCCCAGGCTTATATTCTTGACTTCAAGAGGCACGCAGGGTTTAATGGTTTCTTCTGTTATTGTTTTGCAATTTTTTGTTTTTTGCCTTAAGTAATGATAGAAGATATATATGGCTGGACACATATGTATAAACTTTTCAGCAGCATTTTTAATAATAAAATATCACAGTATTTTCTAATGCTTTGTGCAAAGAACTACGTGTTCATCCTTTTGTGTAGAAAGTCTTTCAGAGGTGTGTTTTCTGCCCCATCTCCATTTCATTATCTAATGTAAACAATGCCTTGATACACAGTACAGAAAAATTAAAATAACAGAGGTTGCACTTTTAAGTTAGCATTGAATTTTCATCAGTTTTGTAGTTCTATAAGCCTGCCAGCAGAAGGAAAGAAACTCAGACAAAGATATAAGAGAATAAGCTCCATATATTTATTACCTGTAAGGACTGCAACTCCCATTGAAGCAATGATTCGATTGTTCTGTTAGTATACTCTGTAGCACTGAAAAAAAGCTTAAGAAAGCAGCTTCCCATATTAGTGTGTAGCTTTGCAGCTGAAAAATGTATCTTCCAAACTAGGGATCAAATTATTCAAATAAATCTACTAAATTGAGGTTCCACACGTAAATATACTTTCCTTTTATACTTAGAATTTAAACAACAGATTTTGTTAGGAAAAATATGTAGGAGTAGCAATATAAGTTACTCGTATATATTTAAAGGATTTACATATATTGCAGGTATCATTTTTCATTCAAAAACTGAGTAAGTAAATAAATTTTATTCTTTTACACTGTTAAATTCCATTTATCAGCAGATTTTTCTTTCACTGGAAAAGCACATAGACATCTTAGTAATTTGGGCTGGGTATTTGCTTTCTGTACCTATTCTGCTGAATAGAGGTACTAACAATAATCTTTGATGAATTTTGAACGTATTACTGAAGAATATTTGCAAAAAAACAATTCTGAATGATTCATATCAGATTTCTGATATGAAGAATCAAGCTTCTGAGATGGAAACATTATGTGCCTACTGACTTAATCAAGCAGCTTGAATTTTGAATATGGAATTTGTATATAAAGCTTTTGCAAATATAGTGCAAATTTAGAATTGTTCAGCAAAGATGTTTAATTACAGGTACATTTTGAAATTCCACAGTTGCTCAGATAATTCATACACAAGGTTTACAACTGTGTCATTTCTGTGAATCGTTCACCTTAAAATGCTGGGTGAGCTCAATAAATCACCTTTTTTTCAGTTAACCAATTTCACATTAAAAAAAAAAAAGAAAAGCTTCAGAAGTTTGTTCATGCTAACTAAATACTGTGTTGTTTTATTTCTTAACTGTCTGAAATATAAATCTGCAGATTAGTATGTTCCTATTTTGACTTTGCTAAGAATATGACAACTTAATGGTATTTAATATCACATAAAAATCATATGAAAAAATACCATGGCAATTATGTGCTTGTCTCAGATTTGTAGTTTTGCTTTTGTATTATTTAATTATTGTCAACTGTTTCTCGTATTTTCATCTACAGCTGTTTGACATCACAAACCTCATCAGCCTGAATCTCTCCAGAGACCATTAGCAGCTGGTAAAATCTGGGATTTCCATCCCACTAGAAATTATGATATTATATATTTAATATCATAATATGTTACAATGCTTCTCAGCACCTCAAATTAGCATGAAAAGCAAGAGATTAACCCTTGATTAATGCAAATGAAAAACAAGGAAGGGGTTTGGAAATGTCTAAACATCTTGTTTGAGCTGTAGCATAATAAATAACATTTCACTTTGGGATGAAGTTTTGATTCAAGCCACTTTATTTGGTGTTCCACTGTGGCCACCAAGGTGCTTTCTCACTGTATCTTCTCGAAGTTATGTTTTAAGCAAGTTATCCTATCTCAGTTTTTTATAGCCCACCTAGACTATTTATTCAAATTTTGCTGTGGCAAAGAGACCCAGATCACTCACAGGTGACAATCCAGTCACAAAGTCCAGACCAGGGAAAGAATGTTGGCATAAGCCAAGTGAACTGCAGCTCCTCTGGGAAACGGTGGTAATGGAAAGGTGACAAATTTTTTCAATGCCTACATTTTCTCAACTTCATTTTCCATGCCTTTCCCACAAAGAATAGCAAAACATTTTTAGGTAGTTCTAGTAATACATATATATTGACTTTGATTTAGACTAGACAGCAGAGTTATGTTTCTCTCCAACATTCGAAGATATGGCACAAAAGCATAGTGAACTTTATCTATGTTTTGTTTTAAAAGTACTGTATCTCCAGAAACCACTTTTTCTTTTCTCAGGTTTTAAAGTCTGATGTCTCATTTTTTGCTGTACCCTCACAGCCCTCACTCATTTCATGTCATCTCATATCTTTTATCATTATTTTATCAAATACTTCCTCGAGAGGCACTAATACGTTACCAAGTGGGGGTTTATTTTTGTCATAACTGTTAAGTTTGACCCCAGTTTTGTTCCATTCTGTGCTGTGCGACTGTAAGAAAACATTTTTCATCTGACATTTTCCTTGGTGTTTTTAGTGTTAAAAAGGTTCCACTGAAGGAGTATTTACATAGCAATATTCATCTTCCTTGATATAAATCAATCTCTATGGCTGTCTGCACTTTGTGCCAGCCCAACAGCTTTGATTTGACATGGTGTTTGCCTTAGAGGAAAGTGTCAGTTTAGAGTGAAACTCTTTTGTTATTCTGCAGTTTATATTATTGTTATTATTCATTATTGGTACTTTTTTCTTTTGTATGTTGATCTTTAGTCAAGGATAAATTAAATCAGTCTGTCATTCTATACCACAGCAAGACTTCTCAAACCCTAAAAGGTCATTGTTCTTAGTTCTTGTTTAGATACAGCTAATTACACTGTTGCATCAAAATACAAAACCCTTTCTAAGTCATTCATATTTCCTGATTCTACCATCAGAGCAAATGAAAAGGGGGCTGGCATAGTTAGCCTTGTATGACAAGAATTCATGATATACTGCCTTCCACTTGGCGGGGACCTCTTTCACATACCAGGGGAAATAACTACACTTACCATTTTCATGCATTAAAATTTCACTATGTAGTGTAAACAGGACCTAAAGTAAAATTCATAGAAGCTGCAGGTACAGAGGTTCACATGCTAGTATCCTGCACGGGTGGTTATTTTTTAAAAGCAATGATGTGCAGCTTGATAAAAGCTGCATGTGTGCTTAATGGAGTGCTTCGGTCACTGGATATCTCACTTCAGAAGCTAGAGTGGAATTTGTGGATTTCAGGAAATGAAGGTGATATTGCAAAAGTATTTTTAATAGAGTTTGTGTTTTCAAGAATGCCTATAAGCAGCAACAAAGAAACTACAGGAAGAATGGTTTAAAATAAGGAGACATCAAATGCAAATTGTTTCTAAATTAATTTGACAGGAAGAAATATGATACAATGTAATATGATAAAACCTTAAAATAATGTGATGGATTTCTTCTGTGTGAAGGGCCAACAGAAAAAGTATCTCAAAGGATACATTTTTACAGGGACTAGTCAAATGAAATCACTACAGATAATGAGATTATAATGGAACTTTGAACAGAAATTTCGTGTCATAATGCTACACCGTATGGATTTAGATATGTTGAACATAATCTACAGTGCTCATCTGGGTGTTGAGAAGTATAAAATTAGATTCCAAGATGCCTGACTTTAGCGAGATAATAGTGCTGCCACGGTAGATAATATAGTAAAGTAACGCGTACAATTATGTCAGAGAATGACAAAAAAAACCATTCAAATAATTTTAT
Source organism: Thinocorus orbignyianus (assembly GCA_013400375.1). Taxonomy (NCBI): domain Eukaryota; kingdom Metazoa; phylum Chordata; class Aves; order Ciconiiformes; family Thinocoridae; genus Thinocorus; species Thinocorus orbignyianus. The sequence goes on along the minus strand of VXBW01005894.1, from coordinate 726,461 downwards.
TCAAAGAAAGACAAAGTGCCAGACTAAATAAATAGGGAATAATGACAGTACAAGTCAGGTACTGAAGAACCATCTTGCATGTAGAGGCCAACAGAGGGATTATTCTCCAAATTTGATCTTTCCTCATGGTCCTGTTGGGAGGTAGAGAGTATGGAGAGTGAAGCTACCTGATAACCACTGGTCTTTGAGCCCTCAGAAATCACTGACAACTGATATTTATTAGAGATCCCTCTTAGCTGGGAACGGGACCAAGAAACGAGGAGTAGGAATTGTTTGTTATTTGCCAATTTTTTTTGTTTTCTTAGTGAAGGACAGTCACAAAGAAGTAAGGGAGAAAGCAATATGCAGCCAACTTTCCCCAGTCCTCAGGAAAAGCCAGCCAAACTACTCAGCTTTTGATAGAGCTGTCAACTGCAAAAGAGGAAATGGTAATGCTTAAGGAGCATTGGTCAGTGAAAAAGATGCTGAACATATGACAAGTCACTTGCTGAGTTGATTTGTGAGGCCTTAATGCCACTCTCTCCCTCATTATAATAAGCGTATTAAAAAATTTCCATGCTGCTCCCCAGACTGTAGATTCTGCACCATTAATTTAGCAGAAAAACAGTAAGAATGTGATTAAATTTAATCAAATGAAAATTTCAGTACCAAAAATTAAAGTTCTAGCATGTGTAAGAAAATACTCAGTGTTGCTTGAACCTCTGGATCTAACTGCAGATGTGTCATTATATTCCCCAAACAGTAACTTACAAAAGAATTTCAATGTAGACATAAGGTAAATCATCAGGTTTATGTGCACATAGCTAGGATGTGGTGTTTCATTTGAAATAGGTCTATAAGTTGCTGCTTCAGTAAATAGTAAGTATAAAGTTGCTTACCTTTTCTTGCTGAGTCTGTGGGTTGTAAAGTGGTGTATGTCAAGGACACATGGAACAACTGCCAACAGCTCTCACACTTTCAGTACACAGTTAAAGAAAAATGAAGGTATTAATTGTGGGAACTTTGGACAGCTGAGACCTATATTAGGAACCTGCTCTTCAGGTCCTGCCAGGAACACACCATCCAGATCTTGCATGTAATGAATTTTCCTGTGGAGAACTGTTTTGTCCTCCAGAAAGCTGCCGTGTAACTAGGGACTAACATGAATTGAAGACAAAAAATATCCCCTGAGGGTGGTGATAATGTCTCAGTGACTGCACTGACCTCTGCAGAGACGGTTTATAAGATACCTTGGCACTCAGGAGTTTGCTAGTAGGTTAACAAGAAGAAATGAAAAGACCTATTTAGTAAATACCATGTGTGAGAGAATGCCAACCAAAAAAACAGACATGCAGACAATTTCTGTTAATAAGATCACTGTGGTCTGAAACACTTCAGCAAATTCCAAGAATTCTTATGAATTAAAAAAGATTTTTTATGAAATGAAACTTAATAATCTGGAGACTGCAGGTAATCCTGGAGGAATAGCTACGCATGATAAAACGCAGATTTGTGCATTTGTACTAATGTACACATTAGTACTAGGGAAGGACTGTGGATGTTGTCTACTTAGACTTTAATAAAGCTTTTGACACCAATTTCCACAGCATTCTCCTGGAGAAATTGTCTGCTCTTGGCTTTTACAAGTGTGTACTTCACTGGGTTAAAATCTGGGTGGATTACTAGACTCAAAGAGCTGGAATGGAGTTAAATCCAGTTGGTCACAAGGGGTACTCCCATGGTTCAGTACTGGGGACCTTTTCTGTTGAATATCTTTGTCAATGATTTTGATAAGGGGATCGAGTGTGCACTGTCAGTAAGCTTGCAGACACCAAACTGGGCAGGAATGTTGATCTGCCTAAGGGTAGGAGGGCTCTACAGAGGTATCTGGACAAGCTGAATTGATTGGCCAAGGCCAATAGTATGAGACTCAGCAAAGCCAAGTGCCAGGTCTTGCACTTTGGTTATAACAACTCCATGCAGTGCTATAGGCTTGGGGAACTCTGGCTGGAAAGCTGCCTATTGGAGAAGGACCTGGGAGTATCAGTCTACATTTTGCTGAATATAAGCCAGTAGTGTGTCCAGGTGACCAAGGAGGCTAATGACATCCTGGGCCAGTATTAGTAATAGTGTGGTCAGCAGGACTAGGGAAATGGTTGCCTCCCTGTACTCAACACTGGTGAGCCCACACGTCAAATATGGCATTCAGTTTTGGGCCACTCACTACAAGAAAGGCATTGAGGTGCTGGAGTGTATCCAGAGAAGGTCAACAAAGCCAGTGAAGGGTCGAGAACACAAGTCCTATGAGGAGCCGCTGATGGAACTACAGTTGTTTAGCTTGGAAAAGAGAAGGCTGGGGGACACCTCGTTGCTCTCTAAACTGACCTTAATGCTCTATTGTGAACTCAAGATCTGATCTTATCTTTATTTGTCACCTGGAATTATTCAGCTTTATGGTTTTTTGCATAGTTGGTGGAGTTTACAGATTCCAAACTTTTAGTTTCAGTGTCATCTCTGCTTTCTCTAAAAATAGAATAATCAGCATCATGAAAATTAGCTCATTTTAGCCATCCCAGTGATTACCTGAAGGAGACAGTAAAGTTGTTCAAGAGACAGTTTTCTTGAGATTTCAGATTTTTACAATTGTCAAATTCCTACTGATCTTTATCGTTGTTAGTCAATTCTTTCACATTTTCCTGATGATACTTTTCTAAGTAGATAAGATGGCACTGTCCCTTTTAATTTTACAGGAACAGTTGCTTTTGGTCTGAAGCGGATGATTAATTATTACTTCTTGTACTGTTTTCTTTTCCAGCTGTTAAGAAAACAAAGTTAAGGTGTAAAGGATTAAGGATTTTTCCCCTTCTTGGTGGGGTGGAGTCTCATATAACTTCACATTTCTTAAGATTAAATTTTTTCCTAAGGAAGAATCGAGAAACTTATAAAAAAATACAAACCAGTTCAAAGAGATAAACAAGAACTTTTGTCATTTTTTTATAAAGCAGAAAATTATAATTTATGATTTTAAAAAAACCCAAACAACAAGCAAATGGTATTGCTTTTTCTTCTCGGATTATTATATGTCTCCTCAACTTTAGCAATTGGTTTCAGACCAGTTTCTGCATCGTAGAATCTGAAATGTTGTGAAAATATGAAAACAATGTAATTTTATAAGATATTTAATATGGGCAAAGAAAGTCTTTGGCATATACCATTTCAATTATTTTAGCGGGCAATTCGATGACTTATGTGCGAATACAGAACTTTTGTAAGAGCTCTTGCTAGCTGAGGTCTTTTGACTCTAGAAGCCTACATATTTATTTCTAAACCTAGCTACATCTGCTTATATAATTATGTCACATATATATATATATATATATATGATTATTAACCACTAGTTTTCAGCTATTTTCAGTTAGTTGCAGGTCACAGAATATGAAAGATAGCAATGCATCTCACAGGTGTTTCAGAACTGGTTCTTTTAAACATTTTTTTCTCCAGAGATATACACAAGCTTTTGCTCAGTAGACACACACAAAAATGTAACTGAGGGAAAGGTGAGAAGATAACTTATCTTGTCTATTTTCATTTACTTGGTAAAAGTAACTCTTCAGCTGTAGTAGTTCTGTTGCAGAATCTACTCCTCGGTTGTTCCTTAGAGAAAAAGAATGAATCCCACTCATTTGTGGAAAATGAGGTTACAGAAATGTGGGTAAAAGGAAGTCATGCAGAATGGACAAAGCCGAGTTAGAAGGACGTCAGGAGCTACAGAAGAAACGTGGCTGTTAACCAAGGACAGATGAGGAGGAGCTGGGAAGTGATCTGAGCCCCGATTGACTGATCTCAGAGGGAACTGAGAAGATGAAAAGTATAAACCGGTGACCAGGAAGAGAAAAGAACTAGAAAACACATTGCACTGAGAATGTACAAGTTCAGAAAATAGTGCACAGAACTAAGAAGTAATGCTGGACTGCCAAGGTGTGTTTGCATTAATACTTTTGTTTGGATCAGGAATATACTGTTAAAGAAAATCTCTCAATCCCCATTTATCAAATTTTCCAAACAAACTAAACTTTGGTGTGCATTACAAGCATTCTTGGAGCAGCTGAGCTGGATTCCTTTTGCGTGAAGGTATATACTGAAAGATATGATCTAGAATTACACTCCGTGCCTCCAAGCAAACCACTGAGATTTGTGGATACAAGCCATTCTCTGACACTTCACCACATCCCTGGCACCAGTCCTTGTCCCTCTTGTATTTAACAGGCTAGCAATTTAGCAATATGGCCTGTGGGTATAAAATGATATTTTTCCCACCGCATCAAGGCTAATTCATCCTTCTGTCTAAGTTCAGTTCATGGTGCAATGACTTTGATTTCAGTCCCAAAATGCATCCTACACTGCCAAGTCCTAAAACCATTTACAAAACACTTACTCATTTTTAAATTCTGCTCAACACTGTTAAAAAGGGAAAGGGCAGATTCCACCATTGACTTTGCAAAGCAGATTATACTGACAAAAAGATATTTCTTTTCTGTTTTCCTTTGAAGCAGGCACACATTTAATACAAAATCTAATTCTGCTCATGCTGGTTTAAGGATGCAGTAGTGCAATGAAATTTGCGTGTTGTCCACTTTAGAATCTGATATTTTTTTTCTTACCTATTTTAGTGGGAAAAATATGCACCCTTTGTATTACACTGTATGTTCCAAATGCTGACCTAAAATGCCAACCACCTGTGGAAGCTGGGACATATGAAACATTTTTTTTTTTTTTTAAACCCAAACCTTCACAATTTTAAAGCATTTTTATTTTTAAAAAACCTCATTTTAGTAAACGGTTTGCATTATCAAATCTAGGCACTGTCTAGCAAAATTTTTATAAGCATTATTTTATCTATTTTGGTATTTATTTTCATTACAAGATTTTGGGGGAATCAATTCTGGATTTCAGTGTTAGATTGCACAGTTCTTCCCTGATTACATCTTCTAAGTAAATATTACAGCCATGAACAACAAATTTGTCACTCCACTCTGCAAAAGGAAGAGATAAGTATATTTTCTGGTTTCTTCTCCGTACAAGATATATCGAGGTTTTACGTGTCAAAGCTGGGCTTTTTATCATTTTAATCGTCAATATTCCAGTTACAAGCCTCTGTGTTAACTAAGAAAGGGACACAGAACAACGCATGCTTTCCATATTTTCATGAAAATTCTGACATGATGTCAAATAAGAGAACTCCTAGGATATCTCTTCATGTACTGCAAAGCTTAAAATTTGAGATTTTCTCAGTTTAGAGGCATGTAAGAACATACCTCATTCAATCCATGAGTTAACTTGAAACAGTCTCTTTTTTTTTTTTTGCAAAAGCAAACCAAAAAAAACCCTAAATAACCAACCCAAAATATTTACATATTTATGGAAGACAAAAATTGCAGAAGACATCCTACTCTTGGAGAAAAAAACTTGCACCTAATAATGAATCTGATTCACATCACTTGTGGTAGTCAAAGTGATGGTCAAAAAACAGGTCTAAGGTCTCCAGAAATTCAAATCCATAAAATAAGTTTTACAATAGATTCTTCATATTGAGTAAGACAGAGATTATTTGATTAGACCAAAAGTTTTAAAAGATGTTATTTTAAATCTCATTTCTATTTTCCTCTTTTTTTTAATCTAATGAATAATCATTAGCTTAAACTTTTAAAGGTTTTCAAGACTTCTGTAAATACGAAATCTTTAGAAGAAAAAAAATATATAAAATGACACATTAGACTAAACAAAGCAAAACATCTGTTTACGTAGAGGTATCATGTTATATACTCTGAGAGAAATTGTATGAATAAAAAAAAAAAAAAAGAAAAAAAAATCCATTGACATTTGGTAGAAAAAGGAATTTTTAACCTAAATTAATATAGCTGGATTGAGTTTTTAATGCAGTTAGGAACGAGAAAGCCAGAACATCAAATAATCTTAAGTAAAATGTTCTATGTTCCATTTTATCAAATCTATCTCTTTATGCAAAATTTTAGGATTAGAGGGGCTAAAAGCAAAATTTGTGCAAAGTAATTTTAAATAAAGCAATAAAATTAAACAGGGATGTCCTCAAACATGAGAAAAGTATTTTCTTTTCTTTGTTGAACAGTTGAATTATGTCAGCTTCACAGAATCACAGAATGATATGGCATTGGAAGGGATCTCTGGAGATCGTGTAGTCCAACCCCTCTGCCAGAGCAGGTCCAACTAGAGCAGGTTGCACAGGAACATGTCCAGGCAGGTTTTGAATGTCTCCAGAGACAGAGACTCCAGTATCTCTCTGGGAAGCCTGTTCCAGTGCCCTACCACCCTCAAAGTTAAAAAGTTACTCCCCACGTTTGAATGGAACTTCTTATGTACAAGTTTGTGTCTATTACCTCTTGTCCTTTCACTGTGCACAACTGAAAAAAGTCTGGCCCCTTCCTCTTGACACCCACCCTTCCGTTATTTATAGGCATTGGTAAGATCTCCTTTCAGTCTTCTGTTCTCCAGACTAAAAAGACCCAAGTCCCTCAGACTCTTCTCATAAGAAAGATGCTCCAGGCCTCTAATCGTCTTTGTGGTCCTCTGCTGTACTTTCTCCAGCAGTTCCCTGTCCTTCTTGAACTGGGGAGCCCAGAACTGGAAACAGTACTCCAGTTGCAGCCTCGCCAGGGCAGATTGGAGGGGTAGGATTAACTTCCTTGACCTGTTGGTCACAGCTCTTCCTGATGCACCCAAGGATGCCATTGGCCTTCTTGGCCACAAGAGCACATTGCTGGTTGTCTGCCAGGACTCCCAAGTCTTTTTCCTCACAGCTACTTTCCAGCAGGTCAACCCCCAAGCTGCATTGGTGCAGGGGATTACTCATCCCCAAGAGCAGGACCTTACACTTGCCATTGTTAAATGTCATCCGGTTCTTCAACTCTCCAGCCTGTGCAGGTCTCACTGGATGGTGGCACAGACTTCTGATGTGTCAGCCACCACTCCCAATTTTGTATCATTGGCAAATTTGCTGAGAGTACATTGCATCGCTTCATCCTGCTCGTTGATGAAGATATTGGAGTGGACCCAGTACTAACCCTTGGGGGACATCACTTATCATGGACGTCCAACTAGATTCTGTGCCACTGATCACAACCCCCTTAATTATTATTTTGTTTTGAATATCTGAATCTCCCATAAATGCATATTGCAATGTCTTAAGCAGACTAATTTTTTCAAAACTGATTTTGAGGTATACTGAGTGAAATAATGAGAAATGGTAATAAAAAATATAGCAAAATAAGAACTGGGCAAGCTGGTTAGTAAAAATAAATGCTAGATGTTTTTAATCCTCTGCGTATGTGAAAAGTGTGAAGTATGGTAATGGTTCACATAAAAGCTATGTGAAAACCTATTATAAATTACTGTATATTGACAAAGAAGATTTGACCCTCAAAAAGCAAAGTTTCTGCTGTGAAGATCTTTTATTTTCTGAACTTCTTTAAACCTTCTGGGATACCTTATTTTGTAGCAAACACTTAAGCCATAGCAGAGTAAGAAACAACAATATCTATGTTGCATCTATGTGTAGAAAGACAC
>VXBW01005894.1:693325-710843 GCA_013400375.1 Thinocorus orbignyianus | reverse complement strand
GGACATCGAACTGTCGGAACAGGTCCAGCGCAGGGCCACCAAGATGATTAGAGGGCTGGAGCACCTCTCCTATGAGGATAGGCTGAGAGAGCTGGGACTGTTCAGCTTGGAGAAGAGAAGGCTCCAGGGAGACCTGATAGCAGCCTTCCAGTATGTGAAGGGAGCCTACAGGAGAGCTGGGGAGGGACTCTTTGTCAGGAAGTCTGGTGACAGGACGAGGGGTAATGGTTTTAAATTGGAAGAGGGGAGATTTAGATTAGATATTAGGAAGAAGTTCTTTGCTGTGAGGGTGGTGAGGCACTGGAACAGGTTGCCCAGGGAAGTTGTTGTTTTCCCATCCCTGGAAGTGTTTAAGGCCAGGTTGGATGGGGCTTTGAGCAACCTGCTCTAGTGAGAGGTGTCCCTGGCCATGGCAGGGGGGTTGGAACTTGATGATCTTTAAGGTCCCTTCCAACTCTAACCATTCTATGATTCTATGATTCTATGAAAATAAAAACAAAAATCATCTGATTAGATCCTCTAAGGAATCCATCCTGCATTATTTTTCATAGAGTATTTACTAGCATATTGTCAAACTGAACATCATGTGTCTTGATCAATGGCACTTCAGTCACTTCCCTTGGGAATTCAAGATTAACAATAGATGTTATCAGTAGGTGTCTTTCTCCATCATTTCCCTTGTACATAATTACATTTCATTATTTTATTTGTCACTGCTGTTTCTCATAATTTGTCCTTATTCATTGATGAATACCTCTCTGTAGATGTCTGTGTTAAAGTACTTAATACGCTTCTGAAAAAGAATTTCAAAACTGTCTTGGGTTTCTGCTGCTGAATTCTGCCACTTTACACTGCAAGGTACTAGCATTGTATAATATAAACTCCACTGCTGTTGGTTGGGGTAAAGAAATCAGAAGAAATTTTACTGAAACAAATAAAGTAGATACTTTCTCCCGAGTAAAGATACAAATCACTCAACCTACTTTCTATGAAAAGCTATCTTTGGGACCGAGTCTGTAATAATTAAGTTTTTTTTAAATGTTCTGAAAGAAATGGATAAAAACCTGCCATGGATAAAAACCTGCCCTCTCAAAAATGCAACGGTCTCACAGGATGTAATTTTTTAATTGTTTTTGGTGGGGGTTTTTTTGTTTGTTTGTTTGGGGGTTTGTTTTTTTTTTTTTTTCTTTTCTATTTTGAAACCAACATGTAGCAATTATTAGCATAATATATTTCTGATTAAAAAAGAAAAATCTTGTTACTAAACTTTGTGTAAGAAAAATATTTCTTGGATATCAACTGCATGTTGAAAATATACATCTTCTAATGGAGTGCTACTCTTAAATTGTTTTTACCTGGTTCTCTTTTTTCTTATTTTTATCTTTCAGGCTGTTAGGGCTGTTAGAAATCAGTCTGTCATGTACACACAAAATGTGTCCAAAACCAGGTCTCTTATTTTTTCATATTCATACTTGCTTTTTTTGGTGACGCAAAGGTGATCAGGCACTGATAAGCAATACAAATAATGGAGTCCCAGTATTTTCAATCTGTTTCCACTGCAGCAAACCCTTCCTACTACATTTGGCTAGTCAGGCTTGCAGGAACATTAATTTCTGTGCAACATTCTTTATCCCCCAGCAAGCAGGTAGTAAGATGAAGTCATCACCTGAGAGTCAATAGCTACATGACTATTAACCTTGAGAGGAGAGCAAAGGAAAAACCTGTATTTTCAATAAAAATTCAGACCAACAAGCAGAAAACTGCTCTGTATGGATGAGCATTTGGATGTACTGTAGGCAAGGATAATAACAAGCTGATTTAAAGTATTTCTTTTTATAAATTCAGGGAACGGAGCTCTGGGAGAGAGCTGTGACTCTTTGGATGTATTTTTGCCAAACTGAAACTATTTGAAAACAGACAGTTTTCAGTTTCCTGGAAAAATTTGCCTTGCATTTGTACCCTGATTTCTTCTCCTTCGTCTTCCTATTCCCACAAACAGGAGCCCCTTTAAATTTTATTTTAAGTTTTTCATGCAGAAAACAGTTAATAATATATATTCTATATATTATTGCGGGTCATGGACCTACAGTTGAAACAGGGACAACATGTAAAAAAACCAAAACCAACCCCCTGTGAGGGAAGAAAAATGGATTTTACCATGGTTTGGAGAAGATGGAAACAGCATTACCCTAGGTAAATATGAAATGGACATCTAGGGGAAAATGACCGAACAGCAGCAGAACTTGTTTCCTCCAGATCCTAGTGAAGAGCCCTAGAAAGCTGAGTTATGTGCTTCTCTGGAGACAGCAGACAGACATGCCTCCTTTTATCCCGCTAAACAAGGTTTCAACAAAAAGCCAGTCTGTTTTCCAACCATACCAGGTATTCTCCATTCTGGAAGTGTGAAGGTTTCCAATATACCTTGTCTTACACATGCCAGCCTCATGGACACAGAGACACACTATGTGTCAAAAGGTATTAAGCAGAAATGTTCAGGAAATAGAATCCAATTTGTATTTCTGTGATCTGTTATGTTGAGGTTTCTGCTAAACGTCTTGCATGTTCTTCCGCACACATCTAATTGAGAACGACTGGTAAATGGGAAACAAAGTCTCCTTCAGATGCAGGAGATTCACGTGCTAAAATGTAGTATATTGAGGTCTACAGTACACTTTAGATTGTGGATTTCCTCTGTTGTCTAGTTAGCTGAATTTACACAAGTACTGTATTCAGTAGAAGCTTACTGATCAGCTGAGGAGGTTTTAGCCTTCAGTGGTAGTACTGCCTAGACTTTTGATTATAATGACACCTTACAGAGCCATCTTACCTGTAAATTTAGGTTCCAACAGTCTGGCTCTGAGTATCATCTCTAATATCCATGATGATATGGAGTTCAAAACATCCCAAGCATTTCCAACATATATAGTAAATAGGAAGCCATAATGCTATCTGAGCAACATACTTTAAAATAAGTGAGATGTATTCTTACTGTATCATGGGGCCCATCAATTTGTATATTATTATATTGTCTCTGTTTAATTTCTTTTTTATTTTAATTCATAACTGAAATATTTATTTATTCTTGTTTAATCCCTGTTTCACATTGCTTCTCCTTTTAGTTCTGTTTCTTCATCTAATTAACATTTCACATATCTTAATTCCTTTCCTGGATTTGAGCAATTTAGTCTCATTAGCACTTCAAAAATCAGAGTGAGAACTTTGAGAAGATTGCTTAATAATGTGAGTAGTTAATTTGCCATTGCATAAAAATTCATACATAGTAAGCAGTCTTTAACCTTTAAAAATTTCATATGAATATTACAGTATGAAACAATTAAAATTTTTTTTTTCTAATTGCTCTAACACTGTTTTGAAATAAGTTATAAGAAGGAGTTATGCATTTTTGTACTTGTTTTTATCAAAGCTTTGTGTAAAACCAGCAATATGTCATAGGTCCCTTCACACTTCATCTAATATACTCTGAAATTCTAGCTATCTATCAGAGCCTTAGCTTGAAAAGAAAGAATCTATACAGGGATGTTCCAAGTTGATTCATAAACTTGGCAGTATCTTTTTTATGTCTAACCAAAATCTGTATAAAAAATACTAGATAGTGTTTTGTCTTCTTCTTTTAGAGTTTTGAGTTTGTGGTTGACTGACTTAAATTTAACAAGGAGATTGTGATGAGGTCCTGGGCAGCCAGGTACAAGGTCTCTGTTCTTTCACCTTTCAAAGGGGTAGTATATGAAAGCAGCTACCAAGAAAAAAGTGGAATTGGAGACTTTAAGTCATAAAAAAGCTTTACTCCTGTAAATTAACCCTTCTACTCTGGTAAAGAGTTGCAAGTGTTGATTTTTTTTTTTACACAAGCATCTCGGGGAGGGTGAAGGGGAGGGAGACTGAGACAGTTCTAAGTTAGAACAAAATACTTAGCTCAACTAGAGTCCAGAATGTTTAACAAATTTAAATTACAGGGCTACTTAGACTTGTGCTGTCTGAACACCCAGTTGTGGATGACTGTAGTTACATCCCACTGTAATCAATGCAAATAGTTCATTAAATATCTGTAAAATGTGTCCAATGGCACAAAAAAAATGCTATTCAAAATCTAGCTGGAGTACAAGTCACTCTGTCTTCAATGCACTTTCTCCTGGGTTTTTCCACCTTGTTTGCTGTATAGCCTACTTAGTTTCCTCTGAGACAGGCCCTGAATGAGCACAGTTTACAGCCTGATATATTAATTAAGACAAAAATTGTGCATGGTTCCTTCTAAAAAGGCAGCATGATTAAGTAATGTCTTCAGAAGTCAGCTATGTGGTAAGGAATCTCTGAGGGAAGTGACTATGCTGGAAAAAGAGCAAATCCCTTTCTCAAAGCAAGTTGTCTCCACCTGTATGTCCCAAGTTAATAAAGTAATCTAGTATGAAGTGTTTGAGTAATATATTCTTCTGTAAATTATTTACTTTAAAAAGATGAATTCTGGAAAGACTGAAACCATTTGTGAACAGATTCAGCGAACAAATTTTATTTTAATTGAAAGTTTCATATCAATATTTGTAAAGTGAAATATTTATATTAGGGAATTTTTTGAACATATTTTTCCATTTTGAAACTTTTTTAAATAATAAAAAAATGTTTTTTTCTTTCACACTATACAAGAAGAGTTTTATCTAGGACAAATATAATGCCTTGTTTGACTTCGGATATTTCTGTGAAAATTAACACAGATATTTTTCTAATCATTCCACTTTCTTTTCTCTTTTAAACCTAGTTAAAAAATTCAATACCACAACCAAAGAATCAGTTTCTTATAAAGCTCTACTTAGGATTCTAAGTCCCATTGAGTTTCAATGAGTCTTTGTGTTTGATACTGTCCCACTGAAGTCAACAGTGCAGGATGAATCCCTTTATCCCTCACACACTTTGTAAAAGCATGAGTCACACACCATGCAGCCAGGGAAGTGAGGCTATCAGCCAGAATTGTCCGGACTGAAGCCAACACTGCTTTGTTGATCTGCTCATAGGAAGAGCCATAGAAGAATGCAAATTAGTCCTTGCCCTTTGCTGAAACGAAAAGCACTACTTAACGTTTCTAGATGCCTCAGCTCCAGACAAACATCCCCAAAATGCTGCTACATTCTAATTTCCCAGACTGTGATTTGTAATGACTGTAAAATCACTTCAGTAGGAGTTCCACTTTATTTTAATTAGCATCTTTAGCAGTTAAAAAATACATATTTCTCATTCTATATATATATGACAGCTTTGATATGCATATTTATATGACACTTTCATTGATTCCCTACTACTTTGGAGATAACATTTAATAACTCTTGTCAAATGAAATACCAAAAAAAATCACCTGTCAATGTGATTTGAAATTTGTGATAGTACTTCACAGAATCTAATTACACTGACAGGTATTACTACAGTACTTTTTAAACTATTCCTGAAACCAAGTGGAATTGCATCACAGCTGCTTGTATACTTGAAGATATATTCATCCTCCTTTTATGCAGACAGAATACATAGAGGACGTTTGAAAACAAAAAACTTGACCGTAGACATTATAGTGCTGTAATTAGTGCTACTGGAGACGTATTTATCAATTAAAAAAGTTGCAATAGAAAATTGTAAGATCAACCTTATGCAATAAAAAGGAATAATTTAACAAGAATATGGTCTGTTTGTGCAAGGTTCAGTTTCCATGTACCACATTTCAGCAAACCTACAAGGGAGGAACCTTTCCCTATAATGAGCATCTCCATTGCCATGGAGCATTTTCCCTGACTGTGTTGGATCAAAAATGAGCCTCTTAGTGACAGAGGAGTATTATGTTCAGTGTTTAGAATTAATCCAGCTCTGATCTGGATTAACTGGTCCACAGATTCTTTGGCCAGACCACCAGAGCACAGAGGACAATATATATAATGGAACTTTCTGAAATTATTTCCGGTCCAAATATATTCTCTTGTCTCTTCACACTTATGAACGACAAAAGTGAGGGCTTGAAGCCTGCTGGCAAGTTAACAAGTTCTTTGCCAAGAGTCATGAGTGCCAAAGAATGACGAAGTTACATCGGTATCTTGCTTTTGCATTTAGAATTACCTGTTTCTCAGAGCTAATTATTTATCCCTTCCAGTTCTATAAAACTGCCAGACCACAACCCCCTGTAAACAAATGCTTCATTAATCCCTTTAAACCAATTAAAAAAAAAAGAAAATTAATGACAAGTAAATAAAGAGGTTGGAGAAAATTCTTTTTTTCCTGCATTCTCCATCCAATTTTATATTTTGGGTATTGACACATATTAGAACATGTGATAAGCATTTTACAGGTGAAGAGGGTGACGCCATCAGTACCTTACCTTCCTAGTGCCAGCCTTCTGCTCTGCCTTCACAGCATAAGGAAAGTAAAATTAAATGAATTCTGGCTTGCAAATTGGCACAGACAGTACTTCATTCTTTATCATCCTCGTCTTCTCTTAGACCCACTGAATCCCCCAGGGGACTGAAGGAGCACATCATGCCTGACACTAGTAAAACAGCTAAAGACACTGCATGATAATCCTCCCTTAAGGTAAGTAAATTAATGTTGTCAGTGCTTATTTACATTAACTTCCCCCTGCTGTTTGAAAAACTCATTTTGAGTAAGAGATGTAGAAAAATAGTTTTAAAGATGCTTCTGACAGCCTGGTTCCCACTAGAAGGATAATGAGAGAAACAAGAGCTACACGCAGGCCCTGAAGTCAACCTCATTTTATCAGGAACCACTATGGCAGAGTGGGTGATTTACTGCATGGGAACATTTTGACATCATGTGTAGTGTCAAAACTGGGCATTCTGTATGGTGATATAGAAGCCATCTAGGAAAAACAGTGAACATTAATCTATTAGTGAATAAAAAAACGTGCGCAAGTGCTAACAGGTAGTTTTTGCACAGGGTTCTAACTTGCTAGTTGTTTGGCTTCATTGGATGCTAAGAAAAAGGAAAAAATTCTTTTTCTTTTATTCACTCTCTAGACTTCTAAAAATGTGATTAAGACCTTGGAAATAATGCACAAAGAAGGGTTCAAAATGAGATAACAGAGAAAAAGCAATGCTTACTAAATTGTAACACCGTTCTTTTGTTGGTAAATTGGCTGTTGGAGAAGATTCTATTTAATCTAATAGAAGATGTCTGATAGAAGGAAGAAATAATGGAAAGCATTCTCAGCCAGTCTGATTTCTTTAGTATTTCTTGGCACCATAGTAATAAATTACTCTGTGCAAATAGAGGGAGGTTGTATGCTTTGTCTTGTCTGTGCTCCAAATTCACATTCACAGATTTTTTTATACTGCTCTTTCATCAAGATTTCTGACAACAGAGGAAAAAAAGACTTGAACTAGAAGCTGAGTTATGGTAGCACCTAAATTGTTTGCTTGCAGCAACATATTGTGTAAGTTGTGCATTATTTATTCTAAACACTTACATTTCTTGTCCACTTTAGTCCAGTATAATTTTAGAACTGTCAGTAAAACCGTGTCAGTTAAGCTTATTTGGGTAGATATTAAACAGAATTCGTCTGACAGAAGAAACAACAAGAAAAAGAAAAAGAAAACCTTAGATGATTAGCATTGTTTTTTGATTTCAAGCTGTATCAAAGACTACAAGTGAAGACGCTATTAAATGCTGAAGTCTGTTTCTGAGCTACGATTAATTGTGCAAAAAGCAAATATTACGTGACACAACAATGCAATACAAAAGTTTTTTCTCAGTCTTCCACTGAAATCTGTTTTCTTTTTTCTTTAAGACATGATTTATATCTAAGGAACAAGTACAAGTATAAAATATAGAATCATAAAATGGTTAGAGTTGGAAGGGATCTTAAAGATCATAGAGCTCCAACTGCCCTGACATGGCAGGGACACCTCCCACTAGATCAGTCTGCTCAAAGCCCCATCCAGGGATCCATAACTTCTCCGGGCAGCCTGTTCCAGCGCCTCACCACCTTCACAGTAAAGAATTCCTTTCTAGTATCTAATCTAAATCTCCCCTCTTTCAGTTTAAAACCATTACCCCTCATCCTATCATGGAAGGGTGTTTTGAAATTTCTGGCTGTTTCTAGGCGAGTAGTTTAGGAAAAAAGGGATTGTGTAACTTTAAAGATTTGTGCTTGACCAGAATGTGCTGACGACAGGAAGGAGGTGGATAGCCTCGGCTCCCAGAATGCCTTTATGGTACTGAGGTGGTTCAGGCCACAGAAAAAATTGGTTGTAAAAGTCCATAGTCCTCTTCTTTGGGATGAAGATCAGATAGGTCCAGTATAGTATTGCTGTGGAAGATGTCTTCTAAAACTGGAGAGGAATAGTATGAGAAAAACAGGTGATCAGTGTATCTGTGTTGGCTAATAATGACTGCACTTCAAGTACAGGATGCTTATCTTCAGAAGCTGAAAGAATGTATAGAAGGTTACAAACAGAGGAAAACCAGTTTGTTGCTGGGAAGGAAAACCAATTTGCTGCTGAAAACGCTGCCATGAGGGATACACAGGAGGCTCCAGGGTTAATGGAGATGACAACAACGATGACTCCACAGAGGACTGAGCACACTGCGAGATGAAAGTACAAAGGGAAACAGGACTTTGAAGCTTTAATGGCAGTCCTGAGTGGGGACCAGGATTCAGAAACATGAGATGGAGGTACTTGGGGATCAAGTGGAGATGAGGAAGAAGAGTTGAACGTAGACCCAAAAGAGACACAAGTTCCACTGCCATGCCTCATGGTGGGGTGGGAGTACCCTCAGGGCGTGACTCTCCCACTTCAGAAAGTTATACTTCATTTAATTTTGCTGTTGTTGCAGTATTCCAGTTAGACAGTACCAGATAGCAGTGCTTTCATATCCAATAGAATACAGAGGACAGTATGAGATTTTCTTGGAAATAGTTTTATATCCTCAGACTTCTATGTAGGTTTTTCCCCCCCCCCATTAGCCCTTTTTTCATCTTCACTCCCATTTCAGCATTTCAGTGACTATTTTTCATGATACAGACTTATTTTTTGAGTGGGTGTTTAGAAAATAGATGTTCCATGTGACTTCTTCCATCTGTACGTTCTTTTTCTAAAAAAACAACAGATTGCATTGATGGTGATATTCAGGGGAAAAAAAACATGTGCTAATGACATTGTTTCTCTTTGCATGTTCTCCAGTATGATTTGAGCCTATCTATTCATACTTAACAGTTAACAACTCTTTCATGCATAATGTTTTATATTTTTGCACTTTTAAAAATATATAGAATCTCATTTGGTTAACAAATTAAAAGTATCTTTATAGCAACCTTTTTAATTTTTCCCTTCAGATGATTAAATAATACCACAGGCCTATTTAATGACAATACCTAAGTATTTATATATTTTTATTGAGTGAATTATTAGAAAAGATAGAATTGGAGAAGTGTAAAGTATTTCAAAAGGATCTGAATAATCAACTAATTATTTTTCAATGGTCCATAAAATACATAATTTATTCCGTCTTCACAGCAAATCTAAACTCTTCAGATTTAGATAAGATAAATGCTCTCCAAATGCACAGGATCAAATCCTCTTGAATTACAAGCACATTCTATGAGTAGGGATCAAGGAATGTATCTTGAATTTTCACTACATGATAAGATGTGTCAAGAATGTAAGTGTTGAAAAATACTGAAAAAAACCCAGCTTTTTTTCCTCTTTAGTTTCAGATCCAGAAGTTGTTAAATGGATTGTTATTTTACTGAGGATTTTCAAAGTCATTGGTGTAAAAATGGGATGAACATTTGTGAATCTGTATAATCTAAAATAAAGCTTTCTTTCACAGAACATTAGTGAAGAAAGTGAAAATATTTTCATTTTACTGTTTAGTTATTTAGTGTAAAAAGGACTTGTTAACAAAAAGAGAATGAATGACCATATTAATTCCACTGCATTTTGATACTGTGATATTGAAATCTAAACTTCTGATCCCATAAAGGCAAAGATCAAACAAGCAGATAATGTCTTCTTGAGAGAGATCCAGATAGCTCAAACAGGGAACCTCCATTTTGTGTATCAAAAAATTTATGGGGTTCTTTTTCAGTCGTGTGGGGTTTTCACAGCCTATATACATTGAATGAGACACAATCAAAAAGTAGCCAATATAATCTTACAGAAGATCAGTCACCACAGTATGTCTGAAGAAATGCCTTCTAAAAGTGAATGCCTAATAGAGGAGGAAAAGCACACCTTTGGATAAAAACCTGTTGATGCACAACTCATGGAAGACATACCTGGGTTGCCTGTAATATTCAGTCAGTGAGAATTTCAGCAAAATGTTTCTATTCCTCAGGCTCTAACCATAAGGCAGGATGCAAGATGAGACTCTTCTCCACATGTCCTTTTTGGAAGACTAAAATAAATGGGAAGCTGACTTGGTAATGTGATGACAAGGACAACTCCAAGGCAATCTGTTCTTTCATCAGAGTGTGGATCAGATTAAATCCAGTGACCCTTAAAGCAAAGGTACAAGACCTGTGCTTGTAGAAAAGGTCATGGAATATGCAAGGTTTAAGAATGACTGTTAACTGGCTTATACGTATGATATGTATAATATAATATCTGGTTTATACATATAAATGTCTTACAAAATTTTTATAGTCATATTTGGAGAACTTCATCTCACTTTTAAATTTAGACCCCTGCAGTGAAACTGTGTCAGTGCGTTTTGGGAACCTGAAGGAAGGCATTTTAAAAGTAGTTTCTCTTACCTTAGGTGTTCACATTACAGTAGATAATGATAATACAGACAGTTTGGGATCCTCTCCTATACATCTAAACAGGTATCTCAAGGAAAACACTAACACTGGCTATGGTTATATTTGGTACTACAATTTCAAAGTATTACCACTGAAGTTAATGCTTCAGTTTTCTTATTTTCCTAATTTTAATGTAATGTAATTTTTTAATGTTATAACTTTGTCCCTGTCTTGGAGAACACTCTTATTCAATCTTAAAGCTAAGAAATAAAATGGATCTGTTAGCACTTTTAGCTTGTCTCTCTGCCAAATGCCAAATTGTGTCCTACGTGACTTGACACTGTCTTCAGCCTGCTGTACTTGCTTAAAACCTTCAAATAATTATCACTACCTTCAGAGAGAATGTCAATGCCTGGCATATTTGATTTGTCCATTTTGCCATCTACAAATATTTCTAATAATGCTCTTTACAGTAAAAATATATATCCTTTCAGTATCTGATATTTGTATTAAACAACTGTAGATTCATTATCTATGCAATAATTTCCACAAGATATTTGCTCGTCCATGGTGCTGTTTAATATTACTGCTATTAAAATATGGACATTTTCCAACAACTGATTAAGAGATCCAATTCGCCCAAGGTAATTTTGAGGGAATATAACTTCCTTTAACATGTACAACAAAGTAATTTCTAGCTACTTTAAAAAAATAGATGTAGCATTCCAGACTTGCCATAATGGCAAATATCTGTTAACATGGATTGACTGTAGAGTACAGAAATCTGGATACTTCTGCTACTTTAGTGCTGTGTTGTCTCTGACCAAGAGTCTTCTAGAGAGCAGCAAATGTGAATTAAGATTCTGTGTACTTGTCAATATTTCTCTGAAAAGGACACCTCTGGCTTGGAACAAAATTAAATGTGAAAGCACAGTCATCATCACTGTTCAGGCTCTGACATTCAACAAGTTAAAATAACCATTTCTGAGTCTTAGTTCTATATGTACAACCTCTCTTCTTCTCTTAGACTGACAGGCTAAAAGCACAAACCAAACCGTCAATTCACAGCACAGATGGTGCTGAAGACTGAAGAACTGTGATGGAACTGCAACAAACTACACATATAGTTTGGGGATTATGTAAAAACTGGTACAATTTGTCTTAAAATTTGCAACAAAAGCTGGTTGTCTTGTGATGAATTGGTGGGAATTGCCAGCATTATTTGCATCTTGGAGTGACATAAGAAGTTGAGGCATGATTAATCAGATAGAATAGGTTTGAATTTGCCTGCAAGTATTTAAGTGGATCCTCTATAGAAAATGGCCAGATATCGATCCAATTCAGGAGGCAAAAATGTATTTGAAAAGGATTCTGAGGCACATGGGTTCGTCAGGCAAAGATATTGTGGCTTAGAAACTTGGACTTAAATGTTATTATTTTTTTTTATTTAAAGAGAAAAATGAAAATATAACACAGACTTAGGGATTTTTTTCTGAATCTCAAAGAAAAATAAGTTGTGGAATATATGTTAGGACAATATTATTTTTCTCCAGCAAGAGAATAGAAGGAGGCGTTGCAAGGCATTTTTTTTTCTGCATTCCACACGTTGATGAAATCAGGGAAAGGTAAAGATTTAAGGCTACTAGGCATAATATCTTTCTACTGTAGAATGAAGAGTACAATAGATTATTTCATCAATTATAATTAATTCAAAGATCTTTTAAAGATAGGAACTTTAACAAAATACAATAAATTCCTAAATAATTATTTATACATAAAGACAGGATTTCTTTCTGACATAAACTCAAAGCATAAGTCAAAAGTAATCCATTTAATTTTTTGAGGCTGTAGCATGATCTTTGTCTGTATGTGACTCTCTATTTCTGTTCCTGTAGTCATTAAAAAACTTTTTGAATAGCTTTATGTTTCAGCTACTATTTAACGGGGGTGGGGTTTACTGCTTTAATCAAAGTAATCATGCTGTGATCAACAAAAGGAAACTGTTGTGTTAATTATTATTTTAACATAAATAATGTTTCTTTTCACTTTATGTATAATTTTTACAGTGTTATAAATATACAGTTAAATAGATCTATGATACTTAGTGAAGAACAATCTTCTGGGTATGTTACTTTCATTTCATAAATGCTTATTATTGTCTGTATTTATTTGGAATTTGCAAAAAGAAAAAAGTTTTGTGTTGCTGTTTATGACCCTGTTTTGAAAGCATTATTTACAAATGGTTGCTTTAATCTCATTCCTGATTGTAGTTGAATTGAATACATTTTAATAAATTTAAGTAGGACTTGCACAAAAAAAACACAAAATAATCAGACAACCTTAAATTCAGACAATTTTTGCCACATGTTTTCTTAAGTTAATACATTAGGCAAAGACTGGATTTAATGCCCTGGTTAAAAATCAGAAAGGTTTTAATGTTTATTTTAAATATACAGAGGAGGTTTTCGTAATCTAGAAAGATCACAAAATACTTTACATTCCATCAATGCTCGTGGAGAACATTGAAAAGAGACTTACACTTTTCATATTAGTGCCTTAATCATTTGGTTGTCTCTTGCTTTCCTTTGTACATACAGAAGTTAACTGGTTACCAGATATTATGTAGAATTATTTATATCTACAGAACATTGATATTCACAACAGCATTAAAAAGTTACAGATTCTTATAAGTAATGTTGTGTTCTTATATGTGATTATATTTGCTCAGCAATCATTCAGCTCAATTTTGTACCATGACCTGGTGAGAAAACTGAGTTCTAGCAGAATAGCAATTACATCTCCACACTAGAATCATACATGAAAGAGAATCCAAATATCAATTATTAACATTTTTACAATTTTAAATTCAAGTGTCAGAATATCTAGGCATGAATGTTGTTTTTTTGGTGCATGTAGCTAGTGTTGAAAAAAAGTACTAAGACAGAATGAAATATGCCTTACACATAAATTCATTGCTACACACTGATCGAGGCCACTTACAATAACATGAGCCAGCAGTCTATGCACATTGGCACTAACAAATTAAATCATTCACACATAATGATGGGATTGTATCCTTCCTAGAGAAAATCGTAGTACCACAGTAGTCGGTTGAAAAACCCTATTCAGTGAGCAAAACCTATTGAAATCATGAACAGGATGTTGATACTGTCAAGAAAGAGACAAATATCATAGAGTAATATGGAAAATGTTACAGTTTCATTATTATGTCAGTAATTCATCCATACATTAAATACTGCATCTAACATTTTAAAGTGGTATTTCAGGAGTAGACAAAATTTAGATAGTAAATCAAATTTTCGCTGGTGGAGAGGATGCGGTAAAAGACTTTATTCAGTGAAATAATGGAAAGTCTTAGATTATTTGATTTGGAGAAGGAAGAATGGAGAGTAAATGTGATAGTATAGCATTAAAGTAAGGCTAATAGAACTGCAGGATCAATTGTGTCAAATCTCTTTATCTGATGCTAACATAATAATGCTTTATTTGATTTCAGTAGTGGTTCATATAACATTTATAGTACTGAATAGTTGAAAAGAAAATAAAATCTGGATCTGACATTCTATAAAAAAAAAAACATATGTATGACTCTGTACAAGGGGGAATGAGGATAATCTTATATTTTTCCTGCATTCTTGTCAGTATAGATAGCTACACAGAAAAAGAGTAATGATTGACATAATGTCTATTTATGCTATTTTGTAAGAAATGTATACTAATAATTGATCCAACCAAGAAGCCTCACGATAAATTTCTCTTATCATATCAGCTACTTTATAAACAGGTGAAGACTTGATAAGACCCCCTCCTTAATCAATCAAATTGCTAACTGACCTTGGTTCTTGCATTTCCTAACTGCAAATTAATTTCCACAAGAAGAAGAGTACTCAAAATTATTATATTACAAGAAATGTTTGGGTTTTTTTTTTCTATTCCTGATATTCACTAAAAGAAGCATATTTCTTCATGAAATGTGGCACCTAGTAGATTTGCTTCCTAAAGGCAGGTTTTATTAAATCTTTCAGTTTGATGTTGAATTCAAAAGTAAACTCTAGATTATCTAATTTGTAACACCTCAGGGATGTTGGCTAGCCAGCAGATGTATTCTCTTTTGATATATTCCATGTATAATTTTTTCAGATGTTGAAATAACAGCAGTCCTTCTTTAATATAATTCCATCTGAGAATAATATAATGAAAGTGAATACATTTCTTAAACTGGGACAGTTATACAGTAGGGTATAAATTGATAGTGAGCCGCCTTCTCTCCACTGGGTCTCTGAGTGAATACATAAGCTACATAAACTCTGCTATATAGTAAAACCTGTGCACCCTGATATTTATGTGTAAATTGATACTTAAGGATTTTGTACACGAAGTTGTGGATAGATGGTGCAAGGGTACGTGGAAAGAAACTGAATGTTCCTTTAGGGGTATCTGGCCAAAGTCTTTCTCAATGGACAAGTGTCTTTTCAATGCAAAAAAAAAAAAAAAAGTAAGAAATGGAGGAAGCTATAAGCAAGACTCTACAGAAGTGTTCGTCCGACCAGGAGACAGAAGGAGAGGTAGTGATGAGAAGAACCCTGATCAAATACGCTAATTGGTAAAGATATGTAGAGTGTGGAAATAAAACCTGACAACACCAGTGCTTGGAACATCCACTAGTGTGTGTGTGCTTGAGATCAAAGAGTATGCACGTATTTGTGTAGATGTGCATGTGTATGTTTGCCCTGGTGTCTTTCAGTCCCTACCAGCCAAAGAGGAGGAGATGGAAGGTGGCTGTCTGTGCTTGTGTATGATGTGAGTCCTGGCCATAGGTGCTGCTCAAGGCAGAATCTTGGCTGTTACAGTCTGAGACTGGCTGACATATCCTTGGTATGTCTATGTCTGTGTGTGCATGTCTCTGGGATATGTGCTCAGCTTTGTTACTGGTCAAAATTTCAAGGGAGAAAGTCATAACCATGTCCCTTAGCCCTTGTCCTTAGCAGCTGGACAGGAGTGGTTCTGGGCTGCTGGAGAAGAATATGTGACTTCAGAACATACCTTTAGAAGAGCATGAGCCATGCCCTTCCATCATTTAATGTTAAAAAAATTCTTCTTTGTGCATTTACGTTTGATGTTTCCATTGTACAGTTACGAGGTAAATGTCTCTTCTATAATTATGAAAACACCATTGTCTTTCATTTGCATTTGGTTTCATCTGAGTGGCATTTAGCATCTGCAGAATAAATGGTTTGTGATGTTTTTTAATTCTCTTTTTTCCTATCCTTTGCTAGATTTTGTAGTTATTTTCACCTATTTTCATCAGCTGACCCACAAAGTCAAAGGACTGGCTCTGCATTGGAAGTGTATTCCAGGTTTGCAGGGTGCCTTCTAAATAAAAATGTAAGCATAAATAGACATGTGGCACCTGAGTATAAAATATTTCTTCAGTAGATTACAATTAAGAATGAGCAGCCAAAGCTGCATATTTCTATTTGTTTGGTTGCTTATTTGCTTAGCTAGTTAGTTAGTTCACTGCTCGTGTGTGAAAATTTAATTTTCAAGGTACTTTTTGTGCGAGGGGTTAGGGTGCTTCCACAATAGTGCACCAAATAGCTACCTAGCCTTATTTGAGAGGGGAATTTTCATCTTTTCCCCTCAGGTTTTATACTCATTTTTGTGGCACGAATGTTTTATAATCACGTTTTGATGAATAAATTTATTTCTAAAACTGCTCCTTCAAAACTTGTTTGATTGTGACCTATCAAGGACAATATGTTCCTTCAAGAGTATACTAAAAAATATAAACTATAGGTTTCCTATGAAGGAAAAAGGCTTAGAGTTGGCTGAGTGTTTTGTCAAGGACTGACCACAAACATCTTTCTCCATCTAGCTAAACATTTGGTCTTCTCTGATCATACTAGGCATCTGGATAGGCCAGTCAACTCACTCCAATGTGCTACAGCTCGTCATTTTGCCACATGACTGCTTTTAAAACCATTCTGAGATGCGCTTTTCTGACTGGAATAATCAATTCTTAATACAATTTACTTAGTTAGGAACTTCAGGCCTGCTCTTTTTTCCCAAAATCAAACCAAAATGGTCATTAACCAAATCTATGCTAAAGTCACATCCTGGGATTGTCATTGATCTCTTATCTTTGACTTTTAGTAACATACGTTTATCCTGTTGGAATCATATTGCATGGTGTCAGCCAGACTCTGTGTTCTGCTACACTCCAGAAAGGGAGATCAGCAGGGCCAAAAAGCTATGGAGTGATGTTCTTGTGGCTCTTACAGTCAGCTTCCTCATAATTGGGAAGAAGCATAGAAGTAAAGCAGTAAATGTTATTCAACGATCCAGTAAATTTCATACTCCAGTCACTGTGATTTACTTTTCTTTAAATTTTGCTTTAAACATGTTTAGAAACTGTAGTTTCACTACTAATTTCATTAAAAAAAAAAAGAAAAAAAAAGAAAAAAGACTGTGTAGAATTTCTTCTCACAAAGGGCTGATAAATGTCTGTTTTCCTTAGGCATCTTCTTAAACAATTTTCTCTATATATCGAAGAGAACTAAATAAAGACATTCTGTCAAAAGAAAACTCTACATGAAAACAACCCTAAATGCTTATTGCTGGTGTGGATAGATCTTTAATTATTATTCCCTGGAACAAATATTTTTACTGAAAATTTCCAGCTTACTATCTACAGCAAGAAACTTTTTTATAAATAGGGTATTCGTGGGATATGGGGAAACAGAAAAA
>VXBW01005894.1:632966-693301 GCA_013400375.1 Thinocorus orbignyianus | reverse complement strand
AAAAAAAAAAAAAAAAAAGATCAGATAATATGGATGTGTCATCACTTAAAACTAGACTGAAATTAATTCTACATTATCTAGTGTTACATCCTGGGACATCCACCTCTGAATTGTGGTTTTCTTTTTTGGTTGTTGTTTGTTTGTTTGTCGGCTTTATTGTGCCTTTTAAATGTTGTAGGAAAAAACAGTTTTGTCTTATGGTTTTATGAGAAATGGGTTAATATAACCTGCCAATTAAGGATGCCATTTTTTCAGAAGGTGAGTGGGTAATTAGAACTGGTAATTTTTGTCATTTTATGCCAAAGCATAAAATTCAACAATTCATTGCACCAAGGGGATTTACCATGCTGCACAGATAGATATGCCTTTGAAGAAGATGAGGGCAAAGATTCCCTGAAGGAAATTTATGAATCACTCAGTATCTTTTTGAGAAACAGCATAAGCTATATAATATAGGTCAACAACAAAAGACACATAAATCCCAAGCTTGTCTAAAACAAATTCTCTCGCTCTCTGTGTTAGGATTTACACTCAGGTTGTTCTTCAATTCAGTTTAAGAAAGGAGGAATTCCTAATGTAGAAAGTCAAGTCAAGTCCTGTCCCCTGTTGATGTCTCATATCAGCCAAAATTTGAAGGCTTAATTTAAAGCCTGTCTCCTTAACTGATTCTGTGCATAAAAATAGACTTCCTCCAGGAAAACTAATAAAATATTTTCTTTTGTCAATCCCTTGAAGATTAAAAAAAATAAAAAAATAAAAAACCCCAAACAAACAAGCAAACAAACAAAAAAACAAACAAAAAAACCCCAAAAAACTCAACAGATGATCACCTCATTCCAAAAAGGATGTTTGTCTATCACTTATTTTTTTAAGGTCATGAGAACAGAAAGAAATTATTCAAGTATTCAGAATTTGGTTTATTTTTTGCCTGAGAGGAGTTTGCGTTCTTCTTGGAACACACTGGATGAGTCATTCAAAGCTTGCTATAAGAGATGACAAATTCTTTTTCAAATGTAAGCGCATTTAACCTTACACACTCAGGACTCTCTGCTCAATTACCTGTATTGTTCTGCCCTTAGCTGTGAATTTGTGTTTAACAACACTGAGAAAGATTTCAGGACTGAGAGGAAATGGAAATATCAAGGTGTGATATAACCCACTTCAGAAAGACAATGTAAAAATTGTTAGGGTGTAATAAACCAGATCTTCACCTTGCTGCAAAGTCTGATACTATAAATGAAAATCCTTTCCCTTTGTTTGAGCTCCATGGCATGTGTAAGACAGACTGTCCAAATTTAATTGTATTCAAGGTACAGAATTTATGGGGAAAATCAGTTGAAAAATCATGTAGGAATGCAGAGTCTAAATACGAGAATATGTGATGGGATAGATTTTCCTTATATGAAACTTAAATGAGTATTAGTTATTTACTTCATTCTTCTGAGTGGCCAGCTCATATTACAGTTGTGCCAAGTTTTTTTCCCATTCATAAAAGGGTTACAGACAGGTCCTGCTTATGGATACATTTGTGAAGGTCATTATTCAGCAACATGCTTAACCATGTATTAAAGCATATAAGTAGTCCATTGAAGCATTCTTCTGAAACTCCCTTTATTTTGAAAAGCGTTTTCTCTACATAATTTTCACATGCCCTCTCTAGAGGGCACAATCTGTCAATGTGTCATACCGCTACTGATTTTCGTAAGTTGACCCCAGCCAAATACTTCTGAGTGATTTGGTAGGAAGCACTCTTGCATTGAGAGCACTGAATTGTCATGGATCTGTTGTGGAGTCCACTCCAAATTCTCTTCTTTCATTGTAGAGAACTGCTTTTCATGCCTCTCAAGCAGGATAACTCCTTCCTACTAGAAGGGCTTTCAGCACTTGATGTTAACAAACTGTGCTTCCCACTGCAATGGCTGTAGGAATGTAATGAGTTTCTGGCATTGTACAATGCCACCACACACTCTGTTAAGTGAGTTACAACTAGTTGCTCAAGAAGACAACATTATTATGCCTGAGATTTTATTTGCCTGTTGAAAAATCTAATTAGGTTCATAAAGGAAACAAGCCTGCTCTGCAATGGAACATTGGTCAGATGAATGTCTAAACAAAGATATACCCTTCATAAAAACCATTTATTATTATTAAATAAGCCTTTGACCAATCTGTTCTAAGCAGAACATTTTACTTTCAAGTAATGCATATGCAGAAATTATTAGCACTCTGAACATTTATAATACTATAATATACATAATTAAGTGAAAAAATCACTCAAAATTCAACATTAGTTCCTCTCCTGCTCTTATTTTACAAATATAAGCTGATTTCATAGAAATCTTGGGTCACTTTTGTAACTATTCTGACAAATAGTCTTCTTTTCTTTAACCAATTTTGTAAAGGGATAAGCACAAATTTAAGATTTACAAGAAATCACAGAAAATGAGGCCCAGTTAGTTTTAATCGGTGGAGTTAAAATGATTCAGCCATGAAAACACTAAGCAGCATAATAGTCTAGGGTTTCTGGTAAAAACTATGAAAATGTGATTTTTATACAGCTCTGAAGATACATGAGGAAAATGTAGGAAGAGAAGTTTGATGTTTCTAATACTCCACTTGCCATCAATCTGTTCTAAACTTTTTTTTTTTTCACATTTTGCCACAGCTCTCTCTCAGATGCATGATTTTTTTCTGGCTCCTACCGGTTTTACAAAAATCTTCCTCTTGAGCCCTGAAATCCACTGAAGGTTAAGCTTGTCTTTTTATGATTTGTATGGAGGGTGACAGAAATATTGCTACACCATCATCATTTGAAGATCAGGTCTGAAATAAATAGATATAAGGAAGTTATTCTTCCTCAGTAGGGAAATAAAAAAAATTAAAATTAAAATATTGGAAAGCTGATTCAATCTCTAACATCAGAGAATAAATCCCATTAAAATCTGACAATATTTTGTGAGATATCTCATTAGGGAAAGCTTATACCATGTAAGAATATACGTGAATCAGCACAATGATAAACAGTCAGGATCAGATTCACTATTTAGATAAGATCCCCATAAATTTATGTGAAGTATAGAGGGATAGAAAACTGGATTAAAATTATCATCAGAGAATTCCCTTTATATTATAAATCTGTCTGATTTCACATGTAGAAGACTGCGGCCATCCACTTGCTCTTTAGAAAATGGTGTAAGAAAACATTCAGGTTTAACAAATAAATAAATAAAAGATATAGCTACAGTTTGCTTTGCTTTGTATTCCCATAGCTAAGAACATTTCCTCACTGGTAGAGGAGGATATCCATGAGGGCTTCTTTCTTCTACTGGATTCTCAGTGGCTGTTTCAAAGAGTTCCTAGAGAAGCACAAAGGCAGTCTACTCTTCCCTGTTGTTTGGTAAAAAAGGGTGGTGAGGCACTGGAACATGTTGCCCAGAGAAGTTGTGGATGCCCCATCCTTGGAAGTGTTTAAGGCCAGGCTGGATGGGGTTTTGAGCAACCTGCTCTAATGAGAGGTGTCCCTGCACATGGCAGGGGTGTTGGAACTTGATGATCTTTAAGGTCCCTTCCAACACTAACCATTCTATGAACTCAAGACATTCAAACAGGTCTTGCTTCATTGCTGCAGTTACTTTTGTCCTTACTTTTTTTGTGCCTTGATAATATTGCATCCAGGTGTCTGTGTTTTCTCTTTGCTAAACTCATTTGGAGCTGCCTCTGAGACCGAAGATGTGTTAGGAAATGAAAGGCTATACAGAACTTCTCTTTCTGTTTTTACATCCTCAGAACTATCCTCTTTAGTCAGTTCAGGCAGAGGAAAGCTTCATGTCTTTCAGAGTGTGTACTTCAGGTAAAATTTTATTCCTACCTATCATGCTGTGCTGTTGGCCTTGGAAAAATATCTTCCAATTATATGAACTAACTCCTTCTGTTGGTTATGCTGTTATATTTCATTCCTGCATTGTACAGGCGCAGATGTGAAATGACTGCTACCAAAGCATTTTTTCTTCTTGCTCCTCTTGCATTTTGGAGAAATAAAGAAAATGAGTGGTTAGATTCTAGCACTAAAAGTAGCATTCAGGCTGAATTTCCCAATCTGATCCTTATCACATCAGAATAAAGGTTAAACTTTTCATCCCTTCCTCAGCTATTTATGCTATTTTAGAATACCTAAGTGGATATATTTAATCTATATTTTATTCAGAATCAGTTTTCTTTTCAAATGCAAGGAGTATTTTTTTCCCCCATGAAATGGTTTGGATTTTCTCTTGAATATCCTTTTATCTCTTACTTTATATCTTACATGGAAAATCTCTTGATCTATTTCAGGGATATTCTAGGAAAACAGCACTGCTCAGAGAGAAGAATGAGTTTCTAAGGAGCCATTCAGTTTTCTATAATTGTGCATCTGAATAAAATGTACATATATCAAATGTATGTGTATGTAGGATATATTCTCATGTGTACACTTCAGTGCATTGGTGTTTACTGGTATACACAGGTACATGTGCATGCATATATATATTAATTACATGGTTTGTAATTTAGAAATATTTAAAAATGAAACCAAATTATATTTTTTTGTAGATTACTTGTATGGTCTTAGGGATAGACCCAAGCGTGCAAGTATGCACTAATATTTACAAATAAACACCCTAGGTTGAAAATACTGCATGTTATCTGAAATACAGTAACAGCTACTTGTTTATTTTCTTCATCCACTTGAGATTCAGATTTCTAACTTTTTCTTAAACTATAATTATTTTTCTTCCATTTCATAGAAAAATACAACTGAATAGTCTAATTTCCCGTTGAAGCCCACTTCAACAATTCAGTTAAACTGGCTGATGTAATCGGAAATACGATGTTAACAGTTAGGCACATAGTCAAAAGTGTATTTGAAAAAAGTACAAAATATTGCATTAAATTTGAGTAAAATTTGGGTAACTGTACAGCCATTGAAGAAACTATTAAAAGGAGATATGATGACACAGGCTATAAATTCAGGAACCAAAAAGATATGTCATGGGCAGCTGATATTTGAGGTAAGATATGTGTTGAAATACATTACCTAGTTATTACAAGGGAAGTCTTCATCCATTACCTATGAGCAAACAGAAAAAGGTCAGATAAAGCTTGGAGGAACATTTTGAAAGTATCTAACTCTAAATTCTTCTTTTATCTTCTTGATCCAAATTCCTTTGCCAAATTAAAAATAATAATTCTTCTAGCTAAAATAAAATAATTTACAGTATTGCACAACACAAACCCCTCTCCCCCCAAATTAAACTTAACAAAGTCTAATGCGAAGACTAAATAGATTTATTGCGTGTATTTTGTGTAGCCTGCAAAGTACTTCCAAACATAAAACATATAATGGCCAGACACTTTTATTTGGAGTATACACTTATTCATAAGTAGCCAGAGAAGCAGTCCTTGAATGACCTACGTATTTTGCCTACCTGTCCTGGTTTGAAATGGAGCAGAGCAAACATTCTGTTTACTGAAAGATGGTCTTGCTTATATTTGTTGCCTTGACAACAAGAGTCAGCCATGGAGGCTGACCCCATGGAGGGGTTGCACCTGTGGGGAGGAGTAGACCGGGCATATGACCCAAAAAAATGACTAATAGGGTATTCCATCCAGTCTTCCATGCTCAGTATAGAAGCTGAGAGATCAGAGTGGTTTTTCTTTTTTTTTTTTTTTTTTTTTTTTTTTTTTTTTTTTTTTTTTTTTTTTTTTTTTTTGTTTGGTTGGTTGGTTGGTTGGTTTTTGGTTTTTTGTTTTTTGTTTTTTTAATGACTGGTTTCCTTGATGGCTCTTTCTTTAATGAGTCATGTCTAAGGATGACTTTGTCTACTTTTGGTGCCATTCAGTGTGTTCTAGAATCCAGGTCCCGTCTATCACTGAGTCTAGTCTGGAAATTCTGCAGTGCCTGCTGATAGCATCTCCCTAGGAGCTTTTTGTCACTTTATCTTTTAAAAATTCTGCTTCCTGATGAAGACTCCAGAGATTAGAAAGGAGAGCCACAGACTGAAAAGCAATTAACTTCCTCGAACATAATTAATAAAAATATACCGATAACATACCTAGTGAAGATTAGGTGGTATATGATAACCTAAACTGTCCTTAATCATTACTAACACTTGTGATTCAATACCTATTCTCTTTTTTTTTCTGTTCATGCACACAAACTCTCAGAGTCTTTAGGGTTGTATCTCAATGTTTGATACACAGCATCCCAGTGTTCTTCAGCCGCTATTTAGTAATGTTGGGGGGTTTTTTTGTTGTTGTTGTTATTTTTTTGTTGCTGTTGTTGTTGTTGTTTTTTTTGGCTTTTTTTAAAAAAATCACAATCAGTTAAGTATTCATTGTTTTTTAAAATGATTAAGTATTTTGGAGTATTGTATTCATTAGGCCACAACTGCCACTGAGCATGTCAGAGAATCAGTTTCCCATTCTGAACAAGTGGGAACTTGAGTTTTAGTGCAGCTTTAGCAGCAAATATTAAGTTATATAGTCTCAGTGCTCACTATCTAATCAATACCAAGGACATTCACCTTTGAAAGAACAAATTCCTAGGAAACTCAATTCCTTGGTTTTGATCATTTAAAGAAGAATTTTACCTATATCTTCCACTTCCCCGTGGGAGCTATTTCACCATTAAGATGTGAGCAAAATGAATACCTACACTGCAGTCCTGGAAGATCTTCTCTTATGCTTCAGTATCTTTGAAAATTCTTAGACCTTAAGTAAATCTTTTAAAATTAGAACTTGGCATCAGTTCAAAAATTCCTTAAGCTGTCATTCCTTCAGCCAATGGTGATGTGAGAACAATACTCCCTTTGGTAATAAAAAGCAAAATACACAGAATATTCTAAAACCAAAAGGAAAGTCCTAAGAGGAATAAATCTTACGTGATCAAATTGAAGATTAGAAAATGAAGAAAGGTCATTCAATTTCTCTCTTAATTTTGTATCTGAATGTTATATCATGGTACATTAGAAATGTCAGAGAGAAAGAAATAATTCCTTTCCTCACAGCACTGCTACCAGAGCAGAACAGATTCAAATTTGTGTGTGGTAAACTCACTGAATGTAGCATTTGATCTCTCAACCTTTTAGGATTAAGAAAAAAAATCCAACAGTGACAAACCCGCAAGAATGTCTGTTGGCAAGGGATATCCATTGACTGATACAAAGAGCTCAGGAGTCTTTTACCTCAGAGCCTTAAAAGGTTTAAAACAGAGTTAAATACTGTTAGATGGCTATTATGTGCTAGCTATATGCTGATTAAATATAGTGACGATAAAGTGCTTGTGTAGAGCAGTGGTCTTCGAATATGCTTTAAAGATGTACACAGATAAAGCATGTCTGGATGCCTTCAGGCATACTCTATATAATGCATTATCTTCTACAGTACATACTCACCTGAATTTAAAGTCAGAATTTGTTGTAATGTTTTTAATAACAATGGTACTACTATGCAGCATGATCAAAGGGGGATATTATATCCAAGTTGACCTGAGGAGCTGGAAAGAATTAGTGAAGAGTTCCACATTTCAAAAGGTCACATTCACTCATTCATCAATACTTACAGAACTACACATACACTGAATTTCCCTCTCTGCTTTTTTTTCTGGGCGGACAGCTGGCAACCTCCTTTACCCAAGACATTGTCTGAACTACAGTACTAAGATTCTTAAATGCACTCCAGCTAAAATAAGATGTGATTACTATAATGATATTTACTCATATGAAATCTATTACTGAGTTCAATTCTTTATATTGTTTTTGTGTATGTGTCTAAGTACATATGTCTAAACAGATATTCACATAGGTATAAAGAAGTAGACATTTTGGGGAATTTTTTGTGTTGGAGGTTTTTTTGGTGTATTTTGCGTTGTTTTTTTTTTTGTGTGTGTGTGTCAGGCTATGGTGTCTGCCATATCTCAAAACGAACATATTTTATTTACCAGGATAATATCAGTTATGTATTTTTTATGAACACTTTTCTTTCTGCAGAGCACCAAAGTAACTACAGGTAAGTCATATCAAGGTGTTTAAAACCTGAAAATATTTTCTGGATCTTTAGGTTCATAGTCATGTGTTTCTCTGAAAACTATGGGAACACTATCTGTAATGTCACACTTCTGTGCCTTGTTATTCTCATTTCCTTCCTCTGTGAAGCTGAAATATTTAGAGGTGAAAGACTGATGTTAATGTTCATTATCTGCTTAATATTGGAGGAAAAAAGTGTCTTTTGACATTTTATCTTCTTAAAACCAAGGCTATATTTGAGGAATTCATTAGTCATAAATATATGCAGATTTCGCTTCTACTACGAGCAAAAAATTGTTAACAATGTCCTGCTATGTAAGGGAGTTTGGATGACAACACAAAGGGTGGTATGAACATAGCAGCATACCAAGCTGAAAATCAGTTCAGGAGACTTTTGGAGTGCATTGAGGATAATTTCTTAATCCAGATGATAGCCCAACTACAGGAGAATTACTAGATTTACTGTTTACTAGCACAGATTAACTAAATAGAAAGGTCAAGATTAGGGACAGCCTGGTTACAGTGAACATGTCCTGGTGGAATTCAGTCTTGAAGGCTGTGGGACATGTGAAGAGTAGAGTCAGGATCTTGAATTTTAGGAAAAGAAGCTTTCATTAGTTGGTTTGGGACCCCATTAATGGTTGGGACTCCATGGGAAACTGCCCTCAATGATAAAGGAGCAGAACAGCCAACACCCCTTTCAGAACACCTTTTTTAGAGCCTGGGAACTGTTGATTCAGAGAGAAAATCAGACAGGGAAAGCAGAAGACCAGTATGGTTGAATAAGGACCTTCTGATCAAGCTAAAGCGTAAGAAGAAAATGCGCTGTGGAACCAGGGAACGATATCTGAGGAAGAATACTGAACATTTCCCAAGTGTGGAGGGAGGGGATCAGGAAAGCTAAGCCACAGTTGAAGCTGAAATTGTCAAGGAATGCAAAGAGTTAAAACATGGGTTTCTACAGGTTCATTGCTCAGAAAAGGAATGTATACACGCCCAATATATAAGACAGGTGAACTAATAAAAACTAGCATGAAGAAGGCTGAGGTACTTAATGATTTTTTCCATTTATTTTTCACTGGCAATCACACTTCCCACATCTGACAAGTACCTAAACCTCAAGGCAGGGACTGGGCGAACAAAGATCTTCCCATTATAGAAGAATCATTGAATTGCCTAGGTTAGAAGGGACCTTTCAGATCATCTAGTCCTAACCTGAGAAGAACAGATTTAAGACCACATGAGGAACCTGAACATCCACAAGACCATGGGACCTAATAAGACACATCCCAGGGTCCTGAGGAAATTGGCAAATGTAGTCTCTAAGCCATTTTCCATCATGTTTGAAAAGCCATGGCAGTCAGGGGAAACGCCCAGCAACTGAAGGATGGACAATATCACACTGTTCTGGTTTGAGAAAACCTGTTAGAATTTATTATTCTTTAGATAGTTATTCTGTCACGTGAAGAACCCTCCCCACCCAGAAAGGATAATCAGGGAACGGAAATAGACATGAAGGTTGAAATATAAATAGATTTAATAGAGTAAGACTAAATAATTAACTAAACTACTAAAATACTACAAAACAATATTAATCCTGACACTGAATTAAGATATACAAGAAATATACTCAACCAATTGTATCAGTAGGAAGCTGTGCACTCCCAGCAGTAGACAACAGATGTCAGATGCTGTGAGCACAATGGCTTTGGGAGGAAAGGAAAGAATTACTGTCAATGGCTTAATATCCAAGTGGAAACCAGAAACCAGTGGTGACCCTCAAGGGTCTATATTGGGACCAGAACTATTCAATATCTTAATCAGCAACATAGAGAGTGGGATTGAGTGCACCCTCAGCTTCTTTGCAGATGGCACCAAGCTGAGTGCTGCAGATGACATCCAGAGGGAAGGGATGCCATCCAGAAGGATCTTGATAGGCTGTCNTCTTCATAGGCTGTCTTGAGAGGTAGGTCCATGACAGCCTCATGAAGTTCAAAGACGCCAAGTATAAGGTCCTGCACGTGGGTTGAGGTAATCCCCTGTATCAATACAGACCAGGGGATGAATGAGTTGAGAGCAACCATTTGGAGAAGGACTTGGGGATGCTGTGAATGAAAAGCTCGCCTTGAGACAGTAATGTGTACTTGCAGTCCAGAAAGCAAATCGTATCCTGGGATGCATCAGGTGAAGGGAAGTTATTCCCCTCCGTTTATTCCACTCTCGTAAGACCCCACCTGGGGGTTCTTGTGAAAGATGTCCTTGCCAATGGCAGGTAGGTTAGACTAGATGATCTCTCTATGTCCCTTCCAACCTAAACTATTCTATGATTCTATGAATATGGAATTTGATTGTGTCTGTTAAGGATCATAATTTATTACTGAAGAATCTGAAAATGGGAATCGTAATCAGATACTGAGAAATCAGAGAACTGTGTTGTACATCTTGTTAGTGACATAAAAAATTATAAACATTGAAATATTGTGGGACAAAGGTATAGAAATATATACGCACAGTTTTATTCAGTGAAGCAATGGTATGTATTTCATCTGAAGTTAACAAATGGTGTTTATATCCCAACTAACTGTAGCCATCTGGGTAAACTTTTAAGATAGGTTTTTAATCTTAAACTATTCTTTCTCTGCACTCAATGGGGACCACTCATCTGTTCTAAAATAGATGTTCACTGTAAGCTGGATGAATAACTTTTTCTATCAGCTAAAGAGTAAGCCTAGGTGATAATAGTACTCACATAATTTTTTCATAAACTAAATGAATCCAGCACAACAGAGAGAATTTTGCTGAAGTGAGGTTCTAGATAAAGTATTATTTATTTGCTACCTCATATAGCTGTTAAACAAACTATATAAATGCAGTTCTGTGATTCAGAGTATGATCAAAAAAAGCAAGTTAGGGTAAATAATGGAAAAGTGAGCATTTGTGGCAAGATTTTTCCAAATCATTGTGAAGAAAAAAAGAAAGGAAAAGCTTTCTCATGTTCTATATGTATTTTCTTAATTCCTCTAGATATTAGGGCCAAAGGGTTATTGAATACATGTTCTTCTTAGGCCTTCTTAGGTAAGACAAAATATTTTAAGCAGTCAGTGCTTCTAAGCTGATGAGCAAGTTATTCAGTTACTTTACTGATCAATAGTTCTGCATTCCAGTGGTAGAAGGTAGCTTCTGACGCTTTCAGAAATCTTCATATAATAGCATATATTTTAACTCTTGGGCATGTAGACTCCTATGAAATTCAATGAATACCTCTTTAAAAGCATTAGGGAAATTATCCTGAATAAAATGAAAAAGTTGTGATTCATTACTGTCTGTATTGTTTACCCATTGTACATCTTCATAATAACAGAGATGAAACAAAGTCTTCTTTCAGCTCCTTCAACAGGCAAAGTCCTTTTGAAGGAAGTCTTATATATATAAAGTTGACAATAATTTTGAAAAAAACCCCACCCTGTTTATAAAAGTTTCAGAGCACTAGGGTTCGTTAATATTCTGCTCCAGAACAGATTTCCTCAGCTCCCATGGTTTTAATATGTTTTTGATCTCTTCAAAAGCTAACCTGATCATATAGATCACATAGTTGTTCTTTGAACTAAGAGTTCCTGTTAGAGAACCTGCTGTCGCATCACCTAGTCAGACTGACATGACTTGGGAGTTAGAGCTTGAAATCCTTTGGTGTAATAGGGATCAGTGAAACAAGTAAGGCAAAGCACGTTGCTTGTATGGTCCTCTCTGTCACTTGTTTCTGAGACACGTTCTCTGTGTGACTTCAGCTTTCAGTACTTGTTGTAGTAACTTACCTAATTACATATTTTACTCTAGCTTTCCTTGGGCACTTGCTGATACCTCAGCACTAACTGAGTCTTTGATGTCTATTTTAAGTTATTAAAGTTTGCTCATAGAAAACAAATCATACTCTTGACAGCTGCTTTCCCCTTCATTCCTCCCTTAATACAGCGCCATCTGTATTTACACACATACGCTAGACCCTTTATTCATTTTAAGTATAGAAAAGCCATAGCATAATTATATTTGTAGATTAACTAGAGTATTTCTGTAATTATTTCTTTTCTGTTAAGGATGATGCAGTACAGAGCAGACAGAAGACAGAATACAAACATTTTTCTGCTAAAAGGGATCTTTTTTTTTTTTTTTTTCCCATTGTGCCTTTCAATATTCAGACCAGTGTTTTTTTGTGTTACTCAACTTTTTTTTTTTTTTTTTAACTTATAACTGAGTTAGTATGAATAATAAAATATGGAGATACATACGTACAAAGTAAAATTCAGTATTTCCCAAACCTTATTTGTAGTAAAATCTACATTAGAAATTCACTCATTTTCAAATTAACTGACAGATATAATCTCCATCTCCTTTCATTGCTTAAATTCCATTAATGTTTGGTCTATCTTCTCAGCATTGACAACAAATTTAAAGACTTGTTCTTGTCATAGCTTTTGCTTGCTCGATATTCTATAGGTTATCAGTTAATCATAAGTTAACTTTGTAAAAGAAAATACATGAAATTAGCTCCTTTGAATTACTAGCATAAAAAAGTTAACTTTCCAAAAATAATTGTAGCAAATGAACTTTTATAAGACTTCCTAGTGTTATCACACTGCACAAAATGATGATGAGTAGCACACATTTTTAAATTTCCACTGCAGCTTTTAACATCATCATACTTACATCTGTGACTTTCAAATTAACCTGTACCATGGGATTTTAATGGCACATAAGTGAGTAGTAGAAAGCAGATTATTCACACTGTTTACACTGTATGATTATAAATCATCAATAAAATGGTATTCTGTTTGCAAGAATAGTCTTTTAGCATTTTGGGTTTGCCCTTTTTTGTTTTTGTTCTGTTTTGCTTTTTGTAGGAATAGGTTGGGAGATTCAT
This sequence comes from Thinocorus orbignyianus, assembly GCA_013400375.1. Classification (NCBI taxonomy): domain Eukaryota; kingdom Metazoa; phylum Chordata; class Aves; order Ciconiiformes; family Thinocoridae; genus Thinocorus; species Thinocorus orbignyianus. The sequence continues at coordinate 680,326 of VXBW01005894.1, read as the reverse complement.
TCAAAGTAAATACAAAAAGAGCAGTATAAAAATTTAATTTTAAAGGAAGTTTATCCATGTATAACATTGCACTTCTCCCTAAATACTTATTCACATAAAAATCAAGTAATGGAGGCTGAAAATACTTTTTAAAAAGAATTTTTAACAGACGACACAAACAGAATAGAATCTTCTGTCTTTAAATATTTTTGGAAGAGTGGAGAAGATAAAATATTAAAAATAAGGATGCTGTGTAAATTATATATATAAAAAACAATAGCAAAAGACATGCATCTACACACACCTTTTCCCCCCAGCAGATTTCAAACACAAATTGATCTGTAGACATAAGGTCCATTCATAATATCAGTGTCATGGACTGAAGCGTACCTGAAAGCACTTCCATGATGAAGGAGAACATAAGAAGTTCCACCTAAACATGAGGAGGAACTTCTTCACTTTAAGGGTGGCAGAGCACTGGAACAGACTGCCTAGGGAGATGGTAGAGTCTCCATCACTGGAGGCATTCAAAACCCTCCTGGACATGTTCCTGTGCAACTTTCCCGTGCAACCACTTAAGCAGGTGGAGTTGCTTTGGCTGGGGGATTGGACTAGATGATTTCCAGAGGTCCCTTCCAACCCCATATCATTCTGTGATTCCGTGACTATATCTGACCAGCTCTAAATAAGTAGATTAATCTAGACGATCTAGAAAACAAAGAAACATCAGACAAATTGTGTAATGCATAACCTCACACTGTTGTAGCAGATTTGGGGAGGGAAACCAGAGGGTGACAGAAAGCCTGGTGGCAACTGCTCTTTGCCTTTAGATACAGAGAAAGTCAAAGAGATTGGCCTGTGGCTGCGTGATTAGAAAGACATTGCAGGCTTAGGCTATCAGTCTAATACAGAAAGTGAAAAATAGTTTAAAAAAACAGTCCCTTGAGTATGGGGCAGAAAAGCATCCTCATATGTCAGACAGTGTAGCAGGTTGAGTCTACAGTGGAGACCACCTGGCCCTGGCACAAGTGGTCAGGGTAAGTGCCTGGTTCCCCAGGTTCATGTGGTGGCAGGGGAGCAGAGAACAACACTGTAGGAGCAGGCACTTTGTATATTGTTGTGGAATAATTACTAAAATTATGTTATATTGAAAATACAGCATTGTTCACACATTAAGGAAACATATAAAATCAGTTTTTAGGGTAGGATACGGTTGTAACTGTTATGTGAGGAATCCACTACATCTGTGACTCCCTCTACAAAATTGCTTGCAAGGCAATGTGGAGGATGGAGTAAGGTGGAGATTCTATGGCCAGACTCTGTAATAATACAGCAGATACGGGAACGAGATGGTCCTATGAAACCAATAAGCTGCCTACTTGTTACCCTAAGCTGACAGTCTGTCAAATTTTGACTAAATACTATCCTTTGTGCGAACTTTGCTCGTTATAATGGCATTACAATATCAAAATACGCCTCCACTCAGACAGCTATCCACCGACAAGGTGCGACCACTCCTCCTTGAGTCTGTGCCCTGAACTTTTCAAAAATGATACCTTTAAATGCAAGGTGGGAGATTTTTACACTCATCATAATAAAAGTATTTACGACAAAAGTCACTCAAACTCCACTTTGTAGGTAAAAAATAGTATAAAGATAGTCCAAGAAAAGGGGAACATGAGGGAAGACACCATCATGAACAAGTGAAGGAGAACTCCATCACAGACTGCTTCAGTCGATGGGGTGAGCCTTTCTTCCTGCCCCAGAGGAATGCCTTTGGATAAGGCTTAGACTGCACCAAGTACTTCCTCAGGAAACTTAGAAATCTCTCCAGAGAATCACTTTTATACACTTATAGCCAGGCTGTATTATTTGTTACTCTATCACAGGTTTTGTATAATTAACAATACTTTTATCTGCAGTTGCTTTGCAGACAGTGTATTTATCACCAGTGACTCATAGAAACCTTTCTATCTGTTATTTAAAGAAACCGCACTGGTTAAGTAGCTAGTCATTTCAGTTTCTCATTGCACATGATCAAAGACTTGAGAGTGGCTGTCCTAACTCGTGAGCACAAGTAGACTGAAGGCACAGTCTGCTATTAGTGTATTTGAAATCTTGATAGTTTTATATACTAAATGTGACTGGACTGATAGTGATGAATTGGGCATCACTCAGAATTTAAACCTAGCTGCACCTAACCTCCCACCTTGGTGCGAAGTGTTAGAACACAAGGGGATTTATTTTCTGCCAAAACTACTTTTGCCTCTTAGTGCAACAGTTGTAGAGTAGAAATCCTGATCTGTGGGTATATATCCCTACAGAAAAGAAATAATGCCAGAAGGCAAGACAAGACCAGTGAATAAAGAAAGAAATTAGCAGGAAATATGAGAATATGTTTTCAAATTTTATTTGACCCATCATTTTTTGGTATACATTGATTTACCTACAGTTCAAGATTTGTATTTTGTTTCTTCCTGGAATATCTTTTCCTTCCATGATACCATTTAATTTGAAACATTGATGTCTAAACTATAATTACTGTGTCCTTAGTTTTACCCCAGAGAAATTCCATTGACTCTGTGCAGTTTCTTCTGATTTATAACAGGATGAGGAAGATAAAATTCTAACTGTTTGTTTTCCACTGTCGTAGAATGAGGAAAACTATATTGTAACCTTTTGACAGAGTCTATTCTGTTACAGCTTCAGGAAATGAATGCTGTAAAAAAAAAACCACCTATCTGTGCCATTTTTAGATGTCTGGTTTAACCTTTCGAACCACATTAACCTTTGCATTACTATTAGTAGTTTAATTATTCATAATTTTCTTATTCCTAAAATGTTTGATATTAGGGATATTAGATGGATTACATGACTTGAAAGTTGTTATTAATATACTTTTCCAAATTCTTTACCCTAACAGAAAAGGTGATTTCCCTTAGTGAGACCGTGCTTATTTCAGTCACGTTTGACAAGCAGAATTGCATTTTTATCTGCTTGTTTGCCAGTTTTTATTAACTAGCTATCTGATTTGAAGTACTCTGTTCCAGTGAGAGCTACTACCATGGTAGGCTGAACATACCCCATGATGGAAAAGAGCTTTGATTCCTGTACTGTGGTTGGTTGATTTTTTTGCTTCTGTTGGACAGTTAGTAAACCTTAGTTATTTCTTAGTGAGTAATAATTCAGCAATTAAAAACAATATCTTTTGTTAATAAGAGAAGAATAAAATACAACATAACCAACAAACATAAAAATGCATAGCTTTGACTATAGCATTAAAAAAATGAAATAAGAAACATCACGGATTAGAATGATTGATAAATACTTTCATGTGGATAACATTTTTGAGTACTTACATGGAGTAGGACACTACAGGTACTGGAGGTACCTGCTATATGTGCAAGGCCACTGTGTTGTATAGCTGTAATCGTATTGTATTGTATGCCACTGTAATTTTAGAGCTTTCTAGTGGAAATAGGAAAAAAAAATAAATTTAAAAAAAAAAAAAGGAAGGATCAATGGGATGTGAAAAAGAGAGAAGCTTCCTCCTTTGATGTCTTGTCTTATCAGAGTATTATTAGAGAAATGAGAGATAGAAGAACTATTGTTCTCTCACCTCTTCTTCTGGCCTTATTATAATGATTCCAGGTACTGTCTACAAAGGACTAATTTGTTGACCACTTCTTCCTTGAGTAGGATGATTAAAAGGAAGGAGAGACCATGAGATATAAAAGGACAACTTCTGCTTCCTATGTCCCTCTACAATTTTTTTCTATATCCAGTGAGCTGGGCAAACGAGAAAGTACTTTATCAGTGACTCTCAAATATCAGGGCAGATAAAATCAAGCTGTTTGCCACAAGTATTTCTGATACACAAAACCAGAATATGTTTTGATTGAGTGAAAGCCTATAATTTTATTGATGTACGATTTCCCTGAGTAATACCTTGTGATCCAAACTTTACTGGAGCAGTAGCTGAAGCATCTCAGGCAGCACTCCTCAGGTCCTACATCACATCTACTCATCCTGTGCCAATGCAGGGGATACTTAGATCTCTGCACAACTGAATCGTGTCCCTGTTGACTGAAACACCTTTCTCACCTCTGAACTCCTTTCTGGGACATCATCACTTGGAGGACAGAATTTCTTCTTGAACTGAAAAGTCCAGGCAGTGGTTTTTATAGTATAATAAGCAGTGTAGTAGAGTGCAAATCTTCACTTTGTGGAATATATTTCTTGTGCTAAGTGCCAAAACATACTTGTATCACCTGATGTTAAGACTTAGGAATTATATAGTTCTTGCAGACACTATGCAAAAATGCGAATTTTATCTGTTGTACATCAAATGAAAAATATTTTATATTATTATCTCTTTGCTACTCTTTCAGTCATAAGATATAAGATTTAGTTTCCTTTGGGATTTTTTTTACTTTATGTTGTGTTAACACCATATCAGAATTCTCTCTCAGTGTAGCAATTTGTTGGCTTACAAAAAAATTCCCAAGATAGATGTAGAAGCAGTTCATTTTGCAAATAAAAGCAATAATTATTTCAAAGCAAAATTTGTCTTTACAAAACAGGGCCTGACTTTATGCAGATTTCAAATATATATATTTTTAACATGTTAGTAATGAGAAAATCACCAGCCTTTATTTCCAAAACTTAGATCGGGCAAATGTTTTACTGTCTATTTGATGCTTATGCTTATAAAACTAGGATTTAAGTGCTTGATTCCTAATTCACAACCCACATTTCAAGATATAGATATTTAAAACAAGCAGTTCAAACTGTTTTCCAATTTTCACATAGTTTGCAGTTGTTAGATGTGGGTAAGGATAGACATAGTACCCTTCAGAAAAATAAGTTTTAAATATAAGGCATGAAAAAATGTGCTGTTTCTTTATTTTATTTTATTATTTTATTTTATTTTATTTTAAGGTGTGATTTTTAATCTCCTTGATAGCCTTAATCTATCCTAACATATCAAAAAACCCCAGAGGTTTAAGGAGTGACTTCAGATATGAACGCCTCTTGTGATAGTGCACTTGGCATGTCAAAGCTAAAGACACATTTTCTGCCTTTGAACTAGTAACCTTTTAATATACCCAAGTAACTAGCAAATTTTCTGGCCTATATGTCTTGAGATTTCATTTGAATCTTACAAAATACTCTGACTCTGACCTTTTCATGCAAGATAAGTCAAATGTGGTGACATTATCAAAATCTATATTTTATTATTTTTATATTCATCACTTCTTAACACTGTATGAAAAATTGTCATCTTTTTTCTTCAATTGCATTAAAATATTATTATATAAGACTCTTCAAACATTTATTAAGACTTTACAAGGCATGTCAGCGCAGAAAATAATGTTTTAATATTTTTTCAACTGTTCTGTATTTCTGCTTCTCTAATACAAACCCAGTTCCCAAGTAACTGAGGTTACTGTGCAGATCTATTGTTTCTGAATTTCATATACTGAGTGTCAGAGCTACTAAAAGTAGGCAAATCTCACTAATGTAAGATTTTCCCATATAAATATTGTATCAGAAATACATTTTTAAAAATTGGATTGAAGTCAAATCTGTGTAATTTCTTTTTGGTGTGACATGATCTGAAAATTAAACCGTTAAAATAAAAATTGCAATTAACACAAGCATCTGGGAAGTAACATAACAGGCTTTGAGCTTTGGATTACACATTGGTTTGAGGTGATAAAGAATATGATACCTAGAATTATAAACAGTTAAACATTTAAATTTTGGATAGAAATTTTTATGCAGTATGCCTACATTCTCTCTTTTGAATTAAAATAACTCTTTCTCTTCTTTTGGAAAACTAACCTATGCATAGAGGAAATCCAGTCTCAGAATTCAGTTTCTAGACAGCCTGTAACATACTGAAAGGTTTGGGTTGGGCTGCGTGTGTTTTGGTATAAGGGGATTGTTTTAATTCACAGGTTTAATACATTCCCATGAATTGTTTCCCTATTAAGCTTCTGTAGGAAACTTTTATTCTGATGTTTGTTCACCAAACTTATCTTTTACCTCCGTGCATGTTTATTTTTAATATCAGTATTTGTTTCAAATAATGTGATGAATTAAAATTTCCATTCAATCTTCATTTTGATGGAATAAAGTGCAATTAATAATTTTTCATGCTACCAACCCCCCAGATATTTATATTATAGAATTCCATTTCTGAAATATTTATTTCAGTCCTGAGTAATGTACTCTAAGCAAGCCTTCTTTTGCAGGGGAGTTTGACTAGGTGATCTCTAGGAGTCCCTTCCAACTCTGACAGTTCCGTGATTCTGTGATTTTGTAAGTTTGTCTTCAGAAGCAGCTCAATGCTGAATCAAGAGTCATGATTATTAGAGAAGATATTGCTCCATATCCGTGTGGTTAGATAAGGCCAAAAGATGAGGAAGATGCAGATCTGAAAAAGGGCAAATATTTTTTACACTTCTTGCTCTTTAAGAAGTATATTGTAGAGAGAGTGATGGTCCTTACTGTAGCCGAACTTGGTGGAATATGCTATAAAAAGACATATTTCAAGATTTTTGATCACACTTCTTTTCTGGGTAGATACCACATTTCTAACAACGTGTTTGACAACCACTCCTTCATTCAGCAGAGTTATAGGCATTTTCCACTGCTGTCTATGCTTGTCTTTAGGCTGATCAGCTTCTGTTGTACTTCCAGGTTATGCTGCTCAGGACTGGCTGACACACACACAGAGACCCAAGTGGACTGAAGGAGCAGTGATGGTTAGAGGAAACTCTGTAATCTGGTGAGGGCAAGCAGGGCACCCAAATCACTGGTGACTCAGACTGTCAAATACTGAAGAGCTCCTTGTTGTGGTGTAAAACCCATTGAGGGGAGACAACAAACTTTCCCTACAAAGCATTGAGGACTGAAGGGGGCTACTGACAAAAGGTGGCTAGGGCTTTTTGTGGGATGCAGGGAAAAAGCATTTGGGAATTGTTCAAGTGTTGTTATGGAGTGGTTTAAGGAAGTTGTATGAGTGTGGAGTACCTAGAGGAAAAGCCAAAAAGAGAGATTAAGGTGCATCAGGGAGGAACAAGTGCAGGAAAATAGAAAAGTGGATAAAATGGTATGTAAAAAGGGGTGTTAGTAGACTTTAATTAACTGTCTCTAAAATCAGGCTGGCTTTGCAGAAGTATCCCATCTCTTGTACGTCTGCATATGAAATGTTTGGTCCATTTCTGGTAAAATTTTTCATCAAAATTAGCAGGTTTTCTATTGAATTTGAACTATACAGACATTTCTTGGGAATAAAAAAATGGGATGAGGGAAGCTAAACTCTTCCCATAATACTTCCTGACTTGGAAAGTTTTATACTCTGTAACAAATCCAATAAGAAATCACTTACACTTGTTTATATTGTTATATTGTTAACTCCAGCAATATCATTACCTTATAGACTCAGGTTGTGTGTCAAAAAAAAGTTTGATAGTATCAAGTACTACATATTTTCCCTAGGTGCTTCATCAATAATTATTTTTTTGCTACCCATCAGTCATTTTTCATGTTTTTGTTTCCTTTCTACATTTTAAAGATCACAATCCTTTTGCAGTTATCACTAGCAGGAAAGTTTACTCACAGAAAATGCCTGTTTGAAGTCAGCAAGGCTCAAAGAGGATCATCAGTACGAGTATACTGAAGGTCCTGCTTCAAACTACTCTTTGTATGCTTGGTAAGTATGATTGAAGTTAGAAAATATTTTCTAGATATCAATCATAACTACTAGTCCCATGAAGTGAAAAAAAAATAAAACAAAACAAAAAAAACCCAACTAAAACAAACCCCTCATTTGGAGGACATATTCTTTCCATCCCTGACTAATCTGAATTTAATTGTTGCCTGTGTATTTTCTTGAACATTGGGTCCCTTCCTCTCCTTGACCCCTCACACAAGCTTTGAGAAGCCAGAGGAAATCTGCAAAATGCTTCAGAATCTTTTTTCCTCATCTGTGTTTTCTATTTGATTTACTCTGTTACCTACTAAAGAGAAAAGATGCAGTTTGCAGTACTCTTCCGTTAAATGTTCAGTTATGATCCACCAAGGGATCCCATTCCCTTCTTCCTAGTGTATATATGTGTATTCATTGATCATAGTTGCATCTAACAGTTTAAATATCTCCAACTCATATCCCAAAGTAGCTGACAGCAGTATTGTCACATTTTCAATTGCATCTGTCCTTGTAACACAAATAAACCAACAAAAAATAAAGTCACATTTTTTTAAAGAATGTTACAAGTATTATTAGAGGTATTAGCAAGTGAGAAATGTTCACTGAATCACACGATGATATGGGGTTGGAAGTGACCTCTGGAGATCGTCTAGTCCAATCCCCATTGTTGTCTACTTCTAGTGAAAAATGCATTGAGTCTGAGAGTTTTCAATGTTGGGCTTTTTTTTTCACACTGGAAACAGATTATAGAATCTTAACACATAAATGACTTCAGTAGTTTATTTTTCTTCCCGGGTGAATGAAACTCTCAGGATTCATGCCAAACTAACATTAACAAAATACAAGTAGTGTCATAAATTATTGACATAGTTGACTCCATCTATAGTAGACCCAAAAGCAGTGTAAATGCTGGACGAATAAGGTTTCATATTTTGAGAATGAAGGCTATAAATTAACTATGATATTTCGTTTCAGGAATGAAAAGACGCTGTGTAATATATTCCCACAGAGGGTATCGTTCAGATGATAAAACAAAACTTTTTTTTTTTTTTCATAGTCGTAGTTGTAAAAATCAGATACATCACCTTTATTTATATTTTGAAACAAAAAAGGTAAAGAAATCTTTCTAGGAAATTAAAGAGAGTTTGTTTTTGTTTTTGTTTTTGTTTTTTTTCTGGGGAAAAAAAAAAAGCGTAGCCTATTAAACTTTAAACTTAAGCTTCAAGTAAGTCGATATTTACTACAATTGCAATGAGTGACCCTCAGTAACGAGGAAGATTATGTATCTAGGGAACTAAGTAAGTCTGGTATAACTTTTCTAAGATCATGTTTTTCCATATATACAAAACTTGAATATGCTTTTTTTCTTGGGGGGTGGGGTGGGAGGGGGAGGGAAGGGAACAGAATAATATTTTTATTTTATTGTCTATTACCTATCACTCTAATTTGACTCAGTAGATAAAAGAACTGTTATTAAAATACTCTAAAACATGTGGCTCAGTTATTCAACCAGAAATTGTCAGCAATGTGTATAAGCTGTGTATAAGCTTAGATAAGTAAAATTTCATCCACATAAACTCAAAATATTTCTTATATTGAAAATCTTATGTGTCATAAACTGTTTTAAATCATACCTGTTTGAAGATTTCTGTGGAAATCTCTTCAAATCAATGTATTTGTTTTAAAAATTAAGATAGTTCCCATTAATTAAATAAACTATAGCTAAAAGTAAATACTTAACTTATCACTTAAGAATCTCATAAAATGATTTATACTTATCCCAGTGTTAACAAAATTAGCACCCAGGAACTACTGCTTTGTTGTTGTACTCAGTCTATTAACATTCTTTACTGTGTTGAATAGATCGTATTTCCTGGCCCTTAGCAACTCTCAGGAGGTGTTTCACAGAGTCACAGGATGGCTGAGATTGGAAGGGACCTCTTGAGGTCACCTAGTCCAACTCCCCACTCAAGCAGGGTCAGCTAGAGGAGGTTGCTCAGGATCATGCCCAGCTGGAGTCTGATTACCTGCAAGGATAGAGATTCCACCATCTCTCTGGGAAACCTAGACCAGGGCTTAGTCACCCTCACGGTTAAAAAGTGTTCCTGATGTTTGCAGGGAATGTCCTCTGTTTCAGTTTGTGCTCATTGCATCTACTACTGTCCTGGGCACCACTGCAAAGAACCTGGCTTCATCCCCTTCTCCCAGCCCCCTCCAAGGGATTTATATACAGTAATGCAGACCTGTCCCCATCAAGCCTTCCCCTCTCTAGACTAAAGAGTCCCAGCTCTCTCAACCTCTCCTTACATGAAAGATGTTTCAATCCTTAATCGTTATCTGCTGCCCTAATTTCACTGACTTCCTGTGGACTCGTTCTGGCAAAATACTACAGTAGATTTTTTACCTATTTCTTCTCTTGTTATAGCGGGTCTTCACTTAATTTCCTTGGTGCTTAGACTTTTCAGGTTTTTTCAATTGCCATGTATTTTTTTTATCTGATCTTCCTTTAGTCAGTTACTCAGTTTGTAATACTAAGAAATAGCTGTCAGTCAATACTTTCTGAAATCTGACAAAGCTCAAAATGTTTGTATTTTAAAACAAATTTCAAAAATACAGTAAGAAAGAGATTAAAGCAAAAAAGCATAGAAGGACCACTAAATAAATACAAGGAAATAGTTAATCATGGAAATTTTAAAAAAGTTTTTTTTTCTTTTTTAGCTATGGAGAATTATTATCAGTATTTTCAAAAGGATGGGTTTTTTATTAACATTTCTCAAGGCTAGAAAGTCTTTCAAAGAAAGCTTTTTAAAAACCCTGGGAACTTGAAGCTTTTAAGCACTATATTTTATGTACAATAAACAAGTTATTCAAAATTGCTCCAATTAGAAAAACTTAAAATCCTTGTGGTTAGTCTGAATTCACATGAGAAATTATATCTACCACCAAAATAAATACTTTTATTTGCAATATGTCACTATAAAATATTTCATGAAACATGAAGGAAAGATTAAGTGGGTTTTGCCATGGAAAAATTAGAAACTAATTCCTAACAAGATAAATCAAAAGATGTAGTTCATGTAGAGGGATAGTCTCATTGGGTAGTAATTTGGATAGACATTTTGGGGTGCTTCAGCATTTCAGCTTCACTCTGATACAGTGGTAGCAGTAGTACCTTAACGGCAAATGTGAAGACAGATATCAATGATTTAGAATACGTAAGATTTTGTTATTCCTGAATTGACATTGTACTGAATTTTAGTCACACGGTGCTGCAGTTAGAAGAAATTACGACCTAAATCAATTTGGTTGCAAGAGTTCTCACTAGGCAGTATTTTTTTATTTGCTTCCTTTTCCCTCTGGATGTATAACTGACTGTTACCTTAAGTTGCACTAGGTTTGAAATTTTTGGTGTATTTTTGCCTGCTTATAACAGCAAACATTATGTTAAACTTTCCTTCGCATTTATTTACTGAAAATCAAGATCAAAGCTATTCAGTGTTATATATAATGGCACTTTCATACAGAGAGGACTATGATAATTCAGAAAATGGTAAAGGCTGCTGAACATAAGTTTCCTTTGATTTTTCCTCTCTTTTCCTAGTAGGAATATGGTCTCTGTTTTTATTTCTATGCCTTCAGCAATATTTCCGGCAATCCCATGTTGTCTAAAAGTCCTTATAAACTTCATGCAAATATCTACGTGGGCAGTTCTAGAAAGCCAAACTACTTAACAAAGTGAGCTTTTATCAAAGCATTAAGCTGTTAATAAATGAAGAATGTTTATCCTCAGAAGAGCTTCAAAGAGTGTTTTGATGAAGATGAGCTTTCTCTCTTGCAGCTGTCCCTGCTTGCAGAGGGGAGCTGGCAGGCCAGATCAGGCTTGCTGCCAGAGAAGAATAAGTAGGAGGAGGTGGGCAAGGTTTCAGTGCAGGTGTTCCTTTAGAACTTGCTGTTTGATTACATCCTAAACTGTATCTGTGAAAGTGAGGCTGCTTTGTTCTTTTATGTATGCCCTGTGCTATTTTTAAACATGGTAAAACTCCCAGAAAACATTTGCACTTTTTCAGATCACTATTTAGAAAACAAAAATCAAAGCGAACGAAGGCACTGACCAGCAATAACCTATAACAGAATCATAATAATTTTCTTTCTTTTTAATCATGCTGTTGAGGTCATTCTCTTCTATAATTCATAAATGATAACAGTGCATGAGGAGATCCATCTGTAACCATAACTAAGTACAGATGCAAAGAAAAGCATTAATATTTTACAATAATTTCTCATAGACTAGCTTAATATGCTTAAGTTACACATTGGTAGAAAGCACTTTTCAGCAGTTGGATGTTTTCACCTTGAAACAGAAGCTGAGTTTCTGCTTTCAGTATCTGCTCTTTCAGATTTTGCTGTAAATATGGACCTTGAATTGAAAGAAAACCTTCCCCACCCCTTCTCTGTTTTTTTTTTTTTTTTTTTTTTTTTTTTTTTTTTTTGTGGTGGTGGTGTTATTTTCTTTGCTGGTAATTAATGGGTTTGGACATACTGTATACATTTATTTTAACTGTTGAAATTCTAAAACAAACTTTTGGAAAAAAATCTTTCAAGCCTGAATACTGATCACTCTCTTAACTATTCAATAGATTTCATAGAAACAAGGCAAAGACAGCATGGCCTGACAATAACACACATAAGGACTGATGTCTACAATAAACCCAATTTCCAATGACATCTTCACAGTCTATAAAACAGATAAACTATATCACAATGTCCACATAAAATAGTATTTTAATATTAGACATTTTGTATCTGAATGTTTACAAATGCTGAACATCATCACAAAAAGTACAAAATACAATCCAAAATACAGTACCAAGAGGATTACAACCATTTCAGTATGCATCTGGACAAGCAATTTTCTAGCCCTGTTTTCTCATTGCAGTGCCAAACTGGTTGAAAGGAAGCAGAAACTGGTCATGCCCCTTTAGCTGCATATTGCTCTGCTATGATGAGATACCCGGAAGGCATAAAATAGGCATTGACTTTTCTTCTTCTGAGCTGTGGTAGAAAAACATACCGGTAATACAGAAAAGGGAATCAAGTATTTATGCTACTTGAAAATAGCTTGTTTTCCAGTTTATTGCAAAATCATGAAGCTAAGGAGAAAATCATGTTGGAAGATATATTCGTTTTTATTTATTTTTGTCATTGAAAAATATCTTTTGTCCAACCTGGTTCATTCCATTCTTCCTGGCCATAAATATTTAACTTAAAATACTTGGAATAAAATGAAAAATTAAATCCATGAAGTTGAAAGTAAAAGCTCTTGTTTTTTAAGTAACAGATGGACACAAAGGGAAGAAGTTCAGTATCTTACTCAGCACCAAGAGACTTAATACTGCATTTCCCAGTGTCTAAGACTATATCCTAACTTTAGATTGTTTGGACGTAGGGATTTTTATTCTGCTACTTTGTATAGAAGACCAAACAGTCTTCGTGTAGGGACTGAAAGCCAGATGTCACAACCTTAGAGCAGTACTTTGACAACTGAGGCTCTAATTCTGTGTCCTGGAAGCTAGGACAAAATGTGTGTTACAATGCTTTATAAACTTCTCCACATTATATGAACAGAAAACAGAGAACAATAAAGATTCCTTGTGATATATCTCATATGACCTATGTATCACACTAAAGAACAGTTTTCTCTCTTAGTGACCACCAAAATATTCCAAAAAAAGCAAACCTGTCATGACAGAAGAGAGTGAAAGATGTGTTCCTTAAAATACCATACTTTCCCCTAGAAAGGACATCAAGCAGGACTTCATTTGTGCTCTCCCCCCGATGAATCCTTTACTGTAGGAAAATGTCATCAGAATGATTTCATCAACTAAGCTTATTTCAGTCAGGGCTCTTTGATTACTTGTAAAGGTCCTTTTTCCCATTTGCCTTAACTATCAACAGGAAATCTTTTTAATCCTGACTCCGCCTCCCCAAATCCGCTTTCTTTTTATGTTGTTTTGTTTTTTTTTTTTCTCATTTCTCTTTAGAGCAGTTTTAATTTTTTTTTTACCTTTTATTGTCAAAATAAATTCCCTCATTAGATTATATTAGTCAAAAGATAGAATTGATCTATTGTGTCTAGAACATGCAAAGAAAAAGAGTAAAGGCAAAAAGGACCTCTTTGGTGATATTTCTGTACTAATATTTTGCATTTTTACAGGAAAACATGGTCTCTAAGTTAATGCCAAAAAGGTGGCTCTCCTTATAAGATAGTGATTATTTCTTTAGCTCTTGGAGAAAAAGAGTAATGAAAATAATCGGAAGAGCATCGTAATAAATATTATTTTCTGCCTTTTTCAGCAGAACAATTAAACGTAGAAGACTAAAAAATGTTTCTTCTGAGGTTTATCAGAAATTATATAGTTAAAAGATATACTGTTATAGTCTACATCTTTTGCATTTGTCAGCTTTAGTGATAGAGCTAAATGAGTTGATACTCTCTTTGAAAGCTGACAAAAGGCAGCAGAGCAAGATGATGTGTTGCCATGGTCATAGTAACTGTTTCAGAGAACCAAATCAAAGTAACAGAACAATATTCAATACAGCAAAGAAATTCCACCAGCCGCAAACTGAAAGTAGACAATTCAAGGTAGGAACTGAGCATGCATTACTTAACAAGGAAGAAAACTAAATGTTAGACAAGCCTATTATTCTCTTGCACTGAATACTCCAGTACATTAAAATTATAAATTATGACCTGATACCGAAGTCAGAGGCACTTTCTTTCCATAAACAGAGTTGAGTGAATAGCATTCATTTTTTGCATACTTATTTTCCATAATCAGATTTGTGTGATATTTCAGTATAATAAATATCCACCTGATCTTAAAATTTTCCATTTTGTTGCCTAAAGAAAGAAGAAATAAACAATTCTTTTTCCTTTGTTTATATTTTCAGTAAAAGCACATCAAAACATAAACAACAAAAAAAGCGCCAAGATTTAACTACTCCTCATGGATTTGACAAGGAATAGTTGCTCTTTTTTTAAGCCAGAGATCCAGGAATTACAACTATCGTCTTGAAATTGAAGAGCTAATCAGGTAGGAAGGGGTTTTGAAACTCGGTCTTCTCAGTCAGAGCTGTACTATTGAGTGTTTTGAGGCATGTTTCTCATTGTCAAATATAATTGACTAACAGAAAAATTGCGGCTGAAATAAGCTAAGGGAAAATGTTATGCCAGGGGTTGTCCAGCTTTTACAGAGTTCAAGACCCTCTATTACATTTTCTTCTCTTAATGAAACAAAACATGAGTCTGCTGGAAAAGATAAGATTAAAAAATCTGTTTTATTGTTGTTTAAATGTTCTTGAAAGTCTAGGCTGAACTGCAATGAAGTGAGGGAAGAGACTTCTAGTACAATAATTCCACTGCTTACCAGCAGGCTGGCAGACAGAACAGGGAAAAATGGGAAACAGCGGAGAGACCTCTGCTCAGACTCCTTAAGATTCATGGCCTTGTTTACATTTTATGAACACCAGGAGGAGAGAAATATATTAAAAAAAGCTGGCTACCCAAGAGTGTATAAGATTCCCAAGATTCCTTTCAGTCATGAACTGTAAAAATGACATTTATATTTTATTGGTTGCTCGGGATGTGTAATGTACATGTTTACAGACTTTTCTTTAAGCATCACAACAACCTTTTAAAGGAGATAAATGAATAGCAGCTTAGTTACAATTTCCACTTTTCCTGCTTTGACTTCTTACCTCAAACCTGGCCAATAAAGAACCCAGTGGGTAGCTTTTTAGAGAATCTTTCAGCATGAAAGTAATATGTCTCAGGGAAAACTCAACAGGAGGTGAATAAGTTTCAGAAGCAAGGAAGTAGGGTGGTTGTAATAATGGCATGGTGTATTGTTCCTTTAATAAAAGGTCTTATCTAAAACTTTAAATTCAGATGTTATGCTTAGATTTTTTGACAGGATACCTATAAGGTATTTTTTTCAAAAGTCTAGTGAATAAAGAAAGGAAGCTTAAAAATACATAATTTCACCTCCAGGCTCAGTAATTTCACAATAAGACCACTAAGATATTTCTTCTCTTCTCATGTCATCTCATCTCACCTCTCATAATGCCTTTAAGCACACCTTTCATTAAGGTCTTAAAAATGTTTATATACAGATGAAAGGAATAATTTCTTTATACCTGTTAGTCCCCCGAGGAAGTAGATTTGACTTCTCTGCTCTATCCCTTATAACCTGACTGACAATTAGTAGTGTCCATTTTGATTTTGAGTGCATCACAGCACAGTGGTGGGTTTTGCCAGAGCAGTGCATTGCAGAGATAGCAGTATGGTGTCCGTGTACTGAAATAGTGATCTACTTGCAGGAAGTTCACAAGGGTTCATATCCAAACAATGTCTCTAGATCTTTGTTCTTTTATTTATATGCTGAACAATTGACATCATAGATGCAAAGTCCTAACTGATCTGAACTCCAGTTAACACACTATTTAAAAAAAATAACCCACAAGGTTCTAAAATAAGATCATTTGTATGTTCATGTCTTGTGGGCTGACACCCTGACTAATTTGTCGTTCTCATCATTCCCTCATCCATTGTATAATTTTCAATTTCCAGTATAAAACCTTGCAGTACAACAGAAGACTGCATAAGATCCACACGAGTTGCAGATATCACACGAAATGCATTGCTACATTTTAAATGGTTAGTTCAAACTCTTGTGTTTGTACAAACATGCACAAAGAAAATAAATGCCATAGAAGCAAGCTGCACAGCTGGATGATCAGTGGTCATGAGCAGAAGTCTGTTAATCTCAAGGTAATTAATTATGAGAATAAAATTCTAAACTTCCCTTTCCCTCCCTCTGTGCAGAGGGACTGCATAAAAGCTAGAAATCAGTGCCATTTAAAACCTAATTTAACAGTTTAGATAGCACCCCAGTGGTTTTTATACTTTATGTTAATTGTATGTTACTAGGTAGGATGATTTACTTAATACAGGTAAAGAAGATAAAAAACATGCTTTTTTTTTTTTTTTAATAATTAGGAGGAAAGAAGTAACATAAATCCAAAAATCTTCCAAAAAAATTTGCAAAATGACTCAGTAAGAGAAGTAATAGCTGAACTTCAATAGCAGAAGTGATCTTCTACTATAATATAGTAATAGATTTATTTTTTCATCTCTAAGCCATGGGAAGAATTATGAACAATCCATTCTTTATGAACAACACATTCAATAATCTTTTTTTGCTTGTTTGCTAACTATTCACGGACATATTTTTTTTTATTAAAATCAACTAAAAATAATCAGCTTTATTTTGATATTATGTTCCTGATTCTTTCTGTATCTGAGAGTGTTTCTGACTTTTGTTTACAAGTCTGTATCCATACTGAAACAGAGTGTTTGACTTTTTCCAGAAAAAAATAGGAAACTAAGACAGAAATATCCATTCCTTTCTTCTTGGTGAGAGAAATAAATTAAATGTGAGCAGCTGGCATTGACATTTGAAAGGAGCCTTTAGTGATGCAATCTGCTGAAGCAGTGAGGGAAAAAGAGACATTACTTATCATTGATTAATTCAGGATGCTACTGATATTTTATGTGGACACAATATAAATGTTTGCCCATAAAAAGATCATAAAACACCTGCAAATCATGTATTTATATGTTTTGGTACATATTTCTAAGTATCATAAGTTCAGCAAAAAGCATAAACAATCTTATGTGCTTTCTTTCTATCTTCCCTACTGAAAAGAAGGAACTAATCTCCACTATTATACCAACTTCTGCCATTAGCTTCTGAATGATCTGCATACATGTCCTGGCTTGATTCCCTTAAAAGTAATTTTGATTGGTTCCTTAGTTTTTTCACACCTGAAACGTTAAAAGCAAAAATACATTTAAATACATATTTGGGCTTTTTCTATATAGGTCAGCTGTGTAAATGTCTAAGCTGGTATTCCTCACTCCTGACTTGGAAACTAATGTAACAGGACATAATTGATGGTTTCTTTTCTGATGGATTTCAGTGTTGCTCACAAGTTATCCACATGCTAGATCCAGGAAGACACAGGTAACGAAGGAGGTCTTTGTGGAGAACGAAAACTGAGAGGACTAGCCTGATTTCACCTGGCTTCTGTGAGTCTTCTTCTCAGCTCACTGACACCCAGCAGTGAACTCTCTGTTGGACATTTGGTTTCAGACAGTTCAGGGGTAAACTGGGAGACAGTTTTTCCTCGTCCAATGCCTTCCCTGACTTCTGGCAATGAATGGTTCATTTTCTTCCCAGGATTATAATTGTTCTGGGGACTAGTTCTTTGCTCATGGCTTTATGTAGAACAAAAGAACATAATGTTTTGTCCCAGATAGTGATTGCTCTTGATTCTTGCTGAAAGTACAATGTGTGCCATTTGATGCAACATTTTCTCTCCCGTGATTCAGGAAACCAAAGAAATGTCTTCATACAGACATTGTCCCCTCCCTGTTACTCCTGACATGGAAACAACGCATCCAAGAAAATTCTATTCCCTTCCAGTTTGTACTGCATGTCTGAACGCAAGTACTGTTGCGGTCAGCTTGTAGTCAGTACCTCTAAGTGTCAGCTGAGGAGCACTGAGCGGTCTAGGAGACAATCCTAGGAACTTACAAAGAAAATCAGTGGGTGTTGGAGAAGAAAATAGGAAGAAGTCATCTCTTCCGACTGATATTCAGAGGGATGGAGCCAGTGGGGGCAGGTGTTCAGGATGTAGGTATCTTATCTAGCATGGCAGGGTAAGGTGAACTATTGTCAGCAATAGGAAAGAATACTAGGCCAGAGCTTTCATCCTTCATGTAGTCATATCCTTTTTGTTGTGATGTGGTAGTAGATAATAGATGCTATTGAATAATTGACAAGTGGATGTCCATGAGGTCTGTGAGTGAGGCAGTTCTGGATTAAGAATTACTATTGCAACTTTAAGCTATGACCTAACAGAAAAGCATATATGAGATAATATTTAAGAAGAAAACAGTGAGGAGGAGTGTAATATCTTGAATTTCACTGAGAGATACAAAGAAAACAAGTGCAAACATTGTGTTCAACACATTATTTTGAGAAATGTTGCTGCATAAATAGCTGTGCAAGCAGGCTAGATTTGGCTGCCTCCACATAGGCTCCAATGCTACTTGGGAGATCTTGAACATTCAAAGTGCCCACAGGGAAAAGGAAGAAAAGACATAGCTTCCACAGGAGACCAAGGTTCTTATGAAATGAAAGTAGGTGCCTGTGTGTAAGGGAACTGAATCTGGCTTTGTGTTCTGAAGTGAAAACTATCCATGGGCCAAAACAGAAATCAAATCCCTTAGGTGATTCTTTTGAAATTAAATTTACCTACAACAGTTTGTTAGAATGACTAAGGATTGGGTTTTGTTGTTCTTGGGTTTTGGTCATTTATTTCTTCCCTTCTGTAAACCGCTTTCAGAAGACCCTCAAACCTAAACAAAAAGACGTTTCCATTGCTGGACTATGAATGGTTGTTTAGGTTGTACCTAGGTTCATAGTAACCCAAACCGCTTTCTGTGACAGGTGAAAAGGCAACCTGCACATCCTTCAAGCTAATTTCAGCCTTTCTCAGAACAGGGAGGCCTTATATATATTGCCTAGGGTGAATAACCTCTGGTATGTGCTGTCCCTCACCCTGCATTGTGTGGGAGAGAGCTGCTGAGCCCAGTCAGAGATACAGCAAGAAGATTTCTGACAAATAAGCAGTAGGGGTAATTGGATGCCAGTGCCTGAGGCTGTACCCCAGCCTCCATCAGTGTGCAAGAATCGACGTAGTCTCAAAATAAAAACTTGCAGTACTAGTTCTGATTTTTACCACTCCCACTCCTGTTTGCTTTACTCATAAAGTGTTCTGCCCTAAAATCTACTCTGAAGTTAAAGTAAGTGTGTGAGATTGTCCACATACGTGACTTTGTTTTCTTTTCATAGAGGAGCTTAACTTTTTCTGATGTAGTTTTTTGTCCATCTAAGCTCAGGAACTTGCAGGTGTGCAACCTAAAGCTAGGTCACTTTCTTATATGTCAAAACACAGTTTGTGCCATAAAAACAAACCAACCTTGCCTTCCCAAGCTAGTTTTGTTTCACGTTTGAACAAAACAAAACAAAACAAAAAAAACCAAAAACCAAACCAAACAAACAAAAAAAAACACCAAAAAGAGCAAACTATCTAACTCAGTAGTTACTTTCTAAATTTTTGTTAATTTCTACTCTGTAGTTACCCTCATTAAACCATGTGTCATGGGACCATCACAGCCTTGCCTTAATTAGGAGATGAGTGACTGAGTACGACAAGCTGTGGCCAGTTGCAATACAAAGAAGAATTGAGTGCCATAAGCTTGTCAATGGAGAAGAGATGAACAAGTGTCAAGAGAACAACACTTGAAACTGCCAGGAAGGCACAGTGTGACCAGTCATGGCAACATCAATCAACATTTGGCTAATAAACCTCCACTAAGGCACATGGGAAAGACATTGTTGTGTGACTGAGAGCATATGGAGGCAGAGGACCAGGGAGAAGGGCTAAACATATGTGTCCAAGTGATGCTCAGGTGAACCCTGAGACTGGTGAGAACAAGAGTTGCCTTTCTGCTGGGCTAGCTCCACTGTGCCTGCCTGCGGTGCTGGGAATAGGAGAAGGGCTTGGGGAAGTGTAGCTGCATGTATATGTGTGTGTGTGCATGTGCACACACACTCACAGAACTTTTTCTAACAGACTATTCCTCATCTTGGTCCAGTTGCCTGCTGTTCTGTTTCTCCCAGGACATTATAACTCATGTATAATTTCTTGAACAGCTGTATTAAAGAAAGACCATAAGCTTTTTTTGAATGCTAAATCAAGAATACAGTTGGTCAAACACATGATCTATAGCTTCTACAGTGATTACTGGAAATACTTTTACTTCTATATATACATATATATATTCACATTGATGCTTGCTTTCAATGGCAATTCTTATGCCATTAGCTACCCAGGTAGCTCGTGCTCTTATTTCCCATCAGCAACTATATAATTTCCCATTTTCCCATTTTATAGAATGATAGTGTTACTTATTTTCAAATAGTGTTTAAGCTTCTTCCAACAGCCATAGAAGAGGAAAAACTCGTCAGTCTTAAAATCTTTTATTTATGAGCCACTTTATCATATCTGCATTTTTATAACCATACTGCTTTTAAGGTACGCAATTTAATTTCACAAAATACAATGAACTTTTTTCTCTAGATGTAATCGCGATACCTGAAAATAAAGCATAATATCAACTTAAACATATACTTGAAAAGTCCCAAACACTGTCAATTTGTGTGGTTCAAAATTTAAAGGAAGTAAACTTTCTGGTTCACTATAAAGGCATAAAGAATATTTTATCTTACGTTTTTTAGACATTCTTATGTTGAAAACAGTAATACTAAAAATTTCTTATACTATTGTCCAATCCTGAGACAGTGCATTTTATCATTTTCAGTTTTAATTAAAATTGCTGCTCAAAAGAAATCATTTAACATATTAATATTAAGAAAAATCCCAACAAACTGCTTACCTTCATGCTGAGTTTAATAGAAACTTCCCAATTCCTGTGAAACTTAAATAAACCACCATTGTTTTTCAAAATTAAAATGCCGTGTAAACCAAAATTAAAATTAATGTAAACCATTAAAGCCTCCCAGGAATGCACATAAACACACATGCTGAAAACCTTGGGCTATTGTATCATTATTACTATATATTATTCTACAATTATTATATTGTATCATTATTTTTCTTTCATTATTATTGTATCTTATTGTATCATTATTGATGATGCAGAAAATGGAAGCCTACAGAGGATGGAAGCAAGGAGAGGTACCATGGGAGGAATACAGAGAAATTGAGTAGCCAAGGATCAGATGAGGAAAGCTGGAGGCCTGGTCACCTATGATACAGAGAAAGCTGAGGTTCTTAGTGACGTTTTTTGCCTCTGTCTTCATCTCCCAATTTGCAGATGGCAACGAGAAGATCAGGTTTGAGACCATCTAAGGAACTCGAAGGTATACAAGACCATGGGACCTGGTGAGATGAATCCATGGTCCTGAGGGAACTGGCAGATGGACTTGCAGTGGAAATTGCTGCTGGTTGTCTTTTTTGAGGTTCTCAGTCCTTTTCTACATGTCAGGGGAGACTATATGTAGGGGAACGGAAACACGACTACTTGATACTAGAATGATCTACCTATCACAAGGGAATTACTATCTCGTCAGGCTGCAGACATCTTCTGGGTTACTGGTTCAATACCTCTCCACTGGATGTTAAAAGAACAAATTTGGATGTTGTAATATACCCATATACCTTTAAGAATTTAGTTCTAAGTAGTTGTTTAAGGCTATATAATAAATTTATTACAGGGCATGAGGCCAATCCCTCCCTTTCTTTTCCCATTTTCTAAATACTGTGCCCCAATCTCCATTGCCATCCTCCACAAAGAGATAGTGCCATGTGTTTTAGAAAAAGGGTTACGGGGTTAAACTCACAAACAAAAATAATACATTCAATCTGAGCTATATCTATAAAGATTTATATAACATGGCCTTTGTATGTTTTCTGCTTTGCTTCATAATTAGTATTCCTTTTTCCGAACGTTTTCTGCATTGCAGGTGGTTTATCGCCCAAGTGGGAGTGTCCTGCAGTATCTAAATTTAGTGATAATTGGTTACACCCCTTTCTGATTTGGATTTTCCAAAATGCCAAGATCCCCTTGGAAAGAAATTGGACTGAAATAGAAAACTACTGCAGAGTTATGGATGTGTCCTGGCTTTCTCTGGAAGAAAGAGATTGGGAATTTCATAGTTAATATTTTTGACCTTTCAAGACCCAATGAATTGCTACTTCTGATTAGTGATGTAGCAGTTTTCAAAACAACCCACATACAGACTGTAGCCCCAATTAGGTAGAATTTACAGGTGCACAATTGTACTGTGGTCTCACATCAACAGAGTGTGTTTCCACTTACCACTGAAAGAGCAGCTAAATGTCACAGTCTGGTTTTAAATAGATTTTCCTGACAGATTAGTCAATTATTTCCACTTTCAAGGTAGAGCACATCCATACAAAGTTTAAGTAACAAATCCATCTAAATTATCCACCGTCCCAATATTTTGCAGTAGGGATTAAATGTAAAAGTACTAGCTATATTTGATTCAAAACTTTGGATAATACGCATACCACACTCTCAACATGCCATTTCCAGTAGAAATCATTAATACTTGTTTCTTCAATCCTTCTGCTCTCAAAATTCTTGAGTAACTTTACCTACATTCAGGTTGAAGCTTCTTAATAGTCAGCTAGAGTCTATCTCTTTCTTTTTTTATTTTTATTTTTTTCTGCTAAAATCACAATTAGTATAGGTTGGAGGTTTTACTCTCTCACCTCAACAGCTTAGATTTTTTTCAAACAATATTTCCTGAATCAAATAAGCTTCAGTGTGCCTAGGGATTTTTGTTTGTAGCTTAGACTGTCTGTCTTATAACACTGTATGACTTCACCAGTGAATATGTAGGAATAGAATAATCAAATGTAGACTCTTACAAAATGTACATGTATGTCAAAAATAAGTTACTCTATCAATGTCTAAAAATCAAAGCTAAGTTTCCATGGAAAATACTGCTATTTTCTTAGGACACCCATTCTGAGGCATCTGCAGCTTTGCAATATTAATATTCTTACACATTTATACAATACATATCTTCACAGGAATCTTACAGGAATCTTTTGAGAAGGTAATTAATAATAAGCCTACACAGAGAAAGGAAAGTAATTTATTTAGAAACATTTTTATTTTGTCTATTTGCTCTTTTACCCTTTACTACTTAGAGTATGGAAAGCCACATGAAATTCTTGTTTGCATTTTCTTTTTCACACTGATTCTTCTTAACTGAAGAAGCAAACCACTTCTTCATTTCTGAGCACAGTGAGGAGCTACACTCCCCAACAGAGACACGCACACAAATATATCTCTTTTCTAACATCAGTAATACTCATAGTAAATATATAAGAATACAGTCTATCAGGATGCTGGACTGACTGATTTGGTTGCACTAGATTTTGCCTGATGAAAGTTAAATGTCTCAAGAAAAAATAAACACTATCACAGATCATTGAAGAAATGTTGCCTTTTTCCACAAAAAATAATAAATGTTTATTCTACCAAGCAAAGCAGTTTTTTCTTGAATGAAAGTAAATGTGTATCAGGACACTATTACTAGTAGTATTGAATTGCTGTAGTTTGATAAAAAAATGAGTTACAGTCTGACCAGAAAATTACTCTAGTTTGGTTTTTTTTCTTCATTTATTTTTAATTTAAAAACTTATACTGTGATGTGTTTTAACAGAAAAGGCTTGTTTCAAGAAAGAATGGAATTTTCCTACTAAATGTCAGCAACTTTTGAATCAAGAAGAAATACAGCAACATCAAATTTTTAACTGTGTGCATTTTGTTTTAATCCATTATTTTCTTACAAGGTATCAAAAAGAGTTTTATCACATTGCTTTCAGCAATAGGGAAGCTGAAGTACTTTTTGTTTTGATTTTCAGCAAGTATTGAATACAATATATATAAACCTAAGACTACACCATATGTTTCAGGGTTAAAACTTCACCCAAGCACAAGTTCCATTAGGTAGAACTAATGGAAAAGGTTATTAAACACTTTTGTGATGTGCTGATTGGAAAATGTTCTTGGACTCACTCAGAATAGAGAACTTTGTTATAGGGTAGTAGCAGCACTACCCGTCTTTACCACATTTCAGGAACATGAGAAGAAAGTATTAGATAAACGCTAACGTTTGTCCCACAACTACAATAGGAATCACTGAATCATTTGAGAAGAAAAAAGAACCTACGTTTGTGCTGGGCACCTGAAGCACTATGTTCAACTACCACTCATTGTTGTTCCATGTACCTACCACTGTCAAGGCCATCTGTGACCTAAGTACCAGATGGGATCCACACCAATTGCTGGGTTAGAAAAATGAAATCAATAAATTATGAAGATTCTTCTACTTAATAATGACTGGGGAACAAGACATTTCTACCTTATACATAGATGCATGAAGAGACATTATGAGGAATTTGGTAGTCTGTCGTATGCGGATATAAGGCCACTTCTGTTCACTGCAGTTTGATTACAAGCAGTAAAAGGTGGCATATTGCGTCTGAACCTTTGCATGCGTTTTTAAACGTGTTTTGCAAAATACTTTAGCATTTGAAGCTGCTATCTTAGCTTGGCATGGCTGGTGGCTGTCTTGTCACATTGCATTACTCCCAAATATCAGAGGCAGAGACTTCATAGAGAATTTAACCCCAAATGCAGCCAGATGATAAAAGTTACTTTGAAGAAAGAGGTAGAAGACATGTCAGTGGAGGCTCCCCTCAATGAACTCTGATAAGAAGTCCCAATGGGTGCCCCTAATTTTAATTTAAAACACTTTTTGAATGAATTCTGTTATACTTAGTCCCCATCTGAGCTATGTTATATCTATGTATCTGTCTCTGGTTGTGGATCTTGCTGATTCTCTTTCCAGTCCACGGACATGAATTCTTCCCTGAACTTTGGCATTGCCTTGTCACCACAGTTGTGCCAAGAAGTCACTGGACCCTGGACTGGCCCTGATGAACACCTCCGTCTAAGACCAGCTCTGGTCCCTTGCAGGGTGTTGTAGGATAGGGCCTTGGACAGGGAATATCACGGTTTCCCTTGTGTACTGCCCTTGATGGGCAACAGGCCCTCAAAATGCCCTGACATAGATGTAGCAAGGTATGTCTACATGAGATGGTAGTCTGCATTCCCAGCCCAGACAATTCAGAGAGCTTTTCAGTTCANTTTTTTTTTTTTTGTCCTTTGATTAGCTCTATTAACTTCTCCAATTGCTCCACAATGACTTTATCTATCTATCTATCTTAGGCGTAGATACCCCCATTTACATGTTTTTATTACTGAGCTGAATACGAGTACTCTATTGTAGGCAACTGAAATTAAGTGTCTCAATCTGGAATTGATTTGAACTCTGAAGGCAGTGGCAGGTGACAAAATTTAAAGCTCCTTCTTTCTGAGAAAGACACACGGTCAAGACCCAAGTTTTTCTTTTTTTTGGAAATTCTCCTTGTGAACCTTATAACCATAATATTGCTCAAAAACTAAGGAATACCAATCACAGCTTTAGAGCACTAACTTACAGTTTTCAAAAGGGCTCAATACAGTTGCTTGTCTTTAGACATCTAGGGTCACTTAAGATCTCCTGGGTAGTGTGCACATGTGTCTGGTGATAGTTCAATGTGAATGTCTAAGGTAACCTCTGCCATTCCAAATGGCCACAGGTGTTTATGTGTGGGAAACTGTTCCTCTGTAAACAGGTAACATGCCATCCTCAGCAGATGACCCCTCTATAAAACCAAGAGGTTAATTATCATTCTGTGGGTCACTGAGTTCCCATATTTCCCCAAGTCCCAATTATTTGCAGTTTCCATGATTTAAAAAAAGTGGGAGAATACATTTTCTTGCTAGAGTGCTAGAGTCCAAGTAATGGAAACATTGTACTATGTAACAAAGACTGAGAAAAGAGGAAAATGGTTTCTAATTTTAAAATTCAGGTATAATAATTAACTACCTAATTTATCTGATGTGAATCTCTGTAGAATTATCTCTGTAGAAAATTGAAACACTGTAGGTTCAAGTCAGAAATGTGTTACACAATTGCTAACAAAACATCGAGTAGTCCTTCAACTATATTCAAACTATATTTTCAAACTATAAAGAGATTTCCAATGTAAATATATTTCCAATATAATAAAGAAATCATATACTTAGGTTGATATTACTAAACTGTGGTTCACTGTGTATTTAGGTAATATCTGCTTACATGACAATAGCTTGCTCATTGCTTGACCCTGCTGTAGTTGCTAACACAGCTACAACAATTGGCTTCAGTCTTTCCTGTCTTACAGTTTTTCATACTATCTGTTTGGAGTATTTTTTTGGAACTTGATTGATCTCTGTGTATAAGGACATCTGGATGACTTCTTCTAGTGGCTTTGAAATGATATTCAATTTTTAAATTACTTTTTATGAGAATAAAAGAGGAACATAAGGAATGTGTTTCAGTAAACTCTTAAGCTAAAAGACTCTTTAATAGTTTGAAATTCTCTGGACTGTTGATTACAATTCTACCTCTTTGACTATTTCAGAATTGCTGATTTCCTTCAAAGAAAACAATATGAAGCAGAAGAGACACAAGACTGCGACAACTATTTACTCCCATCAATAAAGTTTTGAGGTATATGTTATAAGGGGAAAAACAAGTCAAGCCTGATTTTTAGCAAGACGACTATAAAATGAATCATTGCACATTTCCAGATCTGTCCGCTTTGCAATGGATTTAGCTTTGGGGTTGCCTGAAGGTCTCTTACCTTTCACAGAGTATACTTCTTCCATAGTTATACATGGAAATGAAATAAATTTACTGAAGTAGAAAAAATGGCAGGAAATTGTGTCAAAACAGCTTTGCTTAAAATGTATAAATACTGAAGTTTTGACCCACTTGCTTTATTCTGAAGGACAGGGTATCCATAAATTAAGACATAAGAATAAAATTTAGCTAGTTTTATCAATTATGTGATAGAGATTAATCTATATAGAAAGTAACTACTAAATAGTTGAGATACATCTTCTAGAAATAATTGTAACTAAATAATTCATTGAACTCAACCTGTTTAACAACTCATGTGGAGATTTAGCAAAAATAAGTGTTTGGACTACTGAAAAACACTTTTATTTTGTATATGTTGTGTGTATATATATACACACAGACAAAAAATATGTATGTGAAGTTGAATAGACTATAAAATATGTGGTTTATGTGCCAATTGTGATCTCAAAAGGCAGCAGAAATCTCAGCAGAGGTTAATTCACTGTCTTCACGGGTTTTCTAGACAATGACAACCTTATCATGCTGAGGATAGATTTCCACTGGAATCACAAATAGGCAGTGAAACTCTAGCCTAGCTTGGTTTACTCTGTATTTACTATTGTAGTACTTACTCTCTAATATTTTGTTTTTCTGTTCTGTTTTTCACTTTTGAAGTACAATTGTTCAGAATTTTGTAAAAGCTCCTTAGGTGAGTGTTCTAAAATTGCATGAAACTATCGAAGTTAATCAAAGGAGATTGAATGATAGTTTGAGAAATCCTGTCTTTATGAGTAGAGTCTAAACCAACATTTTAAAATAGATTTTTTTTCAAGGATTATCTTCCTTTTTTTCATTAGTGTGAACACTGGGCTTTTTTCCCCCATTGTGGTAAAATCATGGCCAGCAGCCAAACACCCACTCAGCTACTCGCTAACTGCCCCTCCTCATTGGAAGAAATGGAGAAAATAAGATGAAAAAACTCACAGGTTAAGATAAAGATAAGGATATTGCCTACAAATTAATATTGCAGCTAAAACAGACCTGATGGTGAAATTTAATTTACTACTGACTAAAATAGATTTGGGCAGTGAGAAATGAAAACAAACAAAAAAACACAGCTTTCCTATGCCCTCTTCCAGGTTCGTCTTCACTCCTTTATTCCAGAAACCTCTGCCCCACCCAGAGGTCCAAGGTGATCTGTGGGGGTTATGGTCAGCACACAGCAGTTTCTTTCTTTTGGTTCTTCCCTCACATTTTCCCCTGCTCTGGTATGGGTTCTCCACAGTCCACAGACATCCATAAATCCATGGACCCTGATGAGATGCACCCACAGGTGCTGAGAGAACTGGCTATGTTATTGCTGAGCCGCTCTCCATCATCTTTGAATGGGCATGGAGAATGGAAGAGGTGCTTGAGGACTGGAGGAAGGCAAATATTACTCCAGTCTTCAAAAAGGACAAGAAGAAAGACCCAGGGAACTACCGGCTGGTTAGTCTCACATCTGTTCCCGGGAAGGTAATGGAGCGACTCGTTCTGGATGTCATCTCCAAACACATTAGGAACAGGAAGTTATTGTAAATGATCAACACAGATTTATCAAGGTTGGTTTGGACCAATCTGATAGCCTTTTATGATGTTATAACTGGATGACTGCATGAGGGGAGAGCAGCATATGTCATCTACCTTGACTTCAGCAAGGCTTTTGACACTCTCTCCCATCACATCCTCACTAGGAAACTGAGGAAGTGTAGGCTAGATGAGCAGGTAGTGAGATGGATTCAGAGCTGGCTGTGAGACAGATCTCAGAGGGTTGTGATTAATGGAGCAGGGTCGAGTTGGAGACCTGTCACTAGTGGTGTCCCCTAAGGGTCAATACTCGGTCCAGACTTCTTCAATGTATTCATCAATGACCTAGATGAGGGAACAGAATATACCCTCAACAAGTTCACTGGTGACACCAAACTGGGAGGGGTGGTGTCCTGGTTTCCAGCAGGGACGGGGTTGATTCTCCCCTGTCTCTATCCGGCACAGCTATTCCACCCCATGTGTGCCAGGCCCAGGGTCAGCAGGGAGCTAGCCGGGGATGGGAGGGGCCACAGCCGGGAGTGGGCGTGGTGACGGGGTGCGCTCAGCGGCGTCGGTGGNGGAGCCAAGGGACTGCCACCTGGCGCTTTTGTTGCCGCCGAGGCTAAACCGTGACAGGTGGCCAGAGGGCTGTGCTGTCATTCAGCATGACCCGGACAGGCTGGAGAGCTGGGCAGAGAAGAACCCAATGAGATTCAATAAGGACAATTCTAGGGTCCTGCACCTGGGGAGGAAGAATGCCAGGCACCAACATTGGTTAGGGGTGGACCTGCTGGGAAGCACTTCTGAGAAGGATCTGGGTGTCCTGGTAGATAGCAAACTATCCATGAGTAAGCAATGTGCCCTTGTCACCAAGAGGGCCAATGGGATTCTGGGCTGCATAGAGAAGAGTAGGGCCAGTAGGTCGAGGGAGGTGATCCTCCTTCTTTACTCTACACTGGTGAGGCCACAACTGGAATACTGCATCCAGTTCTGGGCTCCCCAGTTCAAGGGAGACGGAACTACTGGAGAGAGACCAGCACAGGGCAACAAAGATGATTAAGAGGTTAGAGCACCTGCCTTACGAGGAAAGAGTGAGAGAGCTATGATTCTTTAGCCTGGAGAAGAGAAGGTTGAGAGGAGACCTTGGTAATGCTTAGAATTATCTGAAGGGTGGGTTGAAGGATTATGGAGCTGGACTCTATCCAGTGGTTCCCAGTGACAGGATGAGGGGCAATGGGCATAAGCTGTAACATAGGAAGTTCCATTCTAATATGAGGAAAAAGTTCTTTATAGTGAGGGTGACAGAGCCCTGGAACAAGTTGGCCGGGGAGGTTTCAGAGTCCCCTTCTCTGGAGACCTTCAAGATCCTCCTGGATGCAGTCCTGAGTAATGTGCTCTAGGTAATCTTTCTATGGCAGGGGAGTTGGACTAGATGATCTCTAGAGGTCCCTTCCAACTCTGACAATTTCATGATACAGCTATGCCTTTAAAATTTTTCAGACAATTGGGAAGTGAATGGAAAGAAGAGTTTGAAAGAAATGCTTTTTGAATGTTTTTAAATACTCAGAGAATAACATAGGTGTGAGAAACACAGCTAGTTAACATAATCATAAGTGGAAGTAACAGAGGATGTGATCCATAAATTGATTGTGTGAATAATGCACACTAGTTACTTGCAAATTAATACTTACCTAGAAAGTGGATTTAAGAAAGTAACAGTTTTGGGGTAACATGGGGAAGCTTCATGAAGCTCCAGGGATTATTGTGCTGCAGAAGAGGTGTGATAATGATTTATGTAGTATTGCTATGTGCAGATTTGCATGACATTTTTAAGCACTTTTTGTTCCTTGCATACCTAGTTATTTATGGTTTTTACTTCAACAAAGTGATTGACACATGAGTTTGGTAGTGTGCTGCAGTTGAGATCACGTTTTTGGCTTGCATTCTATCTTGTGTCTGAGTGTAAAAAATCTCATCTTTGTAAGTTTCTCATGTCAGGCAGAATTTACCCTTCAGTCACCAGGAAGAAATTTGACACAAAAAGAATAAAGAAAGATCGAAATTTGAAGTCCAGATTGAGAGAAAATAGTCCTTTCTGTGTTTCATTGTGGTGTAAAGATCCTGCTTATACATTCATTTGTATCCATACATGTATTTAGGTATCATATATATATCTATATTGACTACCATGAAACCCTCCAAGCTAGCTATATATGACATGGTATTACATGCTTTGTTTTATTTTTTTGCTAAATGTTGCACAATTGTGCAGTATAACTCATAATGAAAGATAAATTTCCTTAACCAAAAGCAGTGAAAAGAATAAATAGTAGCTATGTAGCTATTCCATACAGAACTAATTATCCTTGACCACAGAATAAAGAACAGCACAGATGATCTTGTTTTCCTTTCCCCCATGCTCCTTTTGTTTATGAACAGGAAAACTTTTCTTCAGTAAAATGTCTTTATAACAGTTCTGCTGGTATTCAGTATTCATTGTTAAAACAATGTCGTTGTGGGAGTAACTGTTAACCTTGCTATGCTGTATAGACCACACAGCACAGTCTATAACATTATTCCTAAGCTTCTATTTCCATTGAAAATTCAGCAAACTCTGAACTGGTCAAGTTGCCATAAATTATTATAATTTATATTAGACAGTGAGTGCATCAAAAGTGAGAAAAGGACACAACATCCTCCTGATTAGCCTGGAAACATCTGGAGAGTAGACAGTACATGAAAAGTAATAAATAATTAAGTCTGCAATTCTGTTTTATTTCTCTGTTATGTACTTCATGGAAGAGTCTTTAACACTGTTTTGCTATGATTTACTCTGACTTACACAGCACAATATTATCTCTTGAGCCCATATGTTCTCCTATTTCAAACTCCATCCCCCAGTCCATGGACAGCTAAAAGTCTCTGTATAGAAAACCACCTGTGTTACCAACTCCTTATTGTTTATATGCATGTAAGTATTGACTAAAACTATATTCATTATCCGTGTTATTCTAAACTACCGAGGGCCTTATTAACTGTGACTTCAGGAGCTAGAAAAACAGGAAAGAAGCCAGCAACAGAAAACCAGTGCATTTGCTTGTATCACTGCTTTGCTGCTGGTTCTGGCTTCTCCTTCTGTTTCCTTGGAAACAGATACTGGGCAAGGGAAAACAAGGTAAGGGTTTTAAAATAATGACTTTAAAAACTGCTGCTTATTCCGTTTTTGCTGGGTCCTGTCCTAAGAAGCAAGAGTGGAAATACTTAGCAAATTACCTTATTCACACCTATCGGTACCAGAGAGATCTTCGGTGCCTCTTTTTGCCTTGTTTGCTTATATCTTTCCAAGATACAACTGTATGATTAAAAAGAGAGAAAGAAAAGCAGATGGGAAAACAGCCAAAGCCAACAGCAGAGAGCAAGACCTCTCTGTCACTTTTAGCTGCAATATGAGAATACAGTTACCATTGTAGGATTGCTGACAAGCACTTGGAGGCAGTAATTTCTGACACACTAAATTGAACATTTCAATTTTATCTTCACAACAAACAGCATAACAACCTAAAATTATCTGGTGTTTTGTTTTGTTTTCTATTACAAGAAATGAGATCCTTAAGATATGCTCTTTAAAAAATTAGGTGTATTTCTTTCACCTGAGACTGGTGTGACTGGGGAATGTTCCATGCTTTAGTGTTACAGTTCTGTTATTGAAATCCGTATGCTTATCTGAAATTATCTGAACCTTGATTCAACAGCTCTAACTGAAGAGCTTTCAAGAACAACATTTTTTAGCCTTTTTGAATTTTATTCCTAACAGAAATAATGGGACAGGATTGTTTTTAACAGGATTAGTTTTGACAGTAGGTCTAGTCTTGGCCAGAACTAAAAACACAACCTGCAAAAAAAGGAGTAAATCTAATTTAGATACTATTAACCTTTATGTATGTTTCTACAATAAAACATGAACTAGTTCAAGGCTAATGCTTGGGGAAACTGATTTTTGTTCTGGTAGTGTAAACTTGTACATTCCAATTATAAATTGAGAGATACCCATCTTATTGACCTCTAATTTAAGTATGATTTTGTTAGAAGGATGTAAAAGAGAATCACTCAGTGCTCTGTAGTAAGGATTGTTGAAATCTCAAGGGCAGTGCTTGGCAGTGCAAGACAGTCTTTTTCATTTAAGCTGTCTTAGTGGCAAATGCAAACTCTAATAAGTACTGCTGTTAACAGTCAGTGTAAGTTGCTGCTACATAAGTGTTGTGATGACCGCACACCTCAAAACAAAATCCATTGAGTATTCAAGATTTTTAAACTACCAGGCAACAAGTTTCTTAATCACACGCTGTCATTCTGTAATATCTGCTTTTCCTTTCTATTTTTGTTGGTTCTTTCAAAAATATGTTGTTTAGTTTTAGGTCATGCTAGTGAATACTAGTGAAAGAAACTACAAAAGGTTGAGTTAAAAGATGTGAATGCAGAAATTTGAACTACAAACATTTTGCACATCATATTTACATTTCAGAAAGAATTGCTCAATTCCTGTCAATAACAGGAAAAAGGGAGAACTCTTCCTCCAACTTTTCTGCCTAACTTTAAGTTCTTGATAGGTGATTCTTATCATGTTGGATCCATTTGAAGATTTATGTATATATATTTGTTGCGGGTTTTTTTCAAGTTGTTTTGGCTCTTGTTTTACCTTTCTTTACAACGACTTCACAGTGCTGGAAATCACTAGCTGCTTAGTAAGTCAGCTAAATGTATTCAATTCAGTGTCTCTTAGGAAACAAGGCAATATTTTAGTGCTTTAGAGGGACAGTTGGTCAAAACACGCTCCCCGGTAGGAGATCTTACATTGAAAGAAATGATGGTCTAAGAGATATATGAGACTGTGAAACAACAATGTAATTGTAACATGCAGGCTGAAAAGCTTATCTGGCTGTCCTTAGAGTCTTTCCTATCTCACTGTGAAACCCAGCACTAGTGCTCAAGCATATTCATCCCTCAGGTAAGTGGAGCTGAATATCTTTATTTGAAGAAAGTGTACAGTTAACAAAGTATGCTACATTCTTCAGCTTTGTGTGTGTATTATTTTGGTTTTCTCACAGTAAAGTACAATCCTGGAAGATCAGTATGTTTAGTTTCTTTTATCTCTATCGTTTCCCCCTTCCTCTGATTGTATGAGTATCTATGTTGAAATAGGTGAACTTGAGTTCTCTAGTTCTAAACTGGTCATTTGATCATTAATATTAGTCCTGTAGTCATCTATGTCATCAGTATCAAAGTTCCACAAATCTCACTTTAAAGACATCAGAATAAATAAAAGAAAGAAAAGAAAGAAAAAGAAAAAAAGGGAACCAACAGAGAAGGAAATGCTGTCAGAAAATTACTTTAGAAATACTTCTGAGAGTAGCATAATTAGTAAACATCCCAAAAGCTCCTTTAGGGAGAAAATCCTCAAAGCACCTAGAACTCTTCTGACAAAAGTTCAATGAAAAGATTACCCCCTGTATTCTCACAATCCTCTATGTCAGAAATATTGCTGCATTCTTAAGGAAAGTTTCTCTGCACTTCAGATTTTAACTTCCATATTCAGAAGGAAGATGAAAATCATCTTCTAGGCTGATCACAATGTTCTGGAGGTTAACTTACCCTATGTATAAATTCCCTTGTCTTAATGAATCCACGTGCTCCTTTACAGTGTTCAGCTTCTCTGCTCCTCTTTTGAAAGAATGTTTCTATATTCTTTATTTAACCAAAAAGTTAAATCACCTGGAATCAGGCCCCCTGTTCTTGGTTGACTCTTGTTGCTTAAATATACCATTTCATGGTATATTTGATCCACAGACTCAGCTAAACATATTTTCAGTACAACTAAAATAGAACTTGCTCCAGGAAAGCAGGATTTGGTTTTGACATCCTTGGTTCTTCTCTACAAAAGCAGTCCAGTGAGCTAGAAAACATATTTGTACACTGAGAAAAAAGCATGTTTTGCTTTTCATACTGGAGTCTAATAGCACCTAAGACCATAAAAGCTTCAAATGGGAAACACCAGCATGCGGAACTAATGGAGAGAGCTACAATAGTAAAATAGAAGGGCAATGATATAATTCTCCTCAAATGACTGAATTTATAGCATGAAACCAAAATCTTCCATTTCTATTATTCTTATGGATGTAATAGCATTAATCAAGTGTTTGATAGCTTCAGGCACAGCCACTGTGTTAACGTTCTGCTTAGACCTAAAACCTCTATTGATATCGCACCAGCTGCAGATCTAGGCATGTTTATCTGAATTGGAATTAACTTCAAAATAAAGGATGATTGATTAAATAGCACTGAGGCATAATAGTTTAAAGTACACTTGTCATATCCAATGCAAATTCTGGAAACAACAAATAGATACTTGTCAAAACTTGTCATTTGTACGCTGTTGCATGATGATAAAATGCATGGTGTTTTAGGTGTTTCTTGTCAACAGGATGTAATTAACTGGGGCTACATTTAGGTAGTGTTTTTGCTGAGAAGATCAACAGCGCCGATTCTCTCTGCAGGGAGCGTATTTGTTTAGAAAGGTTCTTAGCTTTTCTGAAACTCTGTCATCTGCTTCTCTCTGGGGGTTTTAAAGCAATCATCCCCCTACTCCAAGCAAGGAACTAGTAACAAGACCAAAACATAACATACCAAAAATTAACATCTGCACAGTGTCACTGAAAAATATTTGGGGTTTTAAGCTTGTAAAAAATTCATCTGTTAAAAGTAGTTTAATCCCAGGGTTTGTTTATGAATTACCACTCTCTGGTTTGTGCTGCAGCAAAATGAATAATCTCGTGCAAGAATATATGATATTTAGGTGAACTCTAACCAATCTGGAACAAAACCTGTTCATATTTTCAGTCTATACTGATAATATGCCTAATGAATAATAAAATTCTCATATGCCTCCTTACAGTATATCTAATGATTATTAAGATAAAAATAAAAGCATAAAATAAATAAAAGCATAGTCTAGACATGACGCTTAGTAAGTTTTTAATAATAAAACAATAATTAGTGAATATGACAGTGCTTTTAACATTGCATCTCAGGCTTTGTTTTTTAGTCTCATTATTCTGGAACTCAAGGGGACACATTTTATGAAGTGTTCGGTACTTAACACATCCCACAGTTGTCAAAAGCCCAAAAGTCGGCCTCAGGGTGAAATTAGCCTGCATTGTAGCTGCACTCTTTTACTCATATAAAATACTCTCTTTTTTTTGAGGTTTTCCTTCAGTGAATGACAAGGTCCCTTGGGAGAAGTGTAAAGGTGTTCAGTACTTAGAAATGTTAATTTTAAATACATAAGGCTTGGTTCCCTATGGTCTCAATGATAGTTGTGGAGCAAAAACAGGTTTCTGCAGAGAGTAGTTTAGAACATTCATTTAACGTAGGGTAGTCTGAACAGCCCTCTCCAAATCTTGTAGATCTGCATTGTCTCTAAAGCAGAACTGTTTAAAGATACATGTAGATGTGTTGATTAGATCCCTAACTTCCTTTAATCATTTTGCTATGTGAACGGGAAAAAAACCCACAAAAACCCCCACAACAAACACCAACACTCCCCCTCCCCACCCCAATACTTTAGATAGTTGTTCCATATTCTACACTGGCATGTATGTAAAAAGCATATGAACATACTAAATTACTCTGCACATTAATTTCTTTAAACCATTGTTTTCCAAATATTTGTGTTTTTTTTTTTTCTTTCTGTTATTATTATATAACACTAGAACTCAAAACATTTTTTCAATACTTAAAAAATAATTACCTTGGCTACTTTCCTAAAAGACTATAAATGTCACAGTTCTTTCTCAGCATCTTCTCATCTAGAATCTTCAAAAGAACAGACTTTCATGTAACAACGGTAGCTGAACACATATACAATAGATTTTGGAGAACTATTTTTGATTCTTATAAGATTATAATAGCTTCCCAGCAAAAATGTTATTTATTAATAGACAATGTAGTCAACTGCAATTTGCAAGTCACTATCAGTCACAGCAACTTGCTTTCAAGAGAATGTGCTTTTTGACAATAGCTACAGAGAATAGCTACAGAGAATAGCTACATGAGTGTCCAGTTTTATTATTTCTTTTCATTCTACTTTAATGCTAAGGTGCTAACAATGAGTTTGACGAGTTGACAGAATTTTGTTGTTACTTTTCCTGAAGGGGTTGCGTTTTTATCTTACAACTATCTTAAGACCATATAATAACACTTCTTTATTTCCCTTAAAGTGCTATACTCATATTAAGAAACAGAAAGAAATCAAGACTTATTTTCAATACTTTTGTAGTTTCTGTGAAGATTATTTAAATTGTTTCTTGGCATTTATATGTATTTATTTCTTTGTTTTCTTAATTCAGCATGATAGTAATAAAATAAATGGCAGAACTAAATTATGCCGTCTTTCTATCAGCATCCCATGCATCAGTGTTAATTCAAAGTTCTTAACTCTTCCAGCACATCATACTAGCCTGCGTGTTTTGTTGCTAAAACATGAAGAAAGAAACAAAAAGGAATTGCAGGACATCACTATTTAGGGAGGGTCAAACTAGATGGCCTCAATAAGGCAATGCTGCTCACAATGTATTTTTGCAAGGCCACGAATTTTAGTCTGAAAAATATTGCTTTGATCATCGTACCTAAAACACCAACTGCCTGAGTGTCATCTTGGATTGCTATTTTAATACTTTGATAGACTGCTTCTGTGGGTTCACTTGACTTTTCTGGTTAAGTCTATTATCATGAAAATATGAACGTTGTTTGTTTTTGTTGTGTCAGAACAAAAGAATGACTTATCAAAGCAATACTTTATTACAGCAGAAATGTATAGGTAAGCTGATGTTACTTAAAGAAACTGTGTACTTACTAACTGTACTTCTACAACATTTATCTTATTTCATATCCAATTTGTTTGCATGATTTGTACACATATATACATATTGTATTTCACATTAGTTTGCATATTGACAGAACCTGTGCCTCTTTTTTCTGTGGTTCTCAGTCTGGAACATTTATTAAAAATAGATTTAGCTGCAGTGCTAATGAGGTATGGATGACAAAATGTGAAAGGAAAGAATTATGGCATTTTCTTTTTTGTGTCTGTGAGAATACTCTTTACTAAATGCTGCTGATAAAAAGGAGAAACTTGAGCTGCCCTAGCTTCCCAGCAGCCCAGAAGTCTCTTCTTTGATATGTTCACTATTTGCAGTATTTGTGCATGTAGTCCTTAATTAAAATAAAATAAATAAATAAATAAAAAAAAGTCTAAAAACTCAAGAGGTGACAGGTAGAGTTTCAGAATAGATCATATTTCCTTGAAAAATGTGGCCAGAGGAGGACCACAAAGATGATCAGAGGGCTGGAGCATGTCGCTTATGAAGCCAGGCTGAAAAAGTTGTGGTTTTTTAGCCTGGAGAAGAGAAAGCTCTAGGAGACATTCTAGTTGCCTCCCGGTGTCTGAAGGGGGCCCACAAGAAATCTGAAGAGGGACTTTTTGCAAGGGCATGTAGTGGCAGGTTGAATGGTAACGACTTCAAAGTGGAAGAGGGTAGATTTAGATTAGATATCAGGAAGAAATTTTTCACTATGAGGGTGGTGAGGCACTGAAACAGGTTGCCCAGGGGAGTTGTGGATGCCCCATCCCTGGAAGTCTTTAAGACCAGGCTGGGTGGGGCTCTGCCCATGGGAGGTGTCCCTGTCTGTGGCAGGGGGATTGGAACTCAATGATCTTTAAGGTCTCTTTCAACTCTAAGAGGTCTATGATTCTATGAATATATACAAAATCAACTGAAAATGTATTGTGATTAATAATAAAACATTTAATATTCTTAAACATTTTCTAGAGTTGTACAGAGTCTTATAACTTTTTTGTTTAATATAATAAACTACATCATCATTGAAAATTTATAAGACAACAGTAAAATTGCATTGTAAATACAATTTCACTGTAGTTACGAATCATTTTGTGGATTTAGAGTCCAAGAATTAATTTCTTTTCAAATATCTTAAACTATCCCCAGAAATCAATGTCAACATTAAGCAGTAACAATGTAAAAAACCCAATTAATAGGTTCCCTTAACAGAAGAACTAGACAGGTGGAAACATGGCAGTATTTTGTCATAATTTAATTTTTGCTAACATATTAGCTAGTAAAATGTTAATAACTTTTTTTTTTTTTTTTGTGAAGTACTCATTCTCTACTTTTGTGTTGAAATAAGTTTAAAGCTGTCACAAGAACATACAGAAGACAAAATGAAAATAACATTCTGTTTTCAAGCCTGATAGACAGACACAGATATTGTAAGCTGAGTACTATACTGCAGCTCAGATGTGATCCCTGCTTTTTACATTTTCCATCAGTAATGCTTCGTGACATTTTTCAAAGAGAAGTAGTCCTGCCACAACCATGCTCATTTCCTGTCAAGCGCCTACAAATCACAAATGAACACGAGAGACAGCAATCCACTCGGAGGAGTTTTTCACCTTGAAATAGACTTTCTTTAGCATCATATTACTGAAAAATCATGTTTTCCTGTCTCTGTTAGAAAGTCACTGATTGTAGAAACTAATCAGACTTATGCCCATGAACAAAGCTAAATGACACTATTTGGGTCACGTAGGAGTATTTTGTTTTATTTTATTTTATTCAGAAATTAGGTCATTTCACTGTCTGGAAAAGAGGGTACTAGCTGTTTTAGCATTGCTAGTTCTTGTTCCAGGGATGACAGAAGAAAAAGCTATTGTTATAGCTACACCCTTGGGTTGCAGATTAATACTTTCTTAGATTTTACAGTAAGACTACTAATGCAATTTCTCTTGAATTCATTTCAGTTGGAAACAGTCAGGGTAACTACTGTCTAAATTATTTAAGCTATCTTATTTCTTTTTGACTGGAATAGATCAGAGGACAACTACTTACACACCTCGTATCATATTAGAGCACATCTTTTTCATTTAGAAAAGCTAGAACCAGAGGAGGATTTGGGCACCCACAGGCTGAGGGTGCAAAGCCTAACAATGTAGTGTGCTCCTCATTTCCATAGTCATCCATTCTTTTGTGGCATGGAGGTTTAACAGGAAAGACAGAGGAGAGTAAGAGCTCTAAAACTATGACACACCCCCTCCCCCCCAAAAAAAAAAAAAAAATAAAAAAAAATATCATGGATATGTAAAACTCAATACATATTGTATATTTATTTCATTTATTGATGCACGTGTCACATTATGGAAAATAGTTGTGTGTTTCTTCTTTCTAAACCGACTACATCCAGGTTTGATATGATCTATATGTGTGTCAGAAAGAAACTGAGTTCTCAACTACATGAACAAAAAAATCAAATAAATAAAAAAGCAGGCCCTAGGGGTTAGCAAGTCTGTTCTAGATTTGGGACAAAAAAAATATGAAAAGGCAAGCACACTAAACAGTGCTGCATGATGATTTTATAGTAATGACTAAAGAACACACCACTGCATTCACTCATTCTACAGAATGAGATCTTTCTGCAGAAGAGAGCAGGGCTACTGATACAATTGCTTCTGAATTAATTTCAGTCCAAATCAGCCAGACTAGCTAAATTATTTAAGCTAGATCATTTTCGTTCATTAACTCATTCATATTATAGCGCCTGATAAAAAAATTAAAAAGTTGTGTCTCCTTTGTCAGTTGCAGTAATACTTCCACAAAAATCTTGCTTTCATGGTATTCTCCATATTATAGCTGTGTATGATAATAATACAGGTCTAAATGTTTCATGTTTCTATGCATCCTTGAGCCAGAACCAATACAAGCTCCAAGCTTTACTAAGTTACTAAAAGTAGTTTTAGTGAAAGAATCCAATTGGATGTGCAGGATCATTCTCCAACAAGGAAAGGTGCTATGCTGGACCCTGGTCTCACCGAAAAGGAGGAGCTAGTAGGGAATATGAAGCTCAAGGGCAGCCTTGCCTGCAGTTGAGCATGAGATGGTGGAATTCAAGATCCTCAGGGTGGCAAGAAGGGCACACGGGAAGCTTGCTGGCCTGGACTTCAGGATGAAAGACTGGAAAAATGGAAGCCTACAAATGGTTAAAGCAAGGACAGGTACCTTGGGAGGAATACAGAGAAATTGTCTGAGCAGCCAAGGATCAGATGAGGAAAGCTAAAGCCCAGATAGAGTTAAATCTGACCAGTGACTTCCAGGGCAAGAAGAAATGCTTTTACAGGTATGTCAATGACAAAAGGATGACCAGGGGAAATGTGGGCCTTCTCTGGAAGGAAACTGGAGGCCTGGTTACCTATGATAGGGAGAAGGATGAGGTGCTCTTTTGTTCTATTTCTATCATTTGAGCCATCAGGTCCAACTGAATTTCTTACATACCATACCAAATCTGATCTGTGCTTGAATATACTCTTTACTATGTGTTATTTACTTAACTTTTTAAAGGAATGAGGGTAATGAAAAATTCAGAAAAAAATACTAACTTGCTTTAAATTTCTTAGTAAGTATGGAATCCTACAATCTTATGTCTACAACAAGTGGTTTTGTTGGTTTTTTTGTTTGTTTGTGTCATGATTCTGACCAATCAGAAAAGACAGATGACTTCCCCTTTCTCCTCCCTTTAAGAAAAAAAAGAAGAGAGGGAGAGATTTAGGAGTTTAGAATGAACTAAATTACTTTAATGAAGTATTAATACTAAAATTAAAGTAAGAAGACTATGATTAAATTGATGCAGTATATACAAAACCGTATCAAGCTCCCAGGATGACGATCATGTCACCAGCAGGCTCCAGGAAAATCCCAGACTGGATTTAGTGATTGACAGGAACTGGATTCCAGATCTGAAGTCGGGAACTCTCGGGTTGGGGTCAAAAGTAGGCAAACAAGCAGTGTCCTCCTTGGACGTCCACCACTGAAGAAAGAGAGTTGATACTTTGATCCCTCAGCTTTTATACTGAGCATGATGTGGATGGGATAGAATACCCTGTTGGTCAGCCTTGGGTTACCCGTCCTGTATGCTTCTTCTTACTGGTGTGAGCCCTCTATGCTTTTCTACTTCTGACCCTCCAACAGGGCAAATAATGATATTACCTGACCTTAGTTGTTATAGCAATAAGTATAAGCAAGGGTCTCTCTGCATGCCATTCCTTGGTATAATCAGGTTTTATTACTGTGAGAGTGAACAGTTCTCTGAACAATGTTCTGTTAATTTCAGAGTTTAGTTAGTTAGAAGAGGCCCAGCTTAAAAGGTAAAATTGTAAATCAGAAAATTGGTTTGTTTTACCTCAAACCAGGACAGTTTGAATTTGTTTGTGGTTTTTTGTTTGTTTGTTTGTTTTTTTTTTGTTTTTTTTTAATAGAATCACAGCCTATAGAATCACAGGCTATGAATCTATATACCCGTGACAATAAGTGATAACAAGAACTACTCACAAAGGAGGTTTCGTGTTCTGTTTTTCTCCTAAATAAAGAATGGCATGTAAAGTATTTTTTGTGGTTTAAAAAATCATATATATATTTCATTTTTAAAATGTATTATCATACATATATGAGCTATATGCTATGCATTTTGTGTATATGTATACAGCCATTTGTACTCATCTGCAACTTTACTTCTGTTATTTTACAATAAAAATACCATTTTCTCCACACAAACACACAAAGAAATAATACTTTTTAATAACTTCTCTCTATAATAGACTGAGAAACAGAAATGCAGGATTGTAGGAAATGTAACATTTACTAGCTCAAAATACAACGGAATAAAGGCAAGACATGTATAAACTTGGAGCTTAGTAGTAGGAAACAACAGAAGAGTTAGAAACATCTCTGCCTTTAACTTGTTTTTCTCATTTCCGGAGGCAGATATTTATAAAACACAGGAACATAGGTATTGTTGTACTGATCAGTCCTACAGCAGAAAAGTATGCAGTGATTTTCTGTTTTCATCCCTTCGGGTTCTATTTCAATTTTCTATAGTTAATTACTTAAACCCTAAATCCTGGTGTTTAAGTTTAAAACATAATAAAAGCCATTAATTTTACTCACATAACTTGCTGTCTTGATTTTCAATATAATAGAATCATAGAATGGTTAGAGTTGGAAGGGACCTTAAAGATCGTGGAGTACCGAACCCCTGCCATGGAGAGGAACACTTCCCATTAGACCAGGTTGCTCAAAGCCCCATCCAGCCTGGCCTTGAGCACCTCCAGGGATGGAGCACCAACAACTTCTCTGGGCAACCAGTTCCAGTGCCTCACCACCCTCACAGGAAAGAATTTCTTCCTAATAACTAATCTAAATCTCCCCTCTTCCAATTTTAAACCATTACCCCTTGTCCTATCACTAGACTATCTGACAAAGAGTCCCTCTCCAGCTCTCCTGTAGGCTCCCTTCAGATATTGGAAGGCTATTAACCTAAATACTAAGCAGCTGAAAAACGAACTCTTAAATTTGTATAGTAGTTCTTCATAGCTATGACATTGGACCAATTTACAGTATTGCTAAGACCTTGTTGACTATTTGCAGTGCAAGCATTTTTTTTCTGTACTCAGTGAAAAGAACAGTCCCAGGAGCTGGAGGAAATCCAAAACAGTAAGTTGAAAGGGATATAACTTTTTTTATGGCGTTATCCAAAGAACAGAGAGGCAACCTGCGTTTCTGCTGTAGCTGTGCTGTAAGTAGGCCATAAACCCAGCTGAGATTGTGTTATTTCTGCCTCATCAGTTAGCACCTTTGGATGAGAAGGCAGATATGATTTATGGTAGAACAGAGGCTGACAGAGCCCAGCTGGAAATGTTCATACTATGGGAGCTGAAATGCAAAAAACTGGGTTAGTGTTGAAATGCAAAATGTAATCTAGGTCATATAAATGGAGATAAGTAATTCACTCATAAAAGTGCCAGACAAGGGCCCTAAAATAACAATGTTTAGATCTTCTATACTTGATTAGAGATACCGGTAATGCATTTTCATTGCAAGGGTATTCTTTGTTCTTCCTCCTATCATACAGATTAATTCAGTTGCTGCCTGAAGGTGGTTTGATGACCTATGATAAACCAGTTAGCAGTCTATACCAGGTAAGGGTGGACAGGTGTCTGCACACATAATCTTCACAGTTGGTATTTATTGTTAAGCTTGTTGGTTAGATCAGCAAACAGCATATTTGTCTAATTCTGACATTTAGTACACAACTTTTCTACAAAGGCAATAGCATTTAGATTAATTTTGCAAGAAAAATTACTTGCAAAAACCCCTACTGTTTTTCCATAGACATTAAAAATTGTCTTGGCAGTCATGGATTTACATATGTATGATTGTATGTATTTATGGTCATTTGTGTATGATTTTCTGTAAGAAAGTAATTTGTAGGGTTTTGGTTTTGGGTTTTTTTTTATTTGTTTGTTTGTTTGGTTGGTTGGTTGGTTTTTCGTGTGTGTGTGTTATATATTCAGTTTCATTTATGGGGTAAAATGAAACCACTGAACTTCTAGATAAAACATTAAAATGCCCCATTTGGAACTAGAGTTGAATTTTATGCACTGGGTAAATTTACAGTATACA
Source organism: Thinocorus orbignyianus (assembly GCA_013400375.1). NCBI lineage: Eukaryota > Metazoa > Chordata > Aves > Ciconiiformes > Thinocoridae > Thinocorus > Thinocorus orbignyianus. The sequence continues at coordinate 635,996 of VXBW01005894.1, read as the reverse complement.
GTACAACATACAGTTATATTTAGATGAGGTCAGAACACAGTTTGGGCCCTAATTTACTATGTAGTCAGTTATGGTCTTGAGTGTATGCTCTAACACCTTCTGCCTTAGTTGACCACCCTCTTGTGAATGTCATAGGTATACAAAAAATTATGGTATGCTGACCTCAGTCTCCCTGCTGAAACTATGTGAACCTTCTCCCCTACATCCCATTTTAATACTGACAAAAAAAAGACGAGAAGAGCAGATACTGATGTTACTGGTGCAGTGACTGTTGAAAACCAGGTCTCTGGCCACGGCACCAGATCAAGCAACGTAAATGAACCAGGATTTATGAGTACAAGTCAACAAAAGCTCCATCAGCTTAAAGGGTGTGATGGCAGTCATTGCAGTGCCAGTTACCCTTGGCTGACACAGACTCTTGCAGTCCTAAATGCACCATAACCTGATTTCAGTTGGTGATGAAAAGGAGAAAATTTAGAACATTCTCTTGTCTGGTCCTTCTGAATCTATCTTAGAAGACCGGACTTGTGAATTCTTTAATAGTAGTGGGGGAAAAAAAACACAAAACAACCAAACAGAAAAACCCTCAAACCCTAAAAAAAACCCCAAAACCAACTGAAAAAGTTACTATACCACTCTTGATTTTTTTTTTTTTTTAATTTGTATTTTTCCCAAAAAAAGGACTGTAAAACCATAGGAAGGAAAACTTACAGCAGGGCTGCAGAGGAATCTCCATCTCTCACCTGGGGAACCTCCTTCTGCTCCTTCTTCACTGACCTTTGTGTGTGCAGAGTTGTTTCACTTATTCCTCTCTCCTGGTTGCTTTTCAGCAGGTCTGATGTTGTTTTTTTTTCCCCTTCTTGAATATGTTAACTCAGAGGCACTACCACCATTGCCGATGAGCTCAGCCTTGGCTAGTGGCAGGTCCATCCTGGAACTAGATGACATTGGCTGTGATGGACATGGGGTAAGCTGCAAAACCAATACACTCTGTTCACTTACATACACTTTTTTTTCTTTTTATTTTCCATTTCCTGATAAGATATCCTACTTTTAACGTTTTTGTCTCAATTTATTTAATGCTCTGCATTTTTCTGCAACTTGTATCCCTTTCTTGTACACCGATTTCCTCCCTTACCTTAGTTTCTTCCTTACTGTTCCTCTGTTCCCTCCAGAAATCTTTCTTCTGCTAACCATATCCTCATGAACTCTTTGCTATCTCAAGTGTGCTCATTATTTTTCCTATACTCTTCGTATATTTGTCTCTGTCCTTGTTCCCTAGTTAGAGGAAAGTATGATGAGGATATTTCCATATGGACAAATTTGTTATTAAAACAAAAAAAAAAAAAAAAAAAAAGAAATTGAGAAAGGCTTTTTTCTATATGCATAATTTATAAATCCCATTTTGCAATAGTTATCATATGGCAAAGGGAGCTTACACTACAGAATGAAGAATAAATGATACTTCACATAAAGATGAAATACAATCCAGGTTTATTTTGTTTTTTAATTGTACTTGTGTACAATTTTTTTTTTTCTTTTTGTTCTCTAATGGACCTGTAATATAGCTGAAACTTACAGATTTACCATTTGTCACATTTCTGATATATAATAATTACACTAAAAATACTCTGTTAAAATGTATTTTATTAATTTTAATATTTAGTATTAAAGACACAATCTATACCCTAGAAGGGGCAGTATTCGTTATGACACGCTAGTGATTTAGTGATTCAGTCTCTTTGAATTCTGTTTAAGAAGATTTATGTAGTATTATATAAATTCATTATTAATTTGGATCAATAATCATTAACTAAAATGTAGCAAAACTGAATGTGTTAGTTGACTTCTTTAGGTTTTATTCATATTGTGGAAATATTTGAAAAAAATTGAGGGGATTTTTCTAGCTATTCTTCTAATGAAGATCCAGTAAAAAGATTTAAGAAGTTCCTCTTAAAATGTTGGTTTTGGTATTCTCTCTCACAAGCTGTTATACTGAAAATACATTACTGAAATCAGTGGAATACATCCTGTTGCTAGAATGCATTCAGAATCTCCTTATGCCAGGTTCCAATTAGACATTAGCAGTCAAGTCATCAGAATCACCAGTGTTTTGAAAACTCACTGACAGTACTGGAAACCTTTATCTTCCTTGCTGATAATAATTTTTAGGATTCTTACTTGCTGATTTTTTAAGGAAAGAGAATAGTGAAGGACATGAGAGTTAGAACTTGTAAAACACAGCAGCAGTGAACATGCACTGTGTCACTTCTAATCTATGAAGGGGAGACATGCTGTGTTTATTTTGAAGAGCTGTAGAAGTGGGAATTGCAATGGGAAATAGAAAAGAGAAATGGGAAACACATACTTCAACAACTACTTACCATAGGCTGTCATTTCTTTATAAGGGAAACCAGCAGTGGGTCAAGATTTATTCTGGAAGTTTACAGTGATGTTTCATAAAAAAGACCTTTCCCTCCTCAGAGTTTACCTCACTATATTTCTTACTTTATTTCTGTGAGATTTTTGAAGTAACAGGCAGATAAGACACATAGGTACCTAAAAGGATTTCATTCTCTTGGAATCATTTTCATGAAACTTGACCGCGCTGCTGGTTGCCTACCTTTGAGCCTGTGTTATTTATTTCTTACTTGTTATTTACTGCCAGTATCAAGGCTCCACGACCTTTTCTTCACCTCTTAAACTAAAAGTTGTCCAGGTATAGGTACAAAACGAAGAGTTAAGAAAAGCAGAAATTGATGTAGTTTCTATAACACCAAAATCAATTTCAAAGAAAAATTTGAGAAAATGTAAGAACTTGAGTAGGAGTGATGTGTGACACATAACCATAAGGGACAGATGCCACTTTGGCAGTAGGATTATCAACATAGCAGCAATTGGATAAAGATGCTGTGTGTGTTTAGAAGCTCTGCTCTTCTTCCCTGACCCTCCTCCCAGTCCTGCCATAGTGCACAAGGGGCAATAAATGTTAAATTTAGCATGCTTAATCACTTTTTTTTTTTTTTTTTT